>PVLC010000614.1:45409-193499 GCA_004027655.1 Graphiurus murinus | reverse complement strand
TTTTTTTTGCGGTACTGGGGATTGAACTCAGGGGCATTCTACCTCCGAGCTATACCCTCAGCCCTATTTTTTATTCTTTTTTTTTTTTTTGTGGCACTAGGGATTGAACTCAGGGGCATTCTACCTCCGAGCTACACCCCCAGTCCTATTTTTTTATTCTTTATTTTGAAACTGAGTCTCACTAAGTTGCAGAGTGCCTCACTAGGTAGCTGAGGCTGGCCGCGAACCCGGATCCTCTGGTCTCAGCCTCCCGAATGCTGGGATTACAAGCGTGCGCCACCACGCCCGGCTTATTTTTTATTCTTTATTTTGAAACAGAGTCTCACTAAGTTGCGGAGTGCCTCACTAGGTAGCTGAGGCTGGCTGCGAACCCGGATCCTCAGGTCTCAGCCTCCCGAATGCTGGGATTACGTGCGCCACCACGCCCAGCTGTATTTCTTCTTTTGTGAAGTAGCTATTCAGTTCAATTGCCCATTTCTTGATTGGATTATTATTATTATTATTATTATTATTATTATTATTATTATTTTAGTATTAAGTCTTTTAAGTGCTTTGTATACTCTAGATATTAATTCTGTATTGAGGGGTATCTGGTAAAGATCTTTACTCATTCTGCAGGCTCTTTATATTCTTGATGGTTTCTTTTGATGAACAGAAGCTTTTTAGTTTAATGTCATCCCATTTATTAATTCTTATTTTAATTCCTAGAGCCTTGGGGGTCTTATTGAGGCTGTTTCTACCTGTGCCCATATGTTGGAGTTGGACCTATACCCTCCTCTACTAATTTCAAAGTCTCTGGTCTAATTTCTAGGTCTTTAATCCATCTTGGCTTGACTCTTGTGCAGGGTGAGAGGTTGGAATTTAGTTCCATTTTTTACAATTGAATAACCAGTTTTTCCAACACCATTTGTCTTTTTTCCAGAGTATGTTTTTGCCACCTTTGTAAAAAAATCAATTGGTTATAAGTGTGTGGATTTGTTTCTGTATATTCTATTCTGTTCCACTGGTCTATGTGTCTGTTTTTGTGCCAATACCATACTGTTTTTATTACTATAGCTCTGGAGTATAATTTGAAGTCAGGTATTGTAATGCCTACTTTGGCTATTCTGGGTCTTTTGACAAACTATCTTATCATTCATAGCAGTTTTTAGTTGATTACCATGAATTTTCCAAGTAAGCAATCATGTAAATTGAAATCAATGAATATTTTTTATGTTTTCCTTTCCATTTGTCACACCACTGGAACAACATTAAATAGTAATAGGTGTATTATTTGTCCTGGTTTTGCCCCTGACTTCAATGAAAATTCTCATAGTGTTTCCCCATTAAACATTACTGTGATTATTACGAAGCAAATCTTGGACATATTTAGGAAGTATCTATCCATCGCTATGTTATAAGAGGCTTTACAAAACAAATGTGGATGTGAATTTTTCAGATGTCTATCTATCCAGCATCTATGAGGATGAACTGTGTGATTTTCTTCTTTTGATTTATTGATATGTTGAATTACAAAATAATTTTAATATCAATTATTCTTGAATTCCTGGGATAAATATTATTTGAATGTTATGTTTAATATGCCATTGATTTCTGTTTTCTAATTTTGAGGGTTTTTGGTGGTACTGAAGACTGAACCTAAGGATTCTCTACCACTGAACTATATCCTCAAGCCCTTTTTTCTTCTTATTTTGAGAATTTCCCTAAGTTGCCCAGAATAAACTTGAATTTGAAATCCTCCTGCCTCTGTCTCCCTAGCTGGAATTACAGGTATTCACCAGCATGCTGGCTTGTTTTTTAATAGTATATATTTATTTTGGATATATGTAATATGTTCTAATTATATAATTATGTAATATCATTATATAATATTCTAATGTTATATATGTATATATTTGTTGTGATATTGGTAATTGATGTTAGGCTATATTTTCTTTTTATTTTGTGATTTGTTATATTTTGATGTTACTTTTATGCTATTTTCATAAAAAATAATTGTAAGGTTTTTTTGTTTGTTTTTGTGTATTTCTGAAGAAGTTTACATAGCTTCAGAGTTACTTGTTTCTTAAAAGTTTGTTAGAATTCTTCTGAGCTTGCTGCTTTTGAGGGGTGGGAGCAGCCTTTGACAACTGCAGAATGGTTCAGTTAGATTGTCTAGTTCTACTAAGGTTAGTTTTCTCAATTTGTATTTTCCTGAAAATTTATCTCCTTACCCAGGTTCTTAAAGTTTTTGTGTGAAGATGAGCAAAGTAATGTCATATTGTGTTTTAAATTATATCAGTTTCTATGGTTGTTTTCCCATTATAATTCTTTACTCGGGGTATATTTATTTTCTGTCTTTGGCTTGAAGAGATTAGTTAATACTTTATTTTATTAACTTTTAAAGCATATATAATGATCTTTTGGACTTATGTATTAATTCTGCAGTTCTTTCATTTCATTCTTCTTTCATATAACCAGTGCCTTCTTTTTGCTTTCCATTGTTTGAGTCTGTCTGTTGTCTTTTTTCCAACATTTTGAATTCAATGCTTATTTATTTCATTTACTTTATTTTTACTTATTTTCATTTTATTCATTTAGCACCAGTTCAAAATGTAATAAAATTAGAAATTTTAAAACATTAAACCTTTTAAAATATTTTGAAACAAATTTTTTTCATGAGAATTATTTTAAAGGTATTTTCCAACTTCAATTTTGCTTTCCTCTTGGTCCCAAGTGCTATTTAAGAGAAACAATAAAAATCTCCAGGTGAAAAGGATTTATTTCAAATTTATAATTTTATTAATTTTATTCTCAGAAGTTTATTCATATGGTTTCTGGAGTATATTAAGCTTTTCTTTTTTTTTGCATAAGATTTTCAGTGTTTTAGTTTTATGTCTTGAGGGTATTCAGCTGAATAGATATAACATATATATTACATGTATGTAGATCATATATTATAAATTCATAAACTTATTCTAGCATAGGTATATATGATAGAATAGCTTTATGAATCAGATTAATTGCCCCTCTATATCCTTAATTACTTCTTTTTATTACTGTCTTGGACTGGGTGGTCAGCTGTAATAATCTGACTTCTATGGTGCTTCTGTTTCTTGTGTATCCTGTAGTTTTAATTTAAGGATGTCGATGTGATGATATGTGACGTATAAACATTCTCGACTTTCAGAATCCAGAATCTCATTGGAGATGGAGCTCCTTATTATGACAAAGTTTCCCTTTTTCTAGTTTAATGCTTTCTGCATCCCCACTCCCTGCCTCCAAGCTCAATCTTGTCAGCTACTAAAAATGTGCTCCTTGCTTTCTTGTTATTTATTTGTGTTTTCATGTTATGTCTTTGCCTATTTGTTTGTTTTCAAGTTTTTTTAGGTAATTGTGCTTTAAGATATAGAAGAAATTTAGGCTTTATTTTGTGACCTAGTCTGAGAGTGAATGTTTATAGTAGATAAAATCCATGTAAATTAATATGACAGACATGTTTAGTCTTAGCTATTTTTTAAAATCAAATTTTGTGTTATGGTTTCTTATTTTAGTTCTGCTTCATTTTTTCAATCTATTACCCCATACTCTATGTTATTTGCTTGATTTCTATATATGCACTTCTTTTAGTAATTTAGAAGGCTTTCATTTCCCCCCAGTAGTATCTATCTCTATCATTCTGTCTCTTTTTTTCATATCTATTAACTACTTTTTTTTTTTTTTTTTGGTACTGAAGGTTGAACCCAGGGGCATTCTACCTCCAAGCTACACCCCTAGCTCTATTTTTTTAATTCTTTATTTTGAAACAGGAGAGCTCACTAAGTAGCTGAGGCTGGCCATGAACCCATGATCCTCCTGTCTCAGCCTCCGAAGTACTGGGATTACAAGCATGTGTGCCACCATGCCTGGCTTTTATTAACTACTTTCTATGAGAGTGGATTAGTATATTCCCAACTTCTCACCACCACTTTTATTTTAGTTGATTATAATGCTACTTTTTTAAATGTTTTTCTTTTATACCTTTAAATGGGCATGTGTGTCTATCACTTACTTTATTCACTTCAAATGACATTTTTAACAATCAAGTATAAACAAAAACATTGCCTTACATTGCCTTACATTGCCATACACTTACATTAGTTTCTACCTTCTCTTCCCTTCCCCCATCCAAACTGTGTTAGTTATACAATTTTTCCATTATCAAAGTTGTAACTTTACACTTTGTTTTATAGCTATAATCTCTGCATTGTGTTAACCTTAGTCTGACTTTCAGTCATGTGGATTTGATATTATCTCATTTCTTCCATTATAATTTTTCATTAATGTTTTGATTGTCTTGAAATCATCCTCATGTAGATTCTTCAAGCTCATGAGACTGATGTTCTCATATTCTTGCATACCCACTAATGCTGTCTTCATACTTAATTGATAATTTGCTTGGGTACAGCATTCTTAAATTGCACTTTTTATGTTTTTGCATTAAAGAATGTTGTGAAGATGTCTAAAATTGTCTTAAATTTTTTCCCCACTTTTAGGCATCTTCATCTTTTGGGCTGGAAATTCAAAACACTTTTTGTTTTGAAAGTTCAATATCTTTACTACTCTTTCTCATTTTATGCCAGTATTTTCCTGGGACACAATAGATCTCTTCAATCTATAGATTTAGTTCTTTTTCAGTTTTGGAAAGTTCTAAATCATATTCTTTAAATCTGCATGTACGCTTGCTTGTCTTTCATACCTATCATTTTTTCTCTTATACTCTTTTAGCTTCATTCATTTCTACTAATTTTTCCTACTCTTCTCAATTTCTCTTCTTTATCCCTTCCTATGCTTTTAGCAGGGTCTCTGGTGATTTTGTGTTTTTCTTGCACTCATTTTCTGAACAATGCCATCACATAATTCATATCATTTGCTTGTCTTACTATATTTTAAAGGAACATTTGTATCTCCTTTTGCTCTTCTTGCTTTATGGAAGTAATTGCTTCACTGGGTGTTAAAATTTTCCATTGTATTTTGCTTGTTCATCTTTTCCATGGCAACATTTTTTTTTCCTAGAGAGTGTTCATCCACAACTTATTTCTCATCTTTTTTTAAAATAATAGTATTATTACTGTATAGATTCTATTGTAGTTCCTTTTTTGTTACTAATTCATCTTTGAATGAAGTGATTTCTTCCTGGACCAGCTGTTTGCATGATGCTCTGGATTTGAGGGTAGGGCATGGCCATGGTCTGGGCCACCAACTATTTTCCTATAGAGACATCAGTGTAAGAACTTTTAAGCTTTCCTTCTCTCTAGCAACTGGCAATGACAGCTGCAGACAAGCTTGTAATGCAGAGCCTCTGTCCTCTACCCCATCTCACAGATTGGCTGCTTCCTGCAAATATAACTTGCTGTCTGACTCGTCACGCAGCCCCACCATCCCTGCTCTATTTTATGTCAAAACAGGTTCCGAAAAGCTCACACTGCCAGCTCACACTCCTGTTCTCATTATTCCTAACAAGCAAGTGCTATTTTTCGACCCTGGGGTGTATACTTACCTTGGAGAGCAGCATCTGGCCCACTGTTCCTGAACTCTGTTCCACAGCTGTTCTCTCTTAGCATCTTTCTTCACCCAGTTGAACTTCACTGACCTTCCTCATGTTTTGTGGCCTGAGTTTATAGATCGGTGCTAGCTTTGTTGAAGATAGAATTTGTTTCTTATTCTCTTGTTCCTTTTAGGTGACTTTTAAGAAAAGTATTTTTTTCTAAAGGAAGTACCGATTTCTCACATTTTCTTCTTACCCACATTACACTGATAGTCCTGTTTCCTCAACATCTATTTCTATGTACTTTTTTAGTTTTTATCTCTGCTACCAACTAACGGATAGTCTTCTCAGATCTCCCCATTCCAACCTTTGAGACAATTTGGTTGATCTAACAAATAGCTGCTTTCTTTATTTGGATAGAACTTCTCATTCTCACAGACCCAGGGCAAATTCTTGGGTCATGTTTCCTCTACTGTCAAATAGCTATAGGCCAAGAGTCTTCAATAACACTACTGCCAGGTATGGTGGTGCATGTCTGTAATCCTAGTACTTGGGAGGCTGAGACAGGAGGATCACAGGTTTGAGGCCAGCCTCAGCAAGTTAGCACGGATCAGCAACTTATTGAGACCATGTTTCAAAAAAAAAGAAAAAAAGAAAAGAAAAAGGACTGAGGGTATAGCTGAGAGGTAGAATGCCCCTGGGTTCAATACCCAGTACTACCACAACAAAAGAAAATACTACTGAAAGTAGTATTTTACTACTTTACTGGAAGTTTTGGCTATCTATCTCCTTCATAGGGGTCTATGGGCAAAGGGGTTTGTTTAGGGAAAAATAGTCCTAATTTCCTCTATTAATAAGGACATCATTCATATTGGATTAGTTTCCACCCACATGGACTCATTTTAATGTAATTACTTCTTTAAGACTCCATCAAAAGCTGAGTTTGATGGCACATGCTTGTAATCCCTGTACTTGGGAGACTGAGACAGGAGGATTGTAGGTTTGAGGCCAGTCTCATCAACTTAGCACAACTTAGCAAGACTCTCAGCAACCTTGTGAGACTCTGTTTCAAAACAATACATGAGTAAATAAGTAAGTAAATAAGTAAATAAATAAATAAATAAGGCTGGGGGTATAAGCTTGGAGGTAAAATGGCCCTGGGTTCAATCCCCAGTACCAAAAAAAAGTAAGAAACATTTCGTTTCCAACGTTAGCCACATTCTGAGGTACAGGGGTTAGGAGGAGTCAACATATAAATTTGGAAATGGAGGGGGGGCACAATTCACCATGTAACAGAGGGAATGGCAGCCAGGCATGGTGGTGCACACCTGTAATCCCAGCTACTCAGGAGGTTGCGGTAGGCATTTCTCAAGTTGGAGGCCAGCCTTAGTGACTCAGAGAGACTCTTTCTTGAAATAAAAACTGAAAAGGGCTGGGGATGTAGCTCAGTGATAGATTATTGTCCCTGGATTCAATCCCTGTACCAAAGCCAAAACAAAAAGTCTAGGCAATGACTTGGGGTCGGATCCCACACCAAACCTTGCTGGAGGGGGGTGTGCGCGGGAGAAGTGGAGGCTGTTAGGAGTAGGCAGAGTGGTGGCAGGCTGGGGAGTTTGGACTTGCACTCACAGGCTGTTGGAGGTCACTGGAAACTGGAGAGAGTGATGTGACAATACGAGGTTGAAGGAAGAGTCATCCTATCACCTGCTGCCACGACCTGCAGTCCCTCTGTTACAACGTGAATTGTGTCCCACCTCGCCTCCACATTTCCAAATTCATATGTTGATGTCCTACTCACCCCTGTGCCTCAGAAGGTGACTCAAGTTGGAGATGGGGTCTTTAAAGAGGTAATTAAATTAAAATGAGGCCATAGGGGTATAGACTAATCCAATATGAATTATGTCCTTATAAATAGAGAAAATTAGGATACTGGCAAGTACAGAAAGAAGACCACGTGAAGATACTACAAGAAACTGGGCATCTGTGAGCCAAGGAGAGAGGTGTCAGAAGAACCCAGGTCAACATCTTGATGTATGAAATGTGAGGAATTACATTTCTTTTGTGTGTGTGTGGGGGGGGGGAATTCTGGGGATTGAAACCAAGGGCATTCTACCTCCGAGCTATATCCCCAGCCCTATTTTTTATTCTTTATTTTGAAACAGGGTCTCACTAAGTCGTGGAGGGCCTCACTAAGTAGCTGAGGCTGGCTGCGAACCCGTGATCCTCCTGTCTCAGCCTCCCAAATACTAAGATTACAAGTGTGGACCACTACGCCCAGTTTACATTTCTGTTGTTTAAGCCACCTGAAATGTGGCAATTTGTTTTGGCAGCCCTAGAAAACGAATATACATCCTTCCCTTCTGACACGCAAGGCTAACTAAGCTCTGTTCTTCAGCCCATGCAAGATAAAATTAGGTGTGCTCTGCAATCTTCCTTCATCTTTCTCCTGCCCATCTCTCTGACCTCATTCCTCCCTAATCCCACAAGGTACCAAATAGATTATAATTCTCTGGACAGACCATGCCCTTTGCACCTCCATGCCTCTGCTTGGAGGGTTCATTGACTGTCCACCAGGCTAACTCCTGGCCAGGTGCAAAGTCTGCTCCAAGGTTACCTCTCAGCAGCTTTTCTGACTGCTGCTTCTCCTGTGCACTCTGCACCTTGTTCATCTGTTCTCACAGCTCATAGGAAGAGGCCCCTTTTCCTAGTCCCCTGCTAGAGAGGGAGTGCTTGGAAGGTCTGAGTCTTCTTTCCACCCCTGAGCTTAGAAGGTGTTCAAAAAACCTTTGTGAGTGGAGTTGAATTTTGGATCTGCATCTAAGGAGAAAAGAAAGATAGGGGCCTGGTTAGAATCTGGCTCCAACTGCGGATGACATTAGTAAATACATCTTTTGAGTGTGCCTGGAGCTGGGTTGGGCTTGGCTGTGAGCATGGCACAGCTGGTTGAATGAGTATCTGTCTCCATTTCTATAGGACAAGGACATTTCTGATCCCCAATTATGTCTGCTCCACGCCCAGCTCAGTCTAGTGAAAGGCACCGGGAGGTCTAAAAGATCTCAAAGAGATCTGGGTTGAATTCTAGCTCTGCCACTTAGTAGGTGTGTGATTTAGGAGTAAGTTACTTAGCCTTGCTAAGCCCTATTTTCCTCATCTGTCAAATGAAGATAGTAACAACTATACCCTAGTGGTATTGAAAGAACTCAATGTAATTACCTGCCTATCTACCTACCTGTCATCTCTATTTCCTTCCTTTATAATCTATCTTTCTAATCATCTATCTATCTATCTATCTATCTATCTATCTATCTATCTATCTATCTATCTATCAATCTAATCTCTCCTTCCCTCCCTCCCTCCATTTATCCATTCATCCATCTAGGGCTTTGCCCTGTTCCAGGTACACACCAGTGCTTGACACATATTAGTTTTATAAAGTCAAAATGGGATATTTTCTTCTTTTCCCATTGCTTAAATGACAGGACGTAGAGAGAAGAGAGGCCTTTTCCAAGCTATTCAGAATCCTGACCTGTGCCCCACATCACCCACAGGCTCAGAGTAACAACAATGATAATTCTAGCAATCGCACACTGCATGGAACACTCGAGCTCATAAAATGCTTCTCTGTTCATGGCCCCATGATAGGCACTCAGCAATCCATTGAACCCCCTGGCAGGAAGACCGGGCCTCAGAATGAGGGATGGTGAAAGCTGTGTGGAGCAGCCCTGGTATCCTGGGGTCCAGATGTTGCTCCTCTTGTTCACATTCCACCTCTCTCTTACCAGGAAGCCTGCAAAGAGGAAGCTCTTTCAGAGGCCAATTGAGCTTTGAAAGGGGTTTGACCCTGAGCATCCTTTTCCAGGGCTTGGAGAAGAAGAGGAGGTGGCCCAGACCCGGTATCCTCCCTCCACCTGCCTGAGACAGTACCTGCCTGCTTTGTGTTGGTCTGCTCTCCCTGGCAGCCATCCCAGGCAGCCAGCCCCTCCTGCACACCATCCCGGAGGGCCGTGTCCTTGTTCACGGACCATTGGGTGCAGGCTGCCGCTCTCTCCTGCCTAATTGCCGGTGTCCTTGTTAACACCCTCCCTCTGCCTTCTTGCCTCACACCAACCAGCACTCCTGGCTCCCCCGCGAGTGCCTCCTACTTGATGAACAAGATGTAAGTATACAAGTTATTAATCTTCCTACCGAGGCAATTACAGCCCTGCAAAGTTCCTCCTCGGCCACGTTGGCTCTTCTATGACAACCTTATCAGGTTAGCAATTTCAGATCTGCATTAAGTGTTCAGAAATCAATTTTCAGCTTATTTTGTGTTGCAAAGTTTGCCATGCCTGAAACCGCACTGCTAATTGAACAAGAGCAATTGATGTTTTAGCAGTAATTAAAGATGGTAATTATGACCAAATCTCCCCCATGGCCCTGCCGTGTTTGCTTTTGGACCTGTCAGAATGGCGGGCGGGCCAAATCAATCTTAATAAAGTTGGTGCATCAAAAGTCTCCCCAGGAATGGTGTCGCCCTTCAGGTGGGAGTGATGGAGTCACAAGGAGCAAGGGGATGGCATGTTTGGGGCCATGTGGTGAACAGACAGGTGTACAGTTGGGCAGTTCTCAGGTGTGGCTACTTTGAGCATTTGAAAGTCTAGCCAGCAGTGAGCTGGGCATAGAAGTGTGTGTTGAGGGGAGGCTCCAAAGACACAGGTGTGCATACTCTTGCCATTGAGGTGCTTGCAGCATATGTGAGGCAGTGATGCATGCATGTGCACAAAACACCTTCAGAACACTTATTTTCATCCATAAACATTCCAGAGAGCCCACTGTGTGCTAAGTGCTAAGGGAACAAAAATAAAAGATGTCATCTCAAACAAATCCACAAGTACCAACGACTGTTGTGTTAGTTAGGGCTCTCCAGAGAGAACCAATAGGATATATGTGTATGTGTGAGAGTGTGTGAGTGTGTGTGTGTGTGTGTGTGTGTGTGTGTATGTATGTAGGTGTATAATAGACATTAGTGTGTCTACAAGCTGGAAAACCAGGGAAGCCATCAGTCTGGCTCAGTCCAACTCCGAAGGACTCAGAATCAGAGAAGCTGATGGTGTCATTCTCAGTCTGAAGCTGATGACCTGAGAACTTGGGGGCTGGTGTGAGTTCAGGAGTCCCAAAGCTGGAGAATCTGGAATTCTGACTTTCAAGGGCAAGAGAAGGGCTCCCTGACTCCACGAGAGAGGGAGAGAGGAAGAGAGACACAAAACTCAAATTCACCTTTCCTTTGCCTTTTTGTTCTATCTGGATGATGCCCATCCACATGGAGTAAAGGTGAAGGTTCCTTTTGCAGTACACTGATATGAATGCTAACCTCTCTCAGAAACACTCTCACAGACATAACTGTGCACATGCAGAGGGTCAGTGCAATGGAACAGAGAGTCTGGCCTGTGACCCATTGATGCCACCGTTCCCTACTCAGAACTGCGCGGAGGCTCACTTGAACCTCTGTTTCAATGGCCTCGGAAAGGGACAGACTCAGGTTGATGTTAGCCTGCACTGCAGCCATGTTGGGCAATGCTGTAAATGGACTTCCCAGAGAAGAGAGCAAGATGAGTAAGCTCTCTGGCCACACTGATGACCAGCAGCCCCTTTCTGGCAAGAAGGAGACCTGTGTTGGTTATAGGCATATTTCGAAGCATGGATACCTGTATACTATTCATACCCTCACAGAGACCCACCAAAATACACTTTCGGGTAGATGAGCCTGCCTGAATGTGGACACACTGAGCAAGAGACCCTCACATTTATACACACACAACAGTATGCACAGACAGGCCTAACATCATGCACTTATGTATGCTCATGAAATGTGGCCCATGAGTATGCCGCTTGCATACACGCCTGGACACCCAGGGCTGGATATGTGTGCAGCCTCTCAGCCTGATGGGAATGCTTGCCCTCTGGTCCAGGTGGCATCAGTTTAAAAAACGAGGTAATTTGGGAGCTAGACAGGTCTTCAATCAGAGGACTTAGCTCTTCCAGGGGAGGATGTAGGGATGGGATGGGAAGTGAGCACAGAGGAAGAAGGCAGGAGAGAAGCTGAGAGCTGGACCCTTTGGTTTTCTCTGTAGGTGTGCACCATTCTTCCTATAGTGTGGTCTCTTTTGGGGGGGCATTGAGGCCCCTCAGACAGGTCCACCTTGGTTTTCAGTCTCTCAATGGTCCTTCCTGTGAAGTCAAGGTCAGGCTAAATTATGCTAACAGACAAGAAAGGGCTGGCATCTGTAATGGGAAGACACTGGTAGAGGGGAAAGTGAATCTGAGAGTTTTCAGGTTTGGAGTTCATTTTGGCCACCTTCTACATTGTCTAGTGAGTTGACAGAGGCCTCAAGGGGAAAGTGACTGACTTGCCTAAGGTCGTACTGAAAACCATGGAGGATATATTTGGTGGTAACCTGGGGGCATGCTCCTTAGCAAACTGCATGTCAGGCTCTGCTGGGGCTGACCCTGCCAGGCTTGGAGCTCTCTGGTTTTATTGGTCAGATCATACCTCTTACGACACACCTTGATTCAAGCCGAGGATCTGTGTCTATGTGGACAGCCCTTTGCCACCAGATTGCCCCATCTGCTTCATCAGATACAGTGTGTTTGAGATACAAGGTCTTGACTAGTAGCCCTCTTCTCTCTCCCCTCAAATCTCAGAATCTTGTTTACTTTCCTAGTCTGGACCGTCTCTGAAGGGACAGACAGCATACCCTCCCCAAGCAGCCTGTGACAGCTTAAGCTCCTTTTCTTTGGTGCCATTTCAAGAAAAGAGAACAGCTGGTCATTTCTTCCTGATGGTTCCTGATGCTAATCCTCAGGCTGGTACAACTTACAAACACAAACCTTGCAAGAACGTTTTAATCTCCCACCACTCTAGGAAACAGGAGAAACTTTTGTGGTGGGAGTTTCTGCCAGAGGGTTGGTTTCTTAGGCTCAGCCCTGAGTTATTTTGCCAGTGCCTGCATGGGATCCTACCACAGCTGGATCTTGAGCAAGGCTCGGTCCGCTGGAGTCCTGCATGGCAGACAATTCCAAAAGAAGGAGTGTGTGGCATATCCCACTTTGCATTATTATATTCTGGAAATTCTGGGTGCTTTGGGTTTTGCTTTTACATTAATTATAAAGGAAAATTTCTTAGAAACATGTGGCCTGACATACTGATCTCTTAGCTGAAAAAAAGCAGTGCCTTGAGACAACCCGATTCATTAACCTCTTACAAGCACTAGTCTAGAAACAGGCTTTGCAAGTTTATGTTACTACAAATATTCTTTTGCCCACTCCCACATGGTCTCCCTGGAATTTGACGGGACACATTAACCCTCTAGCTACCTGAGATAAGATAAGAACACTGCTTAAAGGGGCTAAACAAATAGTAAAGATTTTAACTAATGGAAAAAAAATTTTATATACGTGTTGTATTTTTAAGAATTTTTATGTACAAAAGAATTCTTATATACGTGTTGTAACCTTGACTGGTTGAGGATGACCTTTGGAAATTCCTGCTCTAATATGCCTCATTGCAAAAAACTAGTATAAAACAGCTACTAACAAACAATAAAACAAATATGTTTCTTCACTGCGTTCAGTGTGAGCGTATTCTCGTGCAACCTCGTCTCATTCCACACCTATCAAGGGACCCCGGACCCCACTGCCTTGAGGACTGGACCCTGGCAGGACCCCCTTTCTTGGCTGGGGCTGCAGGGCCCCAGAGCCTCAGGGTTAGAGGTAGTAGTTGCACGTGTGCCTACAACCTCTGTGCTCAATGCCCCAAGAGCTCTTCTGCCTCCCTGGACCACACCAAGATTCTCTTCAACTCCTCTCTCTCAGCCCGTCTGTCTGTGTTCCCTAAGTTCCTTCCCTGGATGGGTGATTGATTAATTGATTTACATATTTATTAAAATGTATTTTAGTAGCGTCTTTGCCTTTGATGCCAAATCTCATTTCCTATTGTGGAGCTGCTGACAGCCGGCATTGTAAATGCAAAGACACTTTACAAAACAATTTAAATAGCAATTGCCACCAGCTTAAAAATGAGCAAAACAGACAAATAAAATACTGATGAGGAAATTGGCAGCTTCAGGACAAGGAGGGCCAGGGGTTTCTAAGCAGCCAGCAGCAGTGGGTGCCAGGATGGAAAAGGCCAGGTAATTGTCTCTTTGAAGTGGCCCAGATTTTAGGTGTGGATGAAGGGAGGTTAACAGTCCCTACTCTCCTAGCAAAAGGACCTCTCCTATAAAGGAGATCTATCTTCTGGAAACTTTCCCCAGCACAAGGAGTACAGATAAAACAGATGAAAGGAACAGTCAGGATTTGAACCCTACATCTTTGCCCTGAAGTCTAGACTTGGGAGGTTGTATCTGCTTGCTCCAGGGGGCACTGTGGGTACCGAGGTTGGCCTGAAGATCTGAGAAACCAGCAAGCTGGTTGTTTTTATCCAGGCAGTAGGGTAAGATGAACATGGATAGGAAGCTAGGTCTCAATTCTAACCCCGGTCTAACCCAGCTGTGAATCTTGAGCAGGTTACATTCTCCTTGTGGGTCTTGGCTTTCTCTGGAGGATGGACTGTGGTAGAAATCCAGGAGCACCAGCCTGGGCCACTGGAGACTTAGCATCTAGTCTTGCTCTCCACTCCCTAGCTATGTAACTTCTAGCAGCTTACATTCCCTCTCTGAGCCTCATCCGTAGCAAGAGATCAAAGAGTGTGATGGTTCATGAATCCCTTTAATTTTTAATATTATTAAATTTTAATCTATGACAGGCCAAACTGGGCACTGTGATGCACACCTATAATCCCAGCCACTTGGGAGGCTGAGGCAGGAAGAGTGCATAGTTCAGGGCCTGCCTGGGCAATTTAGGAAGACTTTGTCTCAAAATTTTAAAAAAGCAAGGGAGGGCTGGACATGTAGCTTAGTGTTAGAGTACTTGTCCAGGATGTGCAAGGACCTGGGTTCAAGCCTCAATAAGAAACAAACAAAAAAACCCTCTATGGGCCCATGATGCTATGTGGTTCCGTGATGACCCAATTGCAAGGAGGGAGAAACGGGAAGGTGGGTGGATCTGCCATAGGGGGAGGGCCTGCAGAGCAGGACCAAGCCAGAATTTGGAGCAAAACATGGTTGCACTATTCCTGACGAAGGGCAGCCTTGAAAGCTTTGGGAGAGAGGGCAAAAATCCCCAAGGAGACTGTAGTCTGCTCATCCTCCTGGCCTTGAGTGCACACTGTTCTCTGGTGGCTTCCCACCTCCCTGCAAGTGCCTTTTCGGGCTACCTTCCCTAGAGCTGTCCCCCAGGCCCCTCCTGGTGCTGTCTTCCCTGCTGCACAAGCTCATTTGCAGCTATTCTCTCTCTTTCCAAGATGCTCAAATGTTCACTCCCAGCCTTGACCTCTTACTGGGACTCTAGTCTCATAAATCCAGCAGCCTGCAGGACATCACTCCTTAAATGTCTTGCTGTCACCATAAAATGTCTAGAACCAAATTCAGCATCTTCTCTCAGAAACCACTGCCCCCTCTGACCCTGGCATTCTTTTTTTTTCTTCTTCTTCTTTTCTTTGCAATGCATTCTGCTCTCATTAGTTTCTTGTAAGTAGGCAGTTATAAAAACAAAACAAAACGCCAAAACAAAATAAAACAAACAAACAGAAACCCAGCTGGGCACACGTCTGTAATCCCAGTACTTGGGAGGCTGAGACAGGAGGATTGCAGATTGACAGGTTCACAGTCAGCCTCAGCAATTGTAGTGAAGTCCTCTGCAAATTAGTAAGACCTTGTTTCAAAATAAAAAAATAAAATAGGACTGAGGATGTAGCTCAGTGCTAGAATACCCCTGGGTTCAATCCCCAGTACAAACAAACAAACACCAAAACCCAAAACCTAGATGTGGCATTTACAGCGTTTGGATAGTTCTCTGGGCGCCATCACGTTTCTTTCAGCAGATAGGTATGGAGCCCCGTTTCATGCCAGGTATAGGGCCCAGGAGTAAAGGAAGCAGCTGCAGCCCTCTGCTGGGCCGCTTCTTGAGTCTTCTAGGATAACTTAATTCAAAGAGCATGATCCACACTTTTTATTTTTTATCAAAAAATTGGGGAATGTAGTGACTATAGTTTTACAATAACCTATTACATACATTATTACATACACGATAACCTAGTACACAGTAGCCCATTACATAAGAACTAGAAGATAGCGTGCGCAAGGCCTCACGCTTAATACCAAGCACAAAGAAACAAAAAGAAAAGACATGATGAGGAGATGGAATCGATAATTGCCCAGATGTGATCGATACATCCTGTATGCATGTGTTGAAATGTCACACTGTACCCCATAAATACATACAATCATTATGTCAATATAAAAATATGGGGAACACCGTGTGTGTGTGTGTGTGTGTGTGTGTGTGTGTGTGTGTGTTACTGGGGACTGAACCCAGGGGCATTCTACTTCTGCGCTACACCCTCAGGTCTTTTTTGTTTTGAAATAGGGCTCTCTAGGTTGCTGAGAGTCTCACTACATTGCTGAGGCTGACTCCCACCCTGCCATCCTCCTGTCTCAGCCTCCCAAGTATTAGGAATACAGGCATGTGCCACCATGCCCAGCAACACCTTGTTCTGTAAACACAGCTCTGTGCTGGATGCAGAGGGTATAGAGCCTTTAGGGAACTTCAAAGTGGGGGAACATTGTGTCCACAGAGGATTATGTTGCAAGCTAAAATGACAATACAAGATATACAAGGCAGTGTTGTTTCATTGACTGGTCCACTCACTGAACAAATATTTGTTGAAGACCCGAAACACGCTAGGCACTGTGCTGGGAACAGGGAGTGCAGAGACAAAAGGGTAGTCCTTTCCCTTGAGGAGCCCAAGCCGTGCTGAGAAGAACCTGTGAACAGGGCCTTCACGCTGGGAAGGGTAATGGAAGTAGGAAGCTTGGGATGTTGTGGGGCAGAGACCAGGAAGATTGAGGACAAGGAAGCCTTCCTAGATTTCACCCTTGAGGATGGGAGGCCTGGTGAGCAAACAGAACGTGGGCGGGGTGGGGGTGGGAAGACTGGAGAAAGGGCGGAGCATGCGCAGGCGCACTGGGCGCTTGGGAGCTTCTTGCACTGGAAACCGATGGGCCCCTGGGGTCTGGCCTAGCTCGGCTCTGGATGTCTAGGCTCAGATCCAGAGAAGACAGTAACCACAGATGGATCATTAGGAGTGTGTGTGAATGCTTCTTATATGCATGGTTTGGTTACTGCAAGCCTAAGGTAGACTGGGTATCGCTAGTGAGAAAAGCCGCCTCCGAGTATGGGGAAAAGCAGCCTCAGCAGACAGGTGGCAGCCTTCCTTGTATACAGGCCAGAACCTTCATTCTACCTTCAAGAATGGGCCTAGAGCCGGTGTGGTGGCATACACCTGTAATCCCAATATTTGAGAGGCTGAAAGAGGGTCTCGGGTTCGAGGCCTGACTCAGCAACTTAGTGAGACCCTGTTTCAAGATGAAAAATAAAAATGGACTGGGGGTGTAGGTCAGAGTAGAACATCCCTGGGTTCAATCCCCAGCATCACACACACACACACACACACACGCACACACACACCCCAGACCAGGTAGCCTCCTATACTAGAATCCAGCACTGAGTGGACAGCCCCCACTGTGTGCAAAGCACACCAGTGCCTCTTTGGTTTTGACTAATAAGCAAGCAAACTTTTCTGCACTCACTCACTCCCTCACTCATGCACCCCGATTAATTACGGAGGTGCACAGGTGATCTGGTGTACTGGGAAATAAGTTGGTGCCTGCCATTTATATTTCCTGTCATTATTTGCTTTTTGTTTTCCCTGAATATTTAGCAAAATCTTTTTAAAGGCCAAGCGGCCTCAGCTGCGCTGGGGGAGGAGCTGGGGTTTTAAGGGCAGGAACAGCAGCATGGGGACCAGCAGGGTGGAGGCTGGGGAATCCTGGTTACTCAGAAGGGAGGTGGCCAGAGTCCCCCTGCCTGCAACTTCTCTTCTTTCCTCAGCTCTTCTCTGGGCACTCTGGCTTGGTCCTTTGCCAGGTCTCTTCTCCTGAAGGACTGTGGTGCAGTGGTTAAGGCATAGGCCTGGAGCTGGCGCCAGGGTTACCTCTTCCATGAGCCAATTACTGAAGCTCTCTGTGAGGCTTCTCCCTCAGGGGGTGGGAATAAGAAGCATGAAGACTGCTGATCCTGCACCGACCCAGTGCCCACCCCACAGTGGGTCTTTAACGAGCGATGGCTGTCACTGCCAAAAAGACATTGGGTTCTCAGTTGTACAGCAGGAGAGGGAAGCCGAAGGCAAAGGCTAAGGGCCGTGGTGTTTTATTACAGGGGAGGTGGGTTTTCCTGTCATCTGTACTCTGGGAGCATTTCCCCCTGTGCCCCTGGTCACAGGGCTTGGTCAGGGTGGGGCCCTGAACATAACCAAGGGGCGAAGAGGCCGCACAACCCACGCCTTGGTTTTGTCAGACCATAGCAGGATGCCAGGGCAGCGCTGACCATCCTGCAGGCACGTGGGCCTCCCCGAGTGTGAGTCGTCCCATCAAGGGTGCCTGGTGGACCCAGAGTTTCACCTGTGGACCCTGCTAGCCTCCTCTCTTCAGGCTTCCTGGGCGGCGGGAGCTCCCTCCCACTCCTGCTCCCTTCTCTGGGAGCTCCGCTTGCAGCCATCCCCATGGAAACTGTGCCGGGGACCCTGTGGGGGGATAAGAGAGGGATGAGGAGGGAGGATAATCAAGAATTATTTGTTTGGGGAGAGAAAAAATGGAGAGGGAGAGAGGGAGGGAAGGAGGGAGGGAAGAGAGGGAAGCAAGGAGAGACGGGGGTGGGGGGGGAGAAAGAGAGAGAGAGAGGAGAGAAGAGAGAGGAGAGAGGAGAGAATCTTTTCTTTGGGGAAAAATGGAAATTTAATCAGATCAGTTTTTATAGTGCAAATAGAAAATCAGTTTTAATAAAGCCAAAAGGAAATGCAAAACAGCCGCTTGAGATGGAGATTGTGTTAAACAGACAGCTCTTTAGGAGTAGCCGAGTCTGGGATGTTTATTGTGCACAGACAGAGCAAGGGGAGGGGGGTTCTGGCTGAATTTCAAGTAGGCATTTGATTGGGCTTCGGGGGTGGGTATAGAGTCCCTCCTCCCAGCCCTGGGCCCATCTGTCCAGAGAGGGCACTTTCCCAAATGAGAAGGGGCAACAAGGGGCTCCTGATTGATCTGGAGTCAGAGAAGAGGTCCCCCCCTCCTACGGGGTGTGGCCCAGCACCCCCTTGAGGTCCTGCCCCTTCGCCCCCCTGCCTAAACACTGGACTCTGCCCTCCGTTGACACACCCCCGTTTTCAGCGCCTGATTCTTAATTATAGTTCTGGCCCAGCTCTTGGTTTTATTGCTTTCATTTATTATAAAAAGACCAGTGTCTGTTTTTTGAAACGGCTATCTGGTCAAATCACGGTTGATAAGCAACACTGAGCTGTCTTTTTAAGACAGGCCAAATTTATCACACTTAAAAAAAAAAAAAAGGAAGACTTCGATGGCCTATTAGAAAATTTCCCCCCCTTTTCCCCGAGTGACATTTCAGTAAAAGGCTTTATTTTTCCCCACAGCTTTCACAAAGCCATTGCCTTGAAAGAGAGAGGGAGGGAGGGAGGGAGGGAGGGAGGGACTCAGAGTACTTTTGAGGCTGTTCCATAAAATATATGGAGAGGGCATGGAAGATAACAGGATCTGTCCTAATGGGGCTGTTAGCTCAGGAAGAGAAGAGGGGTCTCTGGCACGTGTTTGTCAGCTGCTAGTTTTGTAATTAGAAGAGGACTACACTTTACATTTCGGCATCGGAGCTATTGAGTCTAGAAGGGAGATACAGGGGTCTGGGCCAGAAAGATAGGTTGGGAGGAGGAGGTGGGGGAGGGGGCAGGCTGGCAGCTCCTGAGGTCAGTGCACTCCTCTGCCACTTTTGAGGCTGGCTCCAAACTAAAGAGGAGTCCCGCGGAGCCTCTCCATGGGTTCCCTGTCAGTGCGGAGCCACTAGCCCTCACCCAGTGTTCTAGAAACACGTCAAGCAGTGGGCATATCAGGCTGCAGGAAGGGGGAAGAGGGTTCAGGAGATCATCTCGCTGTGCCCAAGGAAGACTCCGACCTTCCACTGGCACTGGGGCAGGAGCTGGAGTGAGGTCAAATTCCGGGCTCAGCTGGAAGCGAATGTTGTCCCTTGTTGCTTGCAGGTTTGGCTCTGAAAGTGGAGAGGTCCAGGAGATAAGGGTGGTCGCTGCCCTTCCTGGAGTGGTGGTAGCATCCTCGAGAGTGGGCCTGTGTCTAATTCATCCGCAGATATGCAGCATCCAGGGTAGGCTTCTGAAGGGGTGCTGGCTCATCCTCCTGGCCACCTGTGACCCTTATGCCCTCCCTGACTCCTTGCATCCCTCCTGGAAGGCTGAGCCACTCCTTCTGTCCTTCCTCCTTTGCTGTGCTCCTCCCTGGCGGTATTTCCCTACACCTCACTCTGAACAAGACAGCTTTCCCAGGGAAGAAGCTGCCCACTGCTGAGATCTGGGCTTCAGAGGAGTGTCATACTTCAGCCCCTTCTCTGCCCTAGGTGCATGCCCTCAGCTTCTCACCACCCGGGATCCTCTCCTGTTTCTGCTGGTGGACATCATATTCAGCAGCAATGGACATCTGATTACATGGGGCCCAAAGGAAGCTAGATTGGGAGGGTCTTGGACCACAGTGGTCAGGGACCTGCAGGTCGTGGGGAGGGACTGGACTTCGGAGCCAGAGAAGGCTGCCTTTGCTTTGAAACCAGCACTACCACTATCTGCATGAGCTTAGGGAGTTTTACTTCTCCAAGTCTTAGTTTTCTCATCTGTAAAATGATACAGTGGTATTAGGAAGATTAAATAAAATAATAAGTGGAAAGTTTGTGCCATGGAGTTATGGGTTCATTAAATGCTGGTCTCCCTCCCAGAGATGAAGTGGGCGAGGCAGGGCTGCCTGAGTCAGGGCAAAGCTGGGACTCCAAGGTCACAGGACTGTCTGGTCAGTGCTTTTTGTTGCTGTATTGGGTCTCTCCATCTTGGGTAGGCTAGTTCCCATTTCTCCAGGCCTGGCTTCCTATCCCCAAGGTCTTCTGGTTCTGAAAAGTCCTGGTTACATGAAGCCATTCTGGAACTTGGGCTCCTTAGATCTGGTTGTGGAAACTATGCCTGAAGGTTCCACCTTTCTCTGAAGACATCGTGGACATGGATAACACAGCCCTGAAAGTGGGTCTCCCATTATTTGAGTACTGCAAACCTTAGCTCCAAGTGAGAGGCATGGAGTAGGCCAGCAACCTCCCTAGCTTGTGGGGTGCTGAGGAGTTTCCTGGGGTGTAGGACTTTCAGTGCTAAGAATGGGGGAGTTCTGAGCAAACTGGGCTGAACTGGTCACCCTTGGACAGGGTGAATTCGGTCTGGAAATGTTAGTTGCCATCCTTCTTCAGGTAAGTCACGTAGGAGTGGTCATGTAAACAGATTAGTTGTCCTAACGGTGTGTGTTAATGAAACCAACAGAGTGAAGTCCATGTAAGAGACTCAGGACACCCCAAGGAGTTGAAGGGGAACGCTGCTTTGATAGTGGTGAAGGGAAGTCAGGAAGGCTTCTCAGAGGAGGTGACAGCTGAGGTGTTTTTGGAAGGCTGAAGAGATGCTCAAGGCTGGGGATAGGGCACAAGAAACAGGGCTTGGGGAGGTCTAGAAAGACAGAGTTTAAGCCAAAAATGGTGCAAAATGAGGGTGGAAGGTGAGAAGGCTGAAGAAGCTGCAGTAAGCCTTCCTTCTCCTTGGAGCAAAAGCTTGGGGTAGGGGCACGGGGTAGATGTGGGATGTGATTTGGAGGGGAGGCCTCAGGGCCGAGAAAAGGTTGAAGACATAATTTCTACAGTGTCCTGGTTCCATCTCAGCCTTCCAAGACCAATGAGAATGTTAGAAGGCTGTTCCATGCCAGGCTGCTTGGCTCCCTAGCATGGCTGGGTGCCTGGCCCATGGCTACAGGCCAGTGGCCCAGAGCCCAGAGAAGCCAGCTGGTGACAGGATAGAGTTGTCCTGGCCTTGGCCAGGCAGACAGGTGGGCTCTGACCCAGGCTGTGATCCCTGCAGGACCTCTGCTCGGAGATATCTAGCTCCGCAGAAAGAGGCAAAGCCAGCGGTCTGGCTGTGTCAAGAGTGTCTCCACTCCACTGCCTGCTCTTGGTCCCCTTGCCTTGGTCATTAGCTCAGGGACTCTGAAGACCCAGCCTCTTTGGGGTGAGGCTGAGCGAAGTGACCTGGTCAAGGTTAATTCTACCTTCCTCAGACCCCACATTCAGAAGACCTGGAGTGATTAGGAAGTAAGGCAGGGAGAGCTGGGTCTCTAGTCGTAGACTCCACTGGGGATGGGGCTGCTAATCATGGAGCAATGAGTGGCTCCTGGGCAGACCAAATTCCTTCCTTTGACTCCTACACTATAGGAGAGAATATACAGTCTTGGTCCACCAAAAACCTTTCGGGGACTAAAACAGTATTATAATCAACCTACCAGTCAGCCAGCCAATTGACCACGAAAACTTGACCAGAGGCGAGGCAGAATCTCATAGGAAGGGACCCCAGGTACTCGATACCCAGAGAGGGTACCCAGTCATCCAATTTCTTTTTTTTTTTTTTTTTTTTTTTTTGCAGTACTGGGGATTGAACTCAGGGGCATTCTACCTCCGAGCTATACCCCCAGCCCTATTTTTTATTCTTTATTTTGAAACCGGGTCTCACTAAGTTGCGGAGGGCCTCACTAGGTAGCTGAGGCTGGCTGCGAACCCGGATCCTCGAGTCTTAGCCACCACGCCCGGCTTATCCAATTTCCATTCACAGCCCTCACCTCCCTTTAGGCAGTGGCAGTAAACTTGGCCTTGAGGGATTTTTTGATGTCAGAGGCTCCCAAAGTCTTCTCTCCTGACCAACCAACCCTGTTTGCCAGTGAATATATATTTTTGGGCTCAAAGTTAGCAATTAATTTATAGGGTCACTTTTTAACAAATAGATGAGATGATGACAATATAGGGCAATGCAGGAGATGTGGGCTGGTCCTGTTTCTGTCCCTCACAGCTCTGGTCAGCTTGCTTCTCAGCCTCCTGCCCCTCCTCTCTGAGTAGAACACTTTGTCCCTAGGCCTTTTAACTTCCTGTTCACTTAGTAGGCCTCCCTACCAGACTGTGCATCCTGAAGGGATGAAACTTCCTTTCTTCCGGTCTTTATGTCCCCAGGGCCTGGCACAAAGTAGAAACTCAATAAATGTTAGTGAAATGAATGAATAAACGTTTGAATAACAAAAATACCTGCTCTACCGACCTCTCTCAGGATTATTGGGAGGATCAAATGAGATAATGCACATGAAAGCACTTTGTAAATTGCAGAGCACTATACAAATGCAAATCATTCACAGCTCCGGTGGAAATTATTATTCAAATTATTATTATTATTTTCACTGTAAAAGAGGACAGGAAGGAGAGGGCAATGGAACCGTCCCCGCTGGTGGAAGCTTGGAGCTTGGGCAGCAGTGGGGTGGCATTCTCAAGCCTGTGGGAACCCCTTTAAATCATCTCTCTGCAGGCTGCTTCAGGTTAGCTCTGGGGATGGCAGCTGCCTGGGGTGGGGCAGAAGTTGCTGCTGGAATCCTGCCCAGTGTGGGAACTGGAGCTATAAGCACATCTTACCCTGAACAAAATGAATTAAACACTGAGCTCTAAATGATAAAAAAATAAAAGCTTTCTTTTCTGGTCTGCCTTGCTTTGCTTTTCTCTTTCTTTCTTTCTTTCTTTCTTTCTTTCTTTCTTTCTTTCTTTCTTTCTTTCTTTCTTTCTTTCTGTGAGAAAGGTGGCATACTAGGAATAGGGTGGTGGAAGAAAGAGGGAGAGAGACACCATGCACCCCAAAACCTGGGTTTAGCCCCCTCCTTCCCGCTGAGCTCACGTTTCCAATGCTATTATCCTGCCTCATCAACCCCTGGCCTCCAAGAGGGAGGGCGAGCCGGCTGGGCAGCCAAGAGATGCGGAGCAAAGGCGTGATTGATAATTGGCGACTGTAATTCTATAATTCATCTCTCTGCACCGCAGTGAAATTAAAAGAGTTTAGGTTCCCAAGCATAATGATCATCAATTAAACGCCGGGGAGATTTAGTGTCCTCATTTGAATTTTGTTTTATTTATTTAAATGTGTCACTTTTGCGGGGGGCGGGGGCGGGGGCGGCAGCGTGGGGACCGGGTGCAGGGAGTGAGGGGCTGGGGCGTCAGAGATGGTGCAGGCCTGCGTCTGGAAGGAAGGCGCGGCGGGGTCGCTCAGGCTGCCCGGGGGCGGTGCAGGGTGGAGCGTGGCCCGCGGGGCGGCAGGCTGAGGAGACAGGGGATCCATCATCCTCGGCCTAATCAGTTAATACTGATAAACCGCCAGCAATAACTGCCAATTGCACCGCCGTTTTGGAGCTGCCAGTTCATTCATTTAGGGAGTGCAGCGGCGGCACGTCCGGGAAGCACTCCCGCCCGGTGTCTTTCTGTCTTTGCTCCAGGAAAAGGATGAAGTGTCTGGTGGAGGCAAAGGGCCACCGCAGAATTGTGCAGGCGAGGGAAAGTGATCACTGGTCAGCTTGAAGGTGGCTGAGAGGGCTGCTGGATGAAGCTGGCCTGTTCTGGGGGAGGCCCATTTCCTTCTTGGGACTGGGACATTTCCCAGCCCAGCTGTGAGGTCTCCTTATGCAGGACCATGGAAGGAAGCCTCAAGACTTGGGATACTTTTTGTGGCCCTGCCATCCCCACTCTCTGACTCAGTTTCCTCCTCTGTCCAGAAGGGAATTGCCCTGGGCTGCCTGTAGAGTCCCAGCTCTGTGGCTTTGCTAAAACTGCCTTTCCTTGCTGGCCTGGAGTGGGGATGGATGGCACATCCCTGCACCCTTAGCACCTGTAGTTTGGCCCTGGGTGCTCTCTGGAAGCCCCCTCTCCCCTCCCTTCTGTGTCCCTCCTCCCTCCCCAAGTGGCTGTCCGTATTTCTGGGTTAGTTATCGTTGTGGTTTCCCGGCAATCTCTGATTCTGACTTCTCACTTGCAATCAAGAAACTAAAAATAGAGCATAAAGGAGCTCTCCAAGGGGGGTGGGTGGGGTGGGCAGAGGAGGGAAAGTGCTCTGGTTCCCCGTGGGAATGAGACCTCATCAGCTCGACGTGGGGAGTTGGAAATCCAATCTGGACCGTTGGCAAGGGGTGGGGTTGTGGGACAGAAGCCCTTCTGATCACCAAGTGGAGAGCTTGAGAAAAATGTGTGTGTGTGTGTGTGTGTGTGTGTGTGTGTGTGTGTGTGTGTGTGTGTATGTGGTGTGTCACGGGGAGGGGCAAGGAGGAGGCTGGGAAGGAAGCACTGGGTTGCTTTTTGGGCAGTTTATATTCTGAGGATGAGGCCTATAGCCTGCCTGCACAGGGGATCCTCTCCCTGAGTTGAGTGAGAGCTGAAATCCCCAACTCCCCCACCCCCAAGGGCCTTGTGCTCTAATTCATCTGCTAGGGGGGGCACCCCATTCTAAATTTCACAGAAGCATCTTTGATGCAAGCTGAGGTCCCCTCACCCCAGTCAGGGGTTTCTTCCTCAGGGCCTCAGAAGGGTGTCTTGGATTATGAGGAATGGAGGTGTTCCCACTCAGGCATTGGACAAGGGCTGGGAGTGAGAGCTTAAAGCCTCTGGGCCCTCAGACTCAGAGGAACAGGAGCTGGGACATGGCCTGCAAGCCTGAGAACAGAGGAGGGTCTGGGCTTGCAGACAAGTGTCCTCAGAATCCAGGCCACCTTGCCCTGGGTGGAGCTCCCCAGAGTGCTGCGGGCAGGTGAGTGGACCTGGCAAGGACACCTAATTCTGGAGTCTGTAGCCCTGGGCTGCAGGCCTAGCTGTACCACTCTGTACTTTCCTTAGGTATTCTGCTTTTTTCTCTGAGCCTCAGTTTCCCCTCCTGTTTAATAATAGGATGCATTGCATAAAAGCTCTTGGGGAGGGAGAAAGTGCTCTATAAATGCAGAGGATGGTGGTTCTAACTTTCATCCTGCATGCATAAAACCCAGCAGCAGCCCAGCCTTATCTTCTGAGGGGCAGTGCAGAGGGAGGACTTTATCTCCACCCTTGCCTGGTGCTGCCTCACAGGCCCCTTGCTCACACAGGCCTATCTTCTGGACCCATAACGTGCCCCCTCCTGGGGGAGGGAGGGAAATGGCTGACATGAGAATCCAGAGGCTTGCCAGTTTTGGTACCATCGATTCAAATCAAGATACTGTCTTTCAGTCTCCTCTCTGTCCTGCTGAACTCATTCCAGTTCCCTTACCAAGCTGATTTCTATCGAGGGAGTCAGTCCTTGAAAATGTGGTGATTTCTCCAGCGGGGGAGGGCTGTATGGAGCCAGGCCCCTGCAGGGGCAGCTACCTGCATTTATCCATGGGTCCATCCTAATTCTTCTCAGCCTGATCTGCAGCCCAATCCTTCCAGTAGTTTCTGGAGGAGATTCTCTCATTCTCTCTCCCTCAGTTTGGGAAGGCTGAAGGCTTTCTGGTTAATTGCAGGAGAGATGAAGGTGACCCCAGGTCCCCAAGAACACCCACCACTTTTTATATTTCTTTTTGTCCTGTGCATGGGCCACTCGTCCCTGATAAGTTCAATGTCCAGGGCTGTTCTGAAGCTCCCCAGCACTGCCTTTTGCCCTTTTGGGCAAATCAGCAGCTATGTTTGGGATGAGGAACTCTGAGAGGCCAAGACCCTATAATTTTCTGTGTGAAATACATAAAAGCACCAAGCCCAAGTGGGCATGAAGCCCAACAAAGGCTTTTTAAAAATTACCATGTGCTGTCCTTTTCTCTGATTACAAAAGTAATACATATTCATGGTCAAAATTTTGGAAAATACAGAAAAGCACAAAGAAAAAAATTCATCCATATTCCACTACCCAGAAGCAATCGCTATTAATATTGGAGGTATATCACCTTCCTGTCCTTCCCTTTCTCACTGTCTCTTTGTCTCTGTCTTTTAATAGAAGTCTCACACGGTAATACTGTTTTGTTGCCGACTTGGTAACGGTGTATCAGGAGCATTTCCCCACACAACAAAAGCCGTTTGATGAGTGTGGCCAGGTGTTTGGTGTGGGAAATGGAGGACCGCTGGCTCTCAGAGGAAATCTCAGCGCTGACAGATGTGACTGTCTCCTGCTTCCAGTGGACATAGAGGGCCATAAGATCAACTGGCTGGAGGAGTGGATCTGGGGGCAGAGCAGTGTGCAAGCCAGTGTCCCAAGGATGCTGCCAGAGTCCTACCAGGCAGATCCTGCCGTCTCACTGGGTGCTGTCAGTGCACCAGCTTTCTTCCTACCTGGGCTCTGCCCCTGGCCACAGCACACCAAGTGGAGCCTGGTAGAGGGGCAAGGGCCAATCACTGGAAGGCCGGAACAAAATAACACTAGAAGGTCAACTGGAAATAGCATTAGACATGTGAAGGACGGCCCCATCTGTCACTTGGGGGGAGGGCAGAGGTGGAAGGTCATCTCTCAATGGTGTGTACATGAGTAATGACAGGAACACGGGAGGGATCATGGAAGGGGTGGAGTCCACCTAAACTACAACACTTGTGCTTAGCTGAGTGGTTTGAAGCCTGGGGCCCGCAGTCTCTCCATGTGCTGGACAGAGAGTTGGAGGATCTTGGTTTGAAGACTCTGCCCACACCCAGTGCCCATCTTGTCAACATTACACACCATGTTCACCTTCCTCAAAGCTAAACGATTGGGTTGTCTGACTCTTGGCTAAACAAGAGCCGGTCTCTACCTGCCTTGGGCTTTTTTCTCTCTTCACACTCTGCTCAAGATATTTTTCCTTCAACAACAGCCAAATAACCTGATGAAAAAATGGGCAAAAGACCTGAAGAGACATTTCTTCAAAGATGGTGTCCCAATAGCCAATAAGCACATGAAAAGATGCTCTGTGCTACTAATCATTAGAGAAATGCAAATCCAAACCACAGCAAGACACCACCGGAGCATGGGAGGAGAGAAAGCGTGAGAGAGAAGGGAGGAAGGAAGGAAGGAAGGAAGGAAGGAAGGAAGGAAGGAAGGAAGGAAGGAAGGAAGTGTTAGTAAGGATGTGAAGAAATTGGAAGTCTGTGCACTGTTAGTGGGAATGTACAGTCACTGTAGAAAAATAGCATGGTGGTTTCTTAAAAAATTAAAAATAGAATTACCATATGATCCAGCAATTCCACTCTCGGGTGTATATCCAAAAGAATTGAAAGCAGGGTCTTTATGAGCTATTTGTACATTGATGATTATAGCAGCACCATAGTTGAGAGGTGGAAGCAGCCCCTGCACCCACTGGTAGTTGAATGGCTAAACAAAAGGTGCTCCATATATACAGTGCAATGTTATTCAGCCTTAAAAAGGAAGGAAATTCAGCTGGGCGCGGTGACACACTTCTATAATTCTAGTACTTGGGAGGCTGAGACAGGAAAGTCGTGGGTTTGAGGCCAACATCCAGAGTTTGAAGCCAGCCATGGTTAAGATGTTTGGGTATAGTTTGGCTCTGGAATATCTCTCAAAACCTCAAAATGCAGAAATGTTCATGCAGAGTGCAGTAATTGAATCATGAGGGCTCTCATTTTATCAGTGGATTAATCGATTGATGGATTTTGTTTTAGGAGGCACTGGGGATTGAACCCAGGGTCATTCTACACCAAGCTACACCTGTAGCCCCCCCTTTTTGAAACAGGATTTTGCTAGGTTGCTGAGGGTGGCCTCAAACCTGCAATCCTCCTGTCTCAGCCTCCTAAGTACTGGTATTACAGATGTGTGCCACCACACCTGGCTCATTGATGGATTAAGAATTGGAATGAATTTACTGGGTGGTAATTATAGGCAGGGAGGGCATGGCTGAAGGAAGTTGGTCACAAGGGGCATGGTCTTGGGGACTGTATCTGTCCCTGGTTCCTTCCTTCCTCTCCCTCCACCGCTACGTCCCAGCTGTTCTGAGCAGCTTTCCTTTGTCGTACTCCTCTACCATGATGTTTCTCCCATGAAGCCAGCTGACTTTGGACTGAATCTCAGAAAACATGAGCCAAAGAGATCTTTCCTCCTCTAACTTATTATTATTAGATATTTTGGTCCCAGGGATGCAAAGTTGGCTCATATAGATGCTAAATTTTTTTGCGGGGTGCTGGGGATTGAACCCCGGGGCATTCTACCTCAGAGCGATGCCCCCTCAGTCCTATTTTATTTTTTATTTTGAAATAGATCTCACTAAGTTTCTGAGGGCCTCACTAAGTTGCTGAGACTGGCTTCTAACCGGCCATCCTCCTGTCTCAGCTTCTGAAGTACTGCTATTACAGGCATGGGCCACCATGCCCAGCCAGATGGTAAATTTCATGTTATGTGTTTTTTGTTTGTTTGTTTGTTGTTATTGGGTTTGTTTTTTTTTTTTTTTTTTTTTTTTTTTGGCCACACACATTTTTTTTTCACTCCTCTTGCCATCTCTGATCACCCTAGCAAGGAAAGAGTACCCTCTTTTCAGAGTTCCTTTAGGTGTTTACACTTTCTGCAGTTGGACCCCTGGCTACAGACCGGCTCCTTCTTCATGTAGTCGTATTTGAGCTTCCTTTTGGACAAGTCTTTGGGAGGGGCAAGGATAAAATCTTTGCTTTTTTATTTTCTTCCATGACATTTAACACAGCGTCTCAAACATAGTAATAGTTCAATTAATATTTGCTGACTGAATAAAAGAATATGTGCTGATTGAGTGACTAGTCACATCACTGATGTATTTTGGACGGTGAGCTGGAGGGTGACGGATGCAGGATGGTGGCAGTATGTCTGAGCATCCTTTCCATACATTGCTTATGAATTTAGGCAGCTGCATTCTTCCTGTGGTTAAACTCAGGCACACATACTATGCTTACAACACACACACACACACACACACACACACACACACACACACTCACTCACACTCAGATGTGGGGAGTGAGGGTCTCAGGAATCTAATCTGGAGTTAGAGTAACCCTAAGGAAATGATGTTGCAGACTTTCCTGCAGGATTTACACTGAAGCATATTGGAAGACATTAACCTGAACCACCTGGGACATGTACCTAATTTTACTTTTCTTTAGAATTTCTGGAGAAACCAATCCACAACTCTCCTCAGGAACACGGATCCGTGTCTTACAACTCTTCTGCCCAGAAAGCTTTTTCCCTGACCTCTCACCTCCATCCCTCCCGCCTCCATGTAAACTTCCTCTCTGCTGAAATAGAGAACATTCTCTTACTACCTTGTCCCTTGTAGGTTCTTTCAAAAATTGGACTTTAACAGAATAAAGATCCCTCACGTTCGGTCTCTGTAATTTTCTTTTTGTAGGGTGGTTCCTCTGCTAAATTAATTGTCTGGTTCTCTTGAAAAGCAATCTTTTCTCCCCAGTTCATGTTCCGTTTTTGACCTAACATGGCCAGTCTTGGCCTTTTGAATGGGATTTGCTTCTAGTCGGGAATTAAATTTCCATAGCAACGCCGGCAGCCATATTACAAGCACTCTCCCCTAGCCCTGTTTTGGAGTCTTCTATCCTTCTCGTGCAGACAGGTGGCTTGCCTGGTTATAAGCCATGTGTATATTTATTCTCATTTCAGTCAGGGCAGACAGCAGCAGTGGCAACTCATACTACTAACAGGATAAACAACAAAAAAAAATACACAAAGGAGTCTACCTGCTCTTAGTTCCTAGGGGCCCTGGGCTCCCGAGGAAACACTGATGTTTACCTTTCAGCTTCACAGCAAATTTTTTGAAAAACCAGGGTTGGAGGTTTTCATCTTATTTCCAAATCACTCAGGTCTTTCTCTCTAAACGGGGCACCCTGCTAAGCTAGAAGCAGGAGAAAGGCCTGAATCCTAGCTTTGGGGATTTGTCTGTTTGTTTAAAGTTCATTATTTATAGTCATTTTTTAAAAGTAAACCATAAGAAGTCTGAGGATTTTTTTTTTCTTCAAATATACTGCCCATATTTCTATCAGCAACTCTGAAAGGATCTTTGTTGTCTAGAGAATCAAGTTTGAAAGCTAAAACATATCATTTGAGGCTCTCCACTTGATGACTTCTACCTGTGTCTCAGCCTCTTCTTCTCTTCTCTTCTCTTCTCTTCTCTTCTCTTCTCTTCTCTTCTCTGCTCTGCTCTGCTCTGCCCTGCCCTGCCCTGCCCTTCCCTTCCCTTTCCTTCCTCTCCCTCTCTCTCTCCATCTTCCTTCCTTTCTTTCTCTCTCTCTCTCCCTTCCTTCATTCCTTCATTCCTTCCTTCGTTGCTTCCTTTCTTCCTTCGTTCCTTCGTTCCTCCCTTCCTTCCTTCGTTCCTTCCTCCGTTCTCCCTCCCTTCCCTTCTCCTTCTTTCTTTCTTTCTTTCTTTCTTTCTTTCTTTCTTTCTTTCTTTCTCTCTCTCTCTCTCCCTCTCTCTCTCTCTCTCTCTCTCTCTCTCTCTCTCTCTCTCTCTCTCTCTCTCTTTCTCTCTGTCTTTCTCTCTTTTTTTGGCACCAGGGATTGAACCCAGGGACATTCAACTTCTGAGCTACACTCCCAACTCATTTCATTTGTTATTGTGAACTAGGGTCCTGCTAAGTTGCTAAGAGTCTCCCTAAGTTGCTGAGGCAGGTCTCAAACCGGTGATCCTCTTGTCTCAGCCTCCCAGGTACCAGGGTTACAGGAGTGTACCACAGCACCTGGCCTGCTTCGGTCTTAACTTACTTATTCTCCTTTAAGTTCCCTTTCCTCCTATCAAACAGGATATTAGCATTTTGCTAGAAAACTCAACACTTGCCACCTCTCTGCCCTGTGCCATGAACCTATAACTTCCTAGATTCCTCTCACCAACCTTTGCAAGTTTTGCTCCTTCTGAGAACTAGGGCTTCCCCACTGGTATGCTGTGATGGAGGTGTGCTTAGCCCTGGGGTGGGCAGATGGGGATGGAGACACTGGAACTCCTCCTGCCCAGAGTCTCCACCCATGGCAACATTGTACATTTTTCCCATCCATCCAGCTAGGGTCACTTTCTGTGAGTTCCATGTCAAGAAAAGATTGGGTCCAGCCCTATGCCATCTCCTCACAAGGCCTCTCCCAAACCCTCAGGCGAGAAGGCTCTGCCTTCCCATGACCATCATCCTTGACCAATCCATCCTTCCAGAGAGTCTATGGCCTTGGTATTTATTGCTTTCCTATGCATCTTCCCTCTTTCCTCCCTTCTCCCCCAGGGATGGACAGCTCTTTGAGAATTTTGTTTGCATTCATTTATACCAGTGTCTAGAACTGTGCTTTGTGTGTAAGGGAGATGCCTTAAATGCCTGTCGATTTGAAATCGAATCATAAATTGTCTTCCCAGAATGACTCCCCTTGATACACTGCTCTTATTCCAATGGCCCTGCCACTGTTCAAAATATTTCTGGAATTTCTTTCTTAGAATTACTTTCCGAGAAGGTTTATGAGCCAAAGAATGAAACTAGTCTCTTTTCTTTAGAATCAAACAGCGTGTATTTAATTTTCATTTTGTTGTCATTGTTAGTCAACAAATATTTATTGAGCCCCAGGCACAAGGTTCTTTTTTAAAATTTAATATAAAACTACTTGTCTACCTTATTGGCAAGATTTGGCTCTAAATAAGTTTGGTCTTTTTCCAGAAATCAAATCTACCCTCAGAACATTAAAGATTTACCATCTTGGAGCAGCTTCACAACAAGGAGAGCAAGGAATGCAAAACTACAACAAAACAACAGTAACAACCTTAAAACAGTGGCCATGGTGCTGGAATCAATAAAGAGACTATAGGGCACCACCTGGCAAAGGGCAGCTGTGACTCAGATGAATGAACTCTGGGGTGTTTAAGACTCAGTCTCCCTGGCCTATGCCACTCCTGTTTAAGTGTGTGTCATTCAGAGAGCTCTGGGGCATCAAGTGTGTTTTGTACCTTTAAGGAGATTATATTCTAGAAGACATATAATTCAGAAGCTAGGTGTAATGTACACACCTGTCATCCCAATAGTTGGGAGGCTGAGAGAGGAGGATCGCAAGCTTACGGCCAGCCTTGGCAACTTAGCAAGACATTGTTTCAAAAATAAAAAATAAAAAAGACACATAATTTGAAAAACTTCTTTAGAATTATGTCAATAGTGGAGAAAACCCTCGAACTTGTGAGTCAGTATTGGTTGTGATTATGATTATGCCATTTGAAGCTAATGAATGTTGTTTATATGTTGGCTTTGTTGCCCTGCTGGGCTGCCTTGGGTGGTTACTTAAAGTCTCTGAGGCTCAGTTTACTTGCCTGTGTAATGGAAGATGCTAGATACTTTGCAGAGTTCTTGTAAAGGTGAATGTTGACTCTGGTACATGGCTACTCTGATTTCAAAGAAAACATCTACAAATGTTTTTGAATTATTATTTATTTTCCAGAGTGTAGAGAGCTAAGCAGTAAATTACTAACTTCAAACCTTTGGAAACCTAGATTGCAGACTGAGTTTTTTTTTTTTTTTTTGGTACTAGGGATTGAACTCAGGGGCATTCTACCTCCGAGTTACATGCCCAGCCCTATTTTTTTTATTCTTTATTTTGAAACAGGGTCTCACTAAGCTGTGGAATGCCTCACTAGGTAGCTGAGGCTGACCTCGAACCCAGATCCTCCAGTCTCAGCCTCCCAAATGCTGAGATTACAAGAGTGCGCCACCATGCCCGGTTGCAGACTGAGTTTTAAGACATTCTTTGGTTCCTCTGATGGGAATAGTAGAAGAACTGGTATGGCTTACTCTAGAAATGACAGGGGCTGGATCTCACAAAGAAGGTCCTCTGATGATGGTTAGGCAGAGGAATGGGTGCATAAAGAGTGGGGGTTCAACCAGGAGCCATGGAGCATGCCTCTAGTCTAAGTACTTTTGAGGCTAAGACAGAAAGATCACTGGTTGGAGACCAGCCTCAGCAACTAAGCAAGACCCCCAGGAATTTAGAGAGACTCTGTTTAAAAAAAAAAAGAGTAAAAAGGGCTAAAGGACTAGGGGTGTCTCTGAGGTAGCATGTACTTGGGTTCAATCCCCAGTACCAAAAATAAACAAAAATGGAAGGAGCCTTTATTGAGAAGCTGGAACCAGTTGGCTAAAAGCCAGGGGTACACTACCTCTGAGCTATACCTGTAGCTCCTTTTATTTATTTTTTGCTTTGAAACAAGGTCTTGCTAAGTTGATGAGAGTCTCACTATGTTTCTGAGACAGTTCTCGAACCTGTGATCCTCCTATCTTAGCCTCCCGGGTATTGTGATTACAGGTGTGTGCCACCACTCCTGGCTGTGGTTTGGATCTTAAGTGTTCTCCAAAGGCCCATAAGGCCCATATAGCAAAGATGTGGTTGCTGGCCTGTGGTGCTTCTGGGAGGTGTTGGAACCTTTAGGGGGTGGAGCCTGGTGGGAGGAAGCCAGGTCATTGGAGATGTGCCCCTGAAGGGAGTATTGGGACCTCTGCTCCTTTCTCCTTTCTGCTCCCTGGCTGCCACAAGGTAAGCAGCTTCTTCTGCCCCATGTTCTCTGTCATGATGTTCTGCCTTGCCAACTGAGCATGGACTGAAACCTCTGAAACTGTGACCTGAATAAATCACTTCCCCTTATAAGCTGATTATCACAGGCATTTTGTCACAGTGACGGAAAGCTGACTAACACATGCATTGAAGTCATTCCTGATTTCTTCCAGCAGAATAGCAGTTAGGAAGACAGTTGGGACTGTCTCCTAAGCTCTCGGCTGTGATCTCAAATGCAGCCTAAACCCAGCTGTTCTTCCTTCCTCAGCATTGGGCTCGAGCGCCTGCTGACCCAGGCCCAACTTCTCAAGAAAGCTTTCCCAGGGGACACGATTATGCCAATGGATGCGGACACTTTATAAGTGCTGGGCACTGTTCAAGATAGTTCCCACAAACCAACTCACTTCACCCTGGGAAGTAGGTACCCTGATTGTCCCTGTTTTATGGGTGAGAAGCAAAGGCCAAAGAGGTGAACCAACTGGCTAGGGTCATCTGGCTGCTATAGTGGCAGAGCCCAGGAAGCCTGGTATCAGGTATTGTAGAGCTCAATGCCTGATATCATCCTAATGTGAGCATGCGGAAGGCGTGAATATTCTTCTGCAGAACCTCAATTCTTGCTTCTCTGCATGGAAAAGCATTCACACAAAAAGCACAAGTGGAGGATATCAGAGGTTTATTCAGAGACATGATGGCCCCATGTGAGGAAGGCTGTGATAAGAGAAGAAGGGGGTTTACATTCTAGAGAAAAGCATCTGGAATGAACTATTTTCCAGGGTTGAAACTGGGACAAAAAGGTACACTCCAAATGCTCCAGAAGATAGAATCTGGAGCACTATCTTCTTGGCTATGGGAAACTGGTGTGGTAAGTTTTATTCTGACTGGAAACCTTTCCCCTAATGCATGTGCATTTGGGGAAGCTACTACCTCTTTCCCACCACACCTTAAACGAATCTGGCTGTCTCTGCCCACTGGGAGGGGGTCTGAGTGAGGTTCTGTAGAAGTCTTAGCCTTCTGATATCTCTGCTTCAAGTCTGCTCCAGCGACTTTATGTGCTTATGTCTAAATAGTTACCTAACATTAATATCCCAATGGCTTCCTCAATCCTTGACTCCATTTGCTTTAAGAGTTACTTAGACAGATGTGGTGGTACACATCTGTAATCCCAGTACTTTGAAGGCAGAGGCAGGAGAATCCCAGGTTTGAGGCCAGACTCAGCAAATTAGTAAGACCCGGTTTCCAAGAAAAAGTAAAATAGAGTTAGGGATATAGCTTGGAGGTAGAATGCCTCTGGGTTCAATTTCTAGTACCAGAAAAAAAATTACTTTTTATCACATTTATTATTTTTCCTCCTTTCACCAATATCTAGATTTCATGAGGCCAAGAATTTTTGTCTTTTTCTATTAATTGCTGAATCCCAAGTACCTAGAACAACGGAAGCCCATAAAAATGTTTAATAAATACTTGTTGAATAAATGAAATTGCCAGTACATTACTTTTAAAAAAAAATCTGTCTTTACTCTCTCTTTTATACTTCCACACATTGCTTTTTGGGAATTTTGACCTGTGTGTCTCTGGCTCTTCAGATAGTCCTGTGTTGGACAGGAGAATTTCACTTAGTATTATTAATCAACATACCAACTCTTTCCCAGGGAAAGGCGTATTCCCAGTGTGAAGCCTCTGTCCTGTGGGTACTTTTTTTTTTAGTTAGAGACTAACAAAAGCCTTGGAAATCCACTATTCTTGGGGTTTTCATGGTAAATAAGACCTGCAGACACGATCTTTTTTTTTTTTTTTTTTTTTTTTTTTTAAGTTGAATGTCTGTTTGTGAGGATGCACAATTCTCTGTGCCACAGTCCTCTCCCATCCCTACTGCTCACTCATCCATTTCCCCTTCTAGCTCCTAAACAGGGCTGCCTGATTCTAGTCTAACCCCTTCATTTTGTAGTTGAGGAGACCAAGGTCTGGAACCGGTGGTGACTTGCTCATGACCTCTTAGCTGGCAGACCCTAGAATGAAGCTCTGATCTCCCACACCCTGTCCCCTGGGCATAGGAATGGAAATGGGTGTCTTTGGTCTAGGAAATGCCAGATTGGGGTAAAGGCACGGAGGAGAGGAGTCGAATGGAGACAAGCACCTCTCCCTGTTCTCGGTTTCCACAAAGCCACGGTGCTCATTGGCAACCCCTTCAAATGATGGCATTTTTAGCAAATAAGAGGGGAGCAGGTCTCTCTTTCCCTCCCCTCGCCCCCCATTGTAATTAGTTGTCAAAAAATTTTAGATGGAAGGGGGAATGCTCGGGTCCTGATGAGATGATACAGCAAAGATTTCATTTCATCTTGAATTTGACATTAAACTTTAATAGTCTCAAGGACAAGAAGCCAAGAGATATCAGATGTAATGAGATAAAGCAAAGTTTCTCTGACAGCAAATTTGATCACAAATGGGCTCCAAGATTGCTTCTTTGATATAAATGAAACATAATTCATCTTCTAGCGCCCTGAATGGGCTTTCAGACTGGGGACGAAGCTGGCATCTCTCTTGCCTGGTGCTGACAAGTGGCAGCACGGGAGGAGGCGGAGGCTTGGCTGGACCCTGCTGGGGCCATTGGCTGCTCTGTCTGGGAGGAGATGGAACAAGCAGCCACAGGAGCAGGGAAGCATCCAGGGTACAGCCAGTAGTTGGGAGACCCCTTCTGCTCTGAGCCAAACTCTGATCAGCATGGTGCTAATGGTGGTGGGAGAGCGCTAGCCTTCCGACTCTGTCAGCTCTCCATGTATTTCCTTCAGCTTGCATAAATGACCAGCTAATGCCTTCAGGACTGCTCATTACCTTTGAACAGATCGCTGCCCTCAGGTCTTTTACAGGAGTTCAGTTGCTGCTGCTGGTCGGGTGTTTGGGGTCTGAGGTCAGGGCCGTGATCATAGCCTCCTGGTGACCTCTCAGCCTCCACGCTTTGCCCCTTCTGACCTCTTCTCTTCCTCAAGCCACAAATCTGTAGACACTTTAGGACAGATGCCTTAATTAGAAAGGGCTTGATTTTCCAAGCCCTTTCTAACCCGGAGCTTTTCTGGCTCCATCTTCAGGAGCATATCACAGTTTCAGAGGGGGACGGTGACCTTAGAGCAAACCACACCCTTCCCTGTGTCTCTGTTCCTGAGGTCTCAGCAGGAAGCCCTTCTCATTAGTTACCCAACTTCAATCTCTACGGTCACATCTTTGAGAAGCCTTCCCTCCCCTCCTCTGACAGAAGATAGCTCCCTTCCTCCTCTAGGTTCCCAGACCTCCTTATGACTCAGAATCTGTCTGCCCCGTCTTCTTGCTATTCCTGCAGGTGTCTGTCTTCTTTCTTTCTTTCTTTCTTTCTTTCTTTCTTTCTTTCTTTCTTTCTTTCTTTCTTTCTCCCTTCCTTCCTTCCTATATTCCTTCCTTCCTTCCTTCCTTCCTTCCTTCCTTCCTTCCTTCCTTCCTTCCTTCCTTCCTTCCTTCCTTCCTTCCTTCCTTCCGATTGCACCCAGGGACATTCTACCTCCAAGCTATATACCTATGTTATTTTTTATTTTTTATCTTGAAACAGGGTCTCACTAGGTTGCTGAGTCTTGCTACATTGCTGAGATTGTCTTCAAACCTGCAATACTCTCATCTCAGCCTCCAAGTACTGGATTACAGGTGTGCTCCACCACACCTGGCTGTGTCTGTCTCCTTTTCCAGATCATGAGCTCCTCAGGCTATGTCTTTCTGATCTTTGTATCACCCTGGGTATGTCATGGAGCATGTGATGGAGCAGGGACCCAGTGAGGCTGTATTAGATGAAATCAAACCCTGACACTTGGCAAACCCTGGCCCATGGTCTTCTGGGATGTACCAGGCTTAGTTTAGCTGATGGCTTTCTCAGGGATTAAGAAGATCAGAATGCATGTACATTTATTTCTATGCTCTGGTGAAACAAAAACAGCAGATACAATAGTTCAGACAAAATAACTTTGTCCAAATTTTCCTTGAGAGTTTGAGAGTGCCAAACTGAAACCAGATTTGGAACAGATCTGCTGGTGTCTTCTTCTTCTTGGGGCTGGAATGAAGCTTCTGGTTGAAACATGTTCATCTTTCTCATCTGAACATCCCGGTGGGAGATAGAATTCACGTCTGGGAGTGGGGGGAGGGTGAGTGTAGCATTACATAGGCTAAACAAAGATGTGATCAAGGAGTTGAGTTAAAGTGGAGTATGCATAAGACATAGGCTAAGTAAAAACTGGATGAGAGGAGGATCAAAGCTGAGAAGCAAGAACAGGTGAACCAATTCAAGGGGAGTCCGAGGGCTCCAAATCCAATCAGAAATGTAGAAATAGCCCAAATATCTGATAAATGGCTAAATCTGCAGATAAATGGGTAAACAAATTATGCTATACACACACACACACACACACACACACACACACTCATGAATATTATTCAGGCATAAAAAGGAATGAAGTGCTGATACATGCTATAATGTAGATGAGCCTCAGAAACATGTTAAGTGAAGAAGCCAGACATAGAGTTTGCATATTGTATGATTCTGTTTATATGGAATGTCCAGAATAGGCAAGCTCATAAAAACAGAAAGCGGATTGATGTTTCCTAAGGGCTGAGAGGAGGAAGGAATGGAGGATAGGGAACTGCTAAATGGGGATAGTGTTTCCTTTTAGAGGTGATAAAAATGTTTTGAAACTGGATAGAAGTGGTGGTTGTACAATACTGTGAATGTACTAAATGCCACTGAATTTTTCATTTGAAATGATTAATTTTTTGTTATGTGAATTTTGCATAATACAAATAAAAACAAAACCCCAAGTGAATAAAACAGGGAATATAGGTTTAGTCCAGGCACATTAGGGCAAATTCTACTGGATATCTTTCTTGTCATCCTAAACTTTTAGGTAGTTGACCACATATGTGTGTGAGTGTCTACCAGGGTCACCACTCTGCACATCTCCAGGGGACACTGTTGTCACAATGGTCCATGTGGATGGAGCACGGTGAATTGGGATGGAGAGTGAAGGATGGGGGTGTGAGGCCAGCCTCCTTTGTCCATGCCTCCTGCCTGAATAGACATGATATGATACATTGCTCTCCCTGCAGCTCCCAACCAAGGGGACTGTCCACTGATACTCAGGACCTGGAGGGTGGGAAGAGGGTCTCCCCCTCTGTGGCTTCAGTCTCATCCCTGCTGTCATTCCTGTCTCCCAACACATGATCACTGCCAGCACTGGGAGATGCAGAGGGCAAGGGAGGAAATAAGACCCCAGGTGATGACAGAAGTGACCCAAAGTCATTACCTTAATGGACTGATTGGCTGTGCTTCCAAATATCCTTATCAATGTCATTAGAAATAATTTGATTGCATACTCTCTCTCTCTTCTTTTCTCTCTCTCCCCCCACCCTTGTCATCACAAATGACTTTCCAGTGGATATGTGACTTGTGGGGATGACAAGTTTAAACATGGTGGGACCTTCAAGACAAAGGCAGCTCCTGCACATTGAGTGCAGGCTGCAGAGGCCTCCTCTTTCTGGACCTTGGTTTCTCTCACTTGTGGGGTGATGGGGTTGGATAAGATCCTAAAGGGTAGCTTTTGCCAGGTAGTGTCTCCCTGGAGAACTAAGAAATTCTGTGTCCTACTCCCATAGGCTGCAATGAAATTTAGGGGCAATAGCTCCAAAGAATTTTGCTTTGTTTCTTAATGCAGAATTCTCAAGCCCCATGGAATTCTCTATTCCAGTGGTAGGCTTCCTTTCCCACTCCACCAAGACTTCACAGACCAGAAGCTTATAAGGCAATTTACAGGGGCTGCAGGGTAACCCACAGCTTCCAGAGGGAAAGAGGTGAACGTCAGAGACTTTGAGCACTCTGTGCACAGCCTGGCCTCAGAGAGTGAGGATGGCTTTAAACAAACTAGTTATTGTCTGGTAGGTAAAGCCCCCAGTACTTCTTGTCTCAGAGCTGGCCTCCCTGAGGCTACAAGGTAAAGGGGGTGCACTTTAGATTCTGAACAAAAATTCTACTTTCCCACAAATGCAGTCTTCCTCAGGCAGCCTGAGAACCCTGCCACACATTGCCTTTCTAGAATAGCCTCATAGAAAGCCCTGAGTATTTAAGCCAGTTGAGTTTCAACAAATCGGGACGCAAGGAGTGCACGGTGGCTGCAGATAGCACCCATACTTAGCCTGTTGGTTCCTGCACTGTGGTTGCTACCTGGCCTGATGGTCTTTGAAAAGTCTGACTGGTTCTGGGACCTGTGGTTAAACACTGAGTGACTGCACCCCTCTTGCAGGTCCCCTCTGGTTTCTGACTCTGGAAGAAGGCCTAAAAGATGTCTACCTTATCTGCATCTCTGAGGGACTCAGAGTTGTGCATGGCAGATGTGGAAGGGAGGCTTGGACCATGTGGTAGGGTGACAGGGTGAATGGCACCCAGAGGAGAGTTGGTAGCCTATACTTGAGCTCTGCCCTGGCCCCTAACATCCAACTGCATCACTTTGACCATATCATCATATTCCTTTTATGGGCTGTATAAGTTGGCTAGGGATGTTATAACAAAGGAATGCAAATCGGGTGTCTTAGAATGACAGAAATGTATTGCTTCACAGTTCTGGAGACTGGAAGTCTGAAACTGAGATGTTGGTAGGGCCATGCTCTCTTTGGAACCTGTTGGAGAGGATCCTTCCTTGCTTCTTCTAGCTTCTTGGTTTGTGACATCTTAACTCCAATCTTCCCATCCATTCTCCCCATGTCACTTCATATCACCTTTTCTCTGTGCATCACTGTGTTCAAATTTTTATTTATTTTTTAATAAGGATTTCAGAAAGCTCGGTGAAATGGTGTATGGCTATAATCCCAGTACTTGGGAGTCTGAGACAGGAGGATCACAGGATGGAGGCCAATGTGAGACCCTTTTTCAAAATTTTAGAAAATTAAAAGGGCTAGAGGTATAGGTCAGAGATAGAATACTCCTGGGTTCAATCCCTAGTTCAACTAACTAACTAACTAACTAACTAACTAACTAACTAACTAACTAACTAGCTAACTAACACCAGTCATATTGTATCAGTATCCACCTGAATGACCTCATTTTAACTTGATGATCTCTATAAAGACCTTATTTCCAAATTCAGTCATATTCTGAGGCGCTGGTATTTAAGACTTGAACATATTTTTTTGCAAGACACAATTTAACCTATAACATGGGTCTTGAGCTTTTTCCTGCAAAATGAAGGTTGAGCAAGATTCCTTTCCATTGTGGACCTTCTATAATCCTGGGCTCTTTGCCAAAAACTAACCCTCTTGTCCATTTTTGCCAATGTTAAAAAAAAAAAAAAAAAGAAAACCTGAATTCTCACACAAAAGAAAGGATAGGTGAATAGGATTTTCATCAGTGGCTGTCAAACTGTCCAAATTTCTGGAGCAATAGATTTAAATGGCAGCATTATGGTCCTATTCCCAGAGACTCTGATCTAAAGGACTTACAGTATTAGGTGGTGCCAAGGATCTGCATTTTTGCACACTCCTCGTATAAAAATTCCAATACGGATAGTTATCAGATCTCAGTTTAACAAATACCACTTTAGAGGAGCTGGGTGTGGTGGTGCATGCCTGTAATCCCAGTACTTGGGGCGGGGGGGGCTAAGGCAGGAGGGTTGCAGGTTTGAGGCCAGCCTCAGCAACTTAGTAAGACCCTCAGCAACTTAGCAAGACCTTGTTGCAAAATTTGAAAAGGGCTGGATGTGTAGCTTCGACATAGAATGCCCCTGGGTTCAATACCCAGTACCAAAAATTAGAGAGAAATAAATACCACTTTATTTCTTGGTCCATAGATTCAGGTTCTATCCTTATGTAAGGCAGGAGATGCAGATGCTAGAATGAAGGGCTGCAGAAAAACAGAGTGCCGTGGCTAGAGAGGCCCCAGTGCGCCTCCGTAGGGCCTTCCCTCAGGTCCCAAGGACAGAGTGGTGGACATGTGAAGAAGAACTGGGCAGCCTGTCACCTCAAGGCCTGTGACAAACTTTCATTATCACTGAGAAGAATAAGTCACATTTGGCAGTCCCAGATATCTTATTTTAATTGGTGAGACAGGGCTGATTTATTTGTTAATTAACAGACAGAGGTGTGTGCAATAACGTGGTTTGCTTTATTTATACCTGATACGAGTGAGTTTCTAGAGAAGTGCCTGGGGATGCAGGAGCTGGCCAAGGAGGCCCTGGGTGATGGCTGGGATGGGAAGGTGAGTCATCATCCTGATGGGAGCCCTCAGAGTCCTACCTGATCCCCGAGTGTACCCCACATCCCTCTCCTGACCAGGGAATCAGTGTCATTTCCTCAAAGAGGAGGCAAAAAAATTTTTTTTTTGGTTAGGTGAAAACCAAAAGTATTATTTATTAAAATCTCAGTTTCCTCCCTCCCTCCCTCCCTCCTTTCCTTCCTCTTTTCTTCCCTCCTTCCCTTCCTTGTGTTATGTCTTTATTTCTCTCTTTCACAGAACTTGTGTGTCTGCCGTGTGCCAGTCCCTGTGCCCTGTGCCAGGAAGCAGAGGTGACCACCACAGGACAGCTCCTACTTTTGGGGGGGATGGGTATCATTCACTCTCTTCCAAACAGTAAGGTGACCACAGAAGGATTGCTTTGCTCAGTACTCGCTGTGAAGGAAATGAGAACCCATGCCTAGAGGATGCTTAGTAGCAGCAGCTCAAAGACAGATCCAGCCACATAGAACTCTTAGAGGATGCCTCCTCTAGGCTGGACAGGCCTTGCTGGGGACAGCATGGCATCCCTGGTACAGCTTCCGTATAACAAGAAGCCTTTCCCTTGAGGAGCTCACATGGGGGCAGAAGCCGGGTCTGCTTGCACCAAAGGTGTTTCCGGATACCTCACCTGTGACATGGGCACTTCTGAGCCACTCCTTACCCCCGGCCATGCCTCTTAATTCCAAAGGTCAGCACCAGGCTTCCAAGGGTTCCCTTCCCTTTGAGGGGACTTATGGTTCCCTTTGATCCATAGCTGGAGTCCTCTTGAAGACTCTAGCCAGTAGATGGCCGTGTGTTGGTGTCTATCACATTATATTTTATAAAGTGTTTGTTGGTTTTCCTATGACATTGCGCCTTAGCACATTTAATTCTCATAACAAGCCTATGAGATAGGTACTGTACTCACTTTCATCTCACAAATGAGGAAATGGAAGTATGAAAAGATGAGTCTCTCAAGGTCTTTCAGATGGTAAGGGGCAGAGCTGGGGTTAGGCTCTGGAGCTGGTGTCCTTACCCTCCTCTATGTCCTATGCTACTCCTCCCAGCAAGGCAGAAGGTTGTATACCCATTCCCAGATCTGCCATCTGTCTGTCTTCCTGTTTCTGTCTATGCCTATCTGATCTATACACCTATCTTATCTACCCTCTCTTTCTCTCTCTCTCTCTCTCTCTCTCTCTCTCTCTCTCTCTCTCTCTCTCTCTCTCTCTCTCTCTCTTTACCATCTTATCTATCTGATCTACCTGTCTTTATTTGTCTATATAATCTACCTACCATCTACCTATCTATCCAACTCTCTAATCTACCAATCTTTATCCTTCCACTGATCTAATATACCTATCATTTATCTAGTTGTCCATCCTCTCTCTCTCTTATCTCTCTATCGAACCTATACATCTATCTTCTATTTATCTAATCTATCATCTATCTTTTTCTATATGTGTATCTTATCATCTGTCTCCTATATCTCTATCTAACCTATTAATCTATCTTTTATTTATCGAATCTATCATCTACCCTTTTCTGTATATCTATCCCATCATCCATCTATCTATCTGTCTATCTATCTCTTGGCTGCTTGTCCTTCTCACTCTCCCTTACTGTTTCTCCTCTGCATTCTGAGGGGTCCATTGAAAATTTCAGGCAGGCTGGATGAAGAACAATAGCCTCCAGAAAAAAAGCACTTGTAGGCAGGGAGCATGATGTCAGGGGAGCCAACTTCTCGTGAGCTCAGTCCTACTCTGCCACATGCCCACTGTGTGACCCTGGGCAAATTGCTGCACCTCCTCAGGCCCCAGGTTCTTCTTGGGTTAAATGGAGTTGGTAGTAAGTTGTGCCTGACTTATGCAGTTATTGTGGAGAGTAAGTTAGTAAGTGTGTTAAGTGCTCTTCACTGCTGTGGGCTGAGTGAGCAATGAGAGTGCTGCTGCTGCTGGTGCTGACACTGATGAAGATGATGGGCAAGATGAAGATGATGTTGATGATGAAGGAGGACAAGGAAGAGGAAGAGAAAGAAGAAGCAGGGTGAGGATGAAGGGTAGAAGGAGGAAGAGGAAAAGGAAGGAGGATGAGGGGGAGGAGGAGGTAGAGGAGGGACAGAAGAAGGAGGAACAGGAGGAGGAGGAGAAGGAGGAACAGGAGGAGGAGGAGAAAGAGGAAAAAGAGGAGACGCCAGGCTTGGTGTGAATGTCCTCATCACCAACTTTGGGGAAAATGTGCTCTTGCCTCTGGCCTAGAAGAGGCTGCCTGACAGCTATGGAGGAATCATCCCTTAGGAGCACTCTCAAAGTCTCTCCCTTGTGGAAGACTGTGCTTCTCTGTACTGCAAACATACCAGGTGCACTCCTGCCCTCAGGTCCTTTAAGCTGGTTGTTTCCTCTGCTTGGAATGCTTTTCCCTAGGCATCCTTACTCCTTGGACTCACTTTTCAAATGTTTTTGTCGCTGTGAGGATGATCCTAACTACTTTAAGTTGTAAACTCTCCCCTACCCTCTTATTCTGCTCTATATCCCCCTTAAAATACTTACCTTCTAATATATGACATAGTTGTCTAATTTGTTGTTTTATCCACTTTTCCAAGTACAATGTAAACTATGAAGACAGAAATTTTTTATCTGTTTTAATAACATAGTCTTAGTGCTTAGACCAGTGTCTGGCACATAGTTGGAGGTCAATAAACATTTGCTGATGGATAAATAAGTGCTTTGCATATATTCTCTTACTTAAAACTTACAACAAACCTACAAGGTAGACACTATCATTATCTTCTCATTACAAATACAGAAACTGAGGCTCAGAAAAATTCAGCAACTTTTCCAAGGCCACACAGCTAAATAATGGTGGAACTGGTTTTGGAACCTAAGTCATTTTAAAGACTATGCTAGTGTTAGTTACATTATATTGCTTTATCCATTTATTTTTCCATCACCTATCCATCTTTCCATAGTTAATCTATCTACCCATCTTCTAACCATCATCCATCCATCCATCCATCCATCCATCCATCCATCCATCCATCCTTTCATTATCCACCCATCTGTACCCCCCTCCCAAATCTACTTTGCACCAGATTCTATATTGGACCCATGGCCCCAGAAAAGAAGCAACACCTAACAGAACAACCGCTGCCTTCAAGGGGCACACAGAGAGGCAGGTCTCTAAGGAGCCATGTTCAGGTTTGCAGGGAGGGAGATTAGTTTTAATGTGATTAAGCTGGAAAATTTGAGATACTTTTCTCTGTGTTCTGGCTTCTATCAATCTTAATCTATTTTCATCTTGTCCATGTACCATGATAGGCACAAACTCTGCACAAAATTCTCTATCTAGGAAGGTAAAAGTCTCATCTGAATATTTTATTTGGTGCTTGACCCAGTAGAAATTATAGTAGGTGAGAGATGCACGAAACTGGAGACTATGCACCTGGGGATGTAGTTCAGTGGTAGAGCACTTGCCTGGCACATCTAAGACCCAGGGTTCAATCCCCAGTAGCACAGGAAAAAAAAAAAGAAAAGAAACCATATTATTATTATATTGCTGCTTTAGTAAGATAGCCCTGTATAAAAATCACAAGGAAGAAACATAATCAAATTGTTCTTATATTTATGTGCAATCCCTAAGGCTGAAAGTAAGTTTTTCAAAGTCTTGATCAGTGAAGTGTCTATATGAAGGGATAATTGAACCTGGTTTCTTGGTATAAGATGCAAAATTGTAAAATATTTTCCTATGAGTGAAATGTAAATGCAATTTCATCCACTAATAATCTCATTATTCCTTCTAGGAACAATAGTTAGCATTTGTTGAGCATTAACACTATACCAGACCTGAGCTAGTGCTTTACATCTATTATTTAATTTAATGATCACCACATCCTCAGTGAGTAGGTACCATTAGTTCTATTTTACATAGAAGGAAACAGATTCAGAGAGATAGGCAAAGTAGCATGCTCGATCTAGCCCAGTGCCTGAAATACAGTCGGTGCTCAAACAATGTAAGTCCCCTTCTTGGCTGCTCTCCTTAATAGTGCACTATGGCTGTAGAAGCTTTGAACTTTCCGAGACACACCTGGAGTCCATTAGTATTTGCTGCCTATACCACCTCTTGGGTTAATGAGTTTTATAAGCTGACAACCAGCTGCGCAAGGCAGTAGTTCTTCCTTTCATTTGTTTTAAACTACCTATTTCAGGCTTCAAGTGGTGCCTCTGTAGACCCAGTGATTCAAGAGTTGATGAGCACATTCATGTTCGTCTTTGATAGCCTGTCATCGTGCAGCCATTCCTCGCGCACCTGCTCTGTGCCAGGCGTTGTGCTTACTCTAGGCACAAAGAAAAAATCTCTCCTGACCTTAAGGTGCTCTTACTTAAAAGACATTGATTGCTGGACTAAGTAATACAGTTGTGAGAAAAATGGACTTTGGAGCCAAGAGAGCAGGGACACTCTATTTACGCATATAGGTTGTGCACTGCCCAAATCCAGGTGGTGCCATCCATGGGGAATACAGTATATAATCTGCACCTTGGGGTTGTGCAGTATATGATTTGGTGACCTTGTGGCTGGGAGGATAGGGTGGCAGCAGGGATGGAGGGGTCACAATCAGGTCACTAATATTTTCTTTAAACTTCTGTTTCTTTAAATGTAATATGGTAATCCCACTACCTTCCTCACAGAGTTGCCTGGAGGATTAAATGAGATCATGCATGCCGGGAGAAGATTACAGAGGCTGCACAAGGGAGCTGCTGGGTAAATAGGAGCCTTTATCACTTTGTCTCTCCAGATTCAAGAGTGTGCTTTGCTGTGCAGTGAGCTCTAAACAGGTCTGCTCTTATCTGGGGAGGCTCAGGCCCTGAGGTCCTACCTGAGAACATGCCTGAGGCTTATTGAGATCTTGGACCCATTGGATAGGAACTGTGTTTTCTCCTGCTGTGGGGAGGTTTGAAGCCTCCTGAGACCCCAGTGCTGAAGTGGCTACACAGTGTGCTTTACATCTTTCTTGCAAAGATCAGATAATAATACAGTTTCTTTGTTACTGTTATTTTAAAATAAATACTTGACGTTTGTGGTTTGCCAGTATCTTTGAGCATCCTCCTTAGATTTGGGTAATCGGTGTATATTTTGGTAAATCCTCCTGAGGTGGAGGCCAGAAACCTCAAATCATCAGTCTCCCTTGCTGGGGGACTGTCTGACTTGTGATGTGTTTGGCCAGTGAGACTCATTCAAAGAGAGTTTTGCTGGGGTGGGCAGGGAGTGGAGGTGTGGCTAGAGGGGCATCAGTGTCTTGGCCAGCATAGTGGGGTAGGAGTTTGTTTTTTCTGGTGCAGCAGTGGTAGAGCTTTTGGCCCCGAGTCCTGAGCATCACAGCAGGCAAAAGAAGGGTGCTTTCGTGGAGAGTAACCCCAGTGAGTTTAGGCATTACTTGACTATGTAACTTTGGATGCTGGCTCGGAGTTGCTAGGGGCTACCTATATCCAATAAATAAATAAATAAATAAATAAATAAATAAATAAATAAATAAATAAATGTGTGTTTACTTACACCTAAGACTCATTTGTACTGTAGAAATGAAAATAATAAAAATGTACGTATATATTATTTATACTGGAGACAGAATCCAGGGGCATTCTACCTCTGAGCTACATCCCCAGCCCATTTTCATTTTGAATCAGAGTCTTGCTAAGTTTCTGTGGCTGACCTTGAACCTGTGATCCTCCTTTCTCAGCCTACCAAGTACGGGGATCGCAGGAGTATGCCATCATGCCCAGCCAAGAATCATATTTATGGTACAACTCCAAGCCCTTCTGTATCATCTTTGTAAAAAAAAGTGACTGGAAAATGGAGCCCCTGAAAGGAGCCACCCCAACAAGCCCACCCTGCACTCTTCAACCTTCATAGACTCACCAGCATGCTCTGCCTTAGTCTCCCAGTATTGTTCATTTATCATATGAGAAGTCTGAGCCAGGCATGGTGGTGCATGCTTGTAATCCCAGTACTTGGGAGGCTGAAACAAGAGGATCACAGGCCAGCCTCAGCAGCTTAGTGAGACTTTGTTTCAAAATAAAAGGAGGTGGGGGTATAGCTTAGAGGTAGAATGCCCATAGGGTTCAGTTCCCAGTTGAGGTGTGTGGGGGGGGGGAGAGGGAGACATATATATATATATATATATATATATATATATATATATATATATATAGAGAGATAGAGAGAGAGAGAGAGAGAGAGAGAGAGAGAGAGAGAGGCATCATGGCCTCCTGGGTCTCCCCAGTGCCCAGCCTCTGCTTCCCATTAGGCTCTGTGTGTCACCTTTTCTATTTTAATCTCCCATCCCTCCTTAACCCTTGTTCTTGTCCTGTGGTGCTCTTCCTGGTGACTCTGTGCCCAAATTTCTGGTTTAAATAAGGACACCAGTCAGGCTGGATTAGAACCCACCCCAATGACTTCATCATACTTTGATTATACCAAATAAAATTGTATTCCTAGGTATTGGGGGTAGGACTTCAACATATCTTTTTTTCTGTGAATAATACCTGCTTTCCCATTTTGTCCCATTTTGGTAAATGCTAACTCTAATCTTCCAATGCCCAGGAGAAAACTCTTGGAGGAGTCATCAGCAACTCCTGGTTGTCTCATACCCTGACATCCACTCTGTCAGCATATCTTGTTGGTCTCACCTTGAAAATATATTTAGAATCCAAACATACTGTGTTCCCTCCATGGCCATATCTTTCATCATCTCAGCCATTGTCTCTCATCTGTGTTAGTGGTGACAGCCCCCCTGACTAGTCTTCCGTTCTCCACTCTGTAGAAACCAGAGTGATCCCTGGGCAATGTTAGATAGTGTCACTGTCTAACATTGCCCTGCTCTAAACCCTTCATGGCTCCCCATGGCTTCCCATGGAACTTAGTGTAAATGACAAAGGCCTGCAAAGAGTATGGCCCATGCACCAGGTTTTTGCTCTTCTCCACTCTCCTCTTGTGCTACTCTCTCCTGCTCCATTCTTCTCTGGCCTCCTTGCTGTTTTTTCTGCCTCTGTGTCTTTGCTGTTTCAGAGAATAAGAGCTTGGCTTACTTCCCCACTTCTTAGATCTTTGCCCAAGTATTAGCTTCTCTGTGAGTCTTTCCTGAACAGTCAATGTAAAATTTCAGCTCTTCCTCCATCACTCCTTGTACCCTTCCTCCCACTTCATTTCCTCTGCAGGACTAAGCTGTATACAATAGACTACGTATTCTGCTTGTTTGCTTCTTGCCTGTCTCCCTACTTGAGTGCATGCTCCTTGAGGACAGAGGTATTTATCTTTTATTTTTGTGTGTGTGGTACTGGGGATTGAACCCAGGGGTGTTCTACCTCTGAGCTATACCCCCAGCCCTTTTTATTTTTTATTTTGAAACGGGGGGGTCTCACTGAGTTGCTAAGGATCTCACTAAGTTGCTGACACTAGCCTTGAACCTGTGATCCTCCTGTCTCAGCCTCCCAATTACTGGTATTACAGGCATGTGTCACTATGCCTGGCTATTATGTATCTTTTTTGATCACTATTGCATCTCCATGCCTAGAGCAGGTCTGGGACATAGTAGATGATTAGAAAATTTTTGTACAAAGAATTAATTAAATTACTAACAACATTATAATATTGGTGAACAGATAGTGATTCAGAGCTTTTGAAGTATGGTTACCACTTAACTTATCCTCACAGGAGCCTTGTGAGGTAGAGCACATCTTCCTCATGTTGCAGATAAGGAATCAAATGCCGAATGTGATTATGTGATTAGCTTGGATCTCACTGCTAGTATCAGGCAAGGCTTGACTTTGGAAGCAGCATACCCAGATCCAAACGCTTGCCCTGCCTCCTATATGTGTGTCCTTCAGCATCTTCTATACTCGCTGGAAGCCTCGGTTTCTTTTTCTATAAAATGAGGATAATCGTAGCTCTCATTTCATAGAAGTGGCAAGAGAATTAAATGAGATCATCCGTAGGAAGTGACTGGTAAGTAGTAAGCACTTGATAAATGTTGTTTTTTTATTGTTATCATTTTCTCTATTTATTATTGTTATTGTACTCCACTGATAGAATGAGAAATAAAATTGTGAAAAAGGGAGTCTCTTTATTTTCTTTTGACATCAGCTTGGGATCTAGCAACAGCATTCTTTTGAGATCTAGGAGTTTAGGATTTAAAAAAAATGGCTCAAGTTGGCAGCAGCCTCAACACAAGTGCTCATTGGTGTTAGTGTGTATGCGTGTGAGTGTGTGTGTTGCATGTGCCTGTGTGTCTTTATTTTCCATTTGCCTTGAAAATTGATAGATTTCCAATTTAGAGCAAGGGGGGATCAGGAGGGAGAAGGAAAATGGAGCTGCCCATCAAAATTAGCAGGGAAGTGGGTAAAGGTCATTTGATCACAGCTTGGCTGCGCTCTGAATTAACCTGCATAACAGAGACTTGTTGAGTTTGCAGCTCTTTAAGGCACACATTAGCACCAGGAGGGAGGCAAGGAGACACCCAGAGAGAAGGTCAATTTGTGGCTGCTCAAATCAGCAGGGCTTCTGGAGAAACTTTGCTGGAGAAGCCAGCTCCAGGCCACCAGGGTGAGGGACTGGAGAGGAAAGTGCTCCATGGAGTGGGGAGGCCCAGGTGCACCTCTGGGTGCTTTGCAAGCCTGGCTGGCCAGGGGAGAAGCCTGGCACTATAGCTGGGAGGGGCTGCCCCAGAGATGCTGCCACAGAGAGAGGATGAAGGAGCAGTGAGCACAGCATCCAGCGGCAATTGCAGGCTCATTAATCGTCTATGGAGAAAAGGAGGGGAGGCATTTATATGATAAAGATTCTGGGAAATTAGAGGCAGCAGCAATGCTGTTTACTGTTTTTATTTTATTTTTATTATCATTAAATTGCTTCAAGTCACCTGTAATTTTCCTAGGCTGTCACCATTGCAAATCTTTGAGGATTGCACAAGACACACATAGTCAGAAAGGTATAATTTCAACTTTCAAAGGTCTGAGGGCCTCAGCTCTTTTTCATTACTGTCCTGACAGTGGGTGCTGATGGGTTGAATGAGGTGACCCTCAAGGCAAGTCCCAGCCTCCCAACTTTGTGGTTTAACCACTAACACAGGACATGGTGGCCCATTAGGCAGCTATATACTGGAAGGAAGAGGTATGACCTGGGGTCAAGGACCTAATTTTATATGCCTGCTTTGTCCCACAATGCCTCTCTGCCCCTGAGTGAGTCGTGTACTGTCCCTGTGTCTCAGTGTCCCCATCTGTAATGTCCAATTCACAAGACTGTGGTTTGGCTTATGTAAGACTATGGTTCCTTTGTTCTGGAAACAATTATGACACCAGTTTAGTGTCCTGAGATTCACCTCAATTCTGACACTAACTGCTAAGAGTTAACATCAGATCCCACAAGCTGAAGGGCAAGGTCATTAATAAGAATACTCTTATTACAGATCTTGACCCCTAGTTGCTATAGTTTGGATCTTGTAGGTCCCCGAAGGCCCATGTGTTCAAGGCATGGTCACTAGCCTGTGGTGCTATTGGAAGGTGGTAGAATCTTTAGGATGTGGGGTCAAGTGGGGGAACCTAGTGGGAGGTCACTGGGGGCATGACCTTGAAGGGGATACTGGGACCCCAGTCTCCTCTTTCAGGCTCTCTCTCACAATCTACCTCTCTCTCTCTCTCTCTCTCTCTCTCTCTCTCTCTCTCTCTGTGTCACAGGTTCAAAGCAACAGGGCCAAAAGATCATGAACTGAAATCTCTGAAACTGTGAGCCCAAGTAAACCTTCCCTCCTCATAAGTTGTTTATCTTAGGTATTTTGCTACAGTGGTGGAAAGCTGACTAACATACTAGTATGGGGAGAGAAGTTAACAGTTTTCTCACCCCTTGCAAGGTTCATGGTTGAGACCCCCCTAATAAAAATGGTTTAACAAGAGAAAAGCATACACACTAAATTAAAATTTTGCTGGTGGGGTGGATGTCGCTCAGGAGTAGAGTGCATGTGTAGCATGAGTGAGGCCCTTGGGTTCAATCCCTAGCATCTCCCTGCCCTCAAATCTTGTATGTTATAGGAACTTTCAGAAACAAAGGTCCAATGACTTAAGGAAAATTAAATTACAGACAGTTTTACAGAAATATGATTGGAGAACAAAAGGGTGTGATTGAATGGTAATTATTTGAGGGAAACTTAGAAATCTGGTTATCCAGATTTTTCTTGGTGTTCCTGTGTGGCATTCCTTACTGCTGGGTAGAGAGCAGGACACCTGCCACGTGGGGGCCTTCAAGAGGACAGAGGCAGGAGGTCAGAAAGTGATCTTCCTAGGTTTTATGACCTGCTTTAGGGACAAAGGGTGAGGGGAATTCTGGCATCTATGGTTCTGTTCAGAAGAGAGGGTGTAGGAGAAGGTCAGAGGCCTTCCTGCTTCTACAGTTTGTTTAATTTCCACCAGTTTAAAACTCAGGATAAGGATACCCAAGGTGCCATATTTTGAGGTACCATCACTAGCATATCTGCACTTCTCTCTGACTTATCTGCAGATTTGAGGGTTCCTATGACCCCCATAAAGGCTCAATAACTTCCTAGCACAATTCACAGAACTCACTGAAAGCACTGGTAGCAGTTTTATTATGAAACAATGTATACAGCTCAGGAACAGCAAATTGAGGGGTGGGGGGTGGGCTTGGTGGTGACAGGACTCCCACATTGCCCTCATGAGTTCTGAGCACATCTCCCTCCAACTTCATCACTGTGAACCAAGAAGGTCCTCTGAGATTTTCTGTTGAATTTTCACATGCGTTACATTATCTGGGTTTGATTGATTCAACCTATCGCCCTGTGATAGTAGTCAATCTGCAGTCCGGCTCCCCTCCCCAGAAGTTGGGAGTAAAGGTTTAGTTCAAACTAATCGCATGCTTGATCTTTCCAGCATGGTCAGCCTTTCCCTAGAAGATGTCTAAGGGCTCACCATTAGCATAAATAAACTCTAGTATGGCCAAAAGGGGCTTGCTACGAATAACAAAAGTTACTCCTGTTAGAAAATTACAAGAGTCTTTGAAGTTCTGCCAGGAACTGGGGATGAAGATCATCTATGTTTTATTATATCATACTTCTCAAATTATAGTTTTCTTCTAGATCATTCCAGAGCATGTTAAAAGATCAGCTACGATATAGTAGGCGTGGGCTGGGACCCACCATCTCCACTTCTGCCATGCTCGCAGGTGCTGTTGATGCTGGTAGCCTATGGCCACTGATTAAGAAATGCTGATAGAATGTAATGCACAGTAACATGTATGAAATTGCTCTGAAAACCTGATGTTCTCCATAAACATTAGGTATTATTATGAGGACTGCCTCCTCCTTTGAACAGATCTGACTATTGGGTATGTTTTAAGTATAATTGAAATTGAATATCCGGGAAATTCTTAGAAGGGTTTTTAGGGCTTGGGGAAGGTTGGGAGATGAGGTCAGAACTGTGATTGTGCAAAGTTCAGGGGAGATCTGAGAGTCAGGACATTTACAATGCGTCCTTGGTGGTTCTTGCAACCACCCATCCCCCTTCCCCTGCCATTCCTTCATTCCTTCCTTGTTCATCCCAATCACAGTGAGTCTTCTTATTGTCTCCTCCCACCACTCCTACTCTTAGGCTGACTGAAGGGGACAGCCAGGGTCCTCTATACATCTAGGGACTCAGTTTGACCTCCAAATTCTTGCAATTTCTAATTTGGTTTCATGAACCATGATCACCCAAAGAACCACCTAGAAAAAGATCTAAATTGGTATCTTTGAGGTAGATCAAGAAATTGGAACTTCAAACAAGTTCTTAACAACCCTCAGTCCCTTTTCCCTTAGCACATGGCCTTGCCCCTAACTTCTGAGGAGTCAACAAGGGTCAGCTTGCTGCCTATAGGTGGTAGACACTCATTGGAAGTCTGAGGAATGAATGAGCATATCAGTGAAGAAATTAAAATGTCCTCTCCAATTTGAATTTCTGCTATGTCTCCCTGTGCCTATCTACCTCACCCTATGTCCTGACCAAGACCCCGATTGGACTTCTGGCCTCATTCAGGGGCTCTCTCTCTCTCTCTCTCAGTTTCTCTTCCCTGAGTCTTTCTGTCTATGTTTCCACCAGCTCTCTCTGCATGGCCAGATCTCCCCAGTTCCCCTTTCAACATACCCTCTTGTTCCCTCCTATCTCTGATCAACATCTGCTCCTTCTGTACCTGCATTCATGGTATCATTCCTCTCTCAACTTCCTCTATAGCTCATAGCCATGTCTTCCTCATTTCCACATCCCACCTGTGGCAACATTTTCTTATTTCACCTGTAATCTTTGTCTTCAATCCACTTTCTCCCCAGTTCACTCCCTACGCTGGGCCTTCATTGGCTCTCGTTGCATCTATCATGGTAGTTTCCTGTGCCCCAATGCCTGCCCTCCAAATGACATTGAACACATGTCGCCAGTCTGAGCCCACCACTGCCTGGTACAAAATGCTTCTCTGACTCCTCATGGACAGCAGAATAACGTTTCCAATGTGTATCTGTATCCTTCATGGCTAGGACTCTACCTATTTTTCCTTGTTTGTCTTTTGCTACTCCCCCAGACTTCTAGTTTCTAAAAATCCTTGAGCCCCACTCTTCTAGACTAAACACTTGCTGCACTCTTTCACCTCCTCATAGGCATCGTTGTTCCTTTTCCTGGCATCGTCCATCTCCCCTTCCCACCCCATCTCCCCACACCAGTCTATCTGTTCAATTCCTTTCAACCACAGGACACCTGTCCTAGGATAACTCCCATAATTCCCAGACCTGTAAGGCTCCCTGAAGCTTCTATCAGCCAGTGCTGGCAAGGACAAGACCATCCCATGAAATTATCTATGAAAACGACTATTACTATGTCTGACACAGGATAGGTGCTCAAGAAATGCTAGGTGAGAAAGGATGGTCTCCAGGTCTTCTCCAAGCCTGTGTTTGCTTTCAATGTAGAGGCTGAGGCCTCCTGTGGAAGGAAACCCAGGGCCTGAGATCTCATTCTGAATCAGTCAAATGCAGCCCAATGACCTTGAGCAGGTCTTGCAGCCTCTCCAAACCTCATTTCCTCACAGTGAAATGAAGGAGCTTTTTTCGAAGGTCCTTCCAGCTCTAATAGGCGAGGTGATGCAAGGGTCAATGAGTTGTAAACAGGCAAAGCAAATACCGATGGAAGAGATTATTTTAATACTTTAGACCCTTCTTGCATCAAGGGCACTTCTCTAGGGTTTAGGAAGACAGGATAATTTCCTTTCAGAGATCAAGGTTCTGAGACCAAAGTCTCCATCTCTGCTGGACTAGCAGGGACACAGAGGCAGAGAATAAATGGCTGCCACTCCCTGTCACACAGTTCTGGGGCTCTGCTTGGGAGCTCTCCTGTCTCATGGGGTGCTGACTTCTAGGGGCTCTGGCCACACTTGGCAGAGAGTTAATTAACGTCTGCTGGGCAAGTTAGCAGAAATGACAATTGCTTTGATTAAAGGAGAGATGATTTTGAACTTTTCTTCAAATAAAATGGGCAAAGAGGAGGTGGGGAGCCATGTACTTTGCCTCCAGGACTCAGGCCCACTGGCTAGGCCTTGCCTTCCTCTCTCTCCTGGTGGATTACCCCTCTAGCTACCCCCAAGAAATGAGGACCCATCTGACTTGTGCTTTAAAAGGACCCTTGTTTTTGTTGTTGATGTTGTAGGTAAGAGGATGCTGCTCTTGTGGGCTTTGTGAAGTCTACAGCTCACCCAGGACTTTTAGTACAGCTTACCCTCTTGAGAGCGGCTGCACACAGGAACTATTGTCTTTCCCTGCAATTTCTCATTTAATCTGCACAACCTCAGAGGAGGTCACTTGGCTCGTGAGTAATATGCATCCTGCCAAGGACCTGCCTGGTCTGTCTGTCTTGGGTGACAAAATGATTATCCATTATAATACACCACCTCCTGGGCAAGTAGAATGCAAAGAAGATGGAAAATATTGAAAAGAGCAAGGGGAAACCGAGAACTGTGAGCTAAAGAGGGGACAGGACTAAGCCCCAGTAACCCTAAAACCGTGGTCTAGCTGCTGGAAGCTTCAAGTGCTAACATTTGTTACAAATGTGGCTAAGGCATGATGCTAAGGAGAGTTGCATGTATCCACTAATTTAATCATCATAGTAATTGTACCTGGTAAGTGTTGTGATGATTAATTTTACCTGTCAGCTTGACTGGGCTAAGAGATGCCCAGAACAATGGTAAAAGAGTATTTCTGGATGTGTCTGTCAGAGTGTTTCTGAAGGAGACTAGCATTTGAATTAGTAGACCAAGTAAAGAAGATGGCCTTGACCAATACAGGTGGGCACCATTCAATCCTGTGAGGGTATAGATAGGATAAAAAAAATAAAGGAAGGACAAATTCTTTCCCTTTTTTTTATCTTAAGCTGGAATATGTGTCTTCTTCTGCCCTGCCTGGGACATTGGGCTCCTGGTTTGGGACCTTCAGAACCTGGAACTATAGCAGTGCCTCTCCCCCATCATCCTCCATTCCCTCTGCCCCCTTCTCAGGCTGCTGGACCTGGACTGAGTCACAGCACCAGTTTTTCTTGGTCCACCAGCTTGCAGATGGCAGATCAGGGGACTTCTCAGCCTTCCTAATTGCATGAGCACCAATTCCATGACAGATCTCTCATGCATCTGTATGGATTTATACTATTGTTTCTGTTTCATTGGTGAAACAAAATTATAATAGTGTCATTTTACATAGGAGGAGATTAACACTTGGAAAGGATAAATATTTTACTCAAGGCCATCTTGCCAGTAAGGTTGCCAAAATTTGAGTTCAAGTCTTTGCTACTGCTAGTTCCACCCTCTAGCACTGACTTTTTCTTTGCAGAACATCTCAAAATGCTGGTAAGTCAAGCCTAGAATAAAACACAGCCCTTACCCCAAGGGCAGGGAGAAGGGGAAGAAGTGGGGGGAGGGAGTGAGCAACAGAACACTTGTTGAGTACTTCAAAGTGTCTGCTACTTGGCTAGATACTCCATGGTTTAATCTCATTTAATTCTCACAACCCCCAAGTGGAAAGACATAATTGCTCACATTTGCAAATGAGTGTATTGAGGCTCAGAAATGACAATTGATCTGCTTAAGGTCATGGAGTTAGTAAGTGGTGGACCAGTGATTCCTATCCAGATGGACCCAACTTCAAAGCCCAGGATAATTAAAAATATGATTTTGTGCTAAATCAAATAGCAGCTCACATGAGATTCTATGAAAAGCAAGCTGTAGTATAGGGCAGCATTTAAAAATAAGTTTATAGTTGAAAATTTTACAATTAAAAAAAATCATCAGCTAAACTTCTCTGGGGGAGGGGGAACTAGAGAAAGTTTTGGTATTTGTGAATTTTAGCTGCAGCAGAATTGGGGGTCTTGTTTTAAGGACCATGGAGAGTGTTCAATAAAGTAGGAGTTAGCTAGAGCAAGAGAGCAGCCCAGGGAAGCTGACCCAGGCCTCATGCCCAGAAAGCGTACTTGTTTGAGAGCTTTCTGGGCATGGAGAGCAGACAGGAGGCACAGCCAGGTTAGGATCTGCCTGGGAGAGTACTTTTGGCTTCAGTCTGGTCTATACATGAAATCTGCCAGAAAGGATCATATGGTCTCAAAAGAGAGAGATCGGGAGCAAATTAATGTGCTCATTTCTCTTCCTTGCTCTGTAATCTTCAATGACTCCCCCTGTGTCCTGAATAAACCCCATAAGGCTTACCTCAACACTCAGAGCTCAGCACAGTCTGGCCCCAACTTACTTTCCTAATCCTATCTCCTAATACCCAACTCCCTTCCCTACACACACACACACACACACACACACACACACACACACACATACACAGACACACTTCATGTTCAAGTTACACTAGTCTGCTTTCTATGAACCCAGTTCTAGGTCTTGCATTATATTTGCCCCTTTTCCTCCACCTTTCTTCCAAATTGACTTAGTAAAACCTTTCTCCTTCTTTAAGTACCTCTCCAAGGTAAGAAAAAAAGAAAAAAAGAAAAAGCAAACTTTCACTGGGCGTGGTGGCCCCACTTGTAATCCCAGTACTTGAGAAGCTGAGACAAGAGGATCACAGGTTCATGGCTAGCCTCAATAATTTAGTGAAGCCTTCTGCAACTTAGTGAAACCCTGTTTCAAAATAAAAAATAAAATAGGGCCAGGGGTGTAGCTCAGAGGTAGAATGCCCCGGGTTCCATCCCTAGTGCCAAAAAATAAAAATAAAAATAGAAGCAAATGTTCCCTCTCTTTATTTATACTGATTATATGGTGCCTTGAATTGAGATTATTCATACATGTGTCTCATTTTCCTACTACATTCGTCCTCCTTGTAGATATAGGCCAGTAGCTCATACTTGTAAGTGAATTAACCAGTAACTAATGAACTGAATGGTTAATGTCTTTTCTAATGGTGTCATCTTACTTAAGTAGTGGTAAAAGTTTAAATGCTATAATTTATTTATTTATTTTTTGCAGTACTGGGGATTGAACTCAGGGGCATTCTACCTCCGAGCTATACCCCCAGCCCTATTTTGAAACAGGGTCTCACTAAGTTGTGGAGTGACTCAGTAGGTGGCTGAGGCTGGCCACGAACCCAGATCCTCCAGTCTCAGCCTCCCAAATGCTGGGATTACAAGCATGTGCCACCACGCCCGGCTAGTCCTTGTACAATTTAGAAGTAATTTGAACTTGCTTAAAAGTTAGACTTGAAAAGTTTTGAGAACTAAGTTGTTTGGATTCATAAATGATAAATGTGCATTCATTCATTCATTCATTCATTCAATCATGATCTTCAGTGTAGGGCTGTGGATGTAGTGCCATGGTAGAGTGCTGGCCTAACATGTATAGAGACCTTAGGTTCAATCCCCAGTGCTTTACAAAAAATCCTCAGTGTAAATTTTTTTCTTCCTCTATAAATCTTGTTTGAGAACTTGAAGGTACACATTCCCCACTGAGGTTGGTTCTACCAGGAACTGCAAATGCCACAGGTCGTCAGTGCTGTTAAGACTGCCAGGATGTGTGTGTGTGCACACACACAGCTGCAAAGAGTGGCCTTCTGAGCAAAATTCATGGCTTGCCAAGCATCCATCTCCTCCTGCAGTTGGCTCAAGCCAAGGAAGAGAAATTGAAGGAAACTGCTATTAGAAATACTTGGTAACAAGCCAAGTAATTTCTCCTACCTTCAATTCCCATGCTGTACTTGCTCATGACTGGAAGGGATAGAAATTATCAACCATGGAAGACCTCTTGCCAGTTTGCAAACCAGGCCCAGCACCTACCTTGTCTCTAGTCTACTCGTAAGTTTGTAAAATTAAGTTAGCATTGTCTGGACCTGGATCAGTCAGAGTCAGTTAAAAGAAGAACCACACTGACTGGCCAAAAGCCAAATGTTTCCCAGCTTCATCATTCTTTGCACAAATCTAGACTTTGTGGATTTAAAAATACATGTTATTGGCTCTCTCCTTTTCTGAAAGCTGGGGAACAATCTTACTTTGAGTAGTAAACAAACTCTTTCTCTCTTGCTGCATGTATGTGACTTATTCACAGTGGCTAGAAACATGAAGCTTTGGGGTCAATGCAAATCTCAGCCACTACTTATTAGCTAATGGGTTTTGTGTAATTTTTGTGTGTAGGGGGATGAAGTAGGATAGAAGAAATAAAAGTAATCAGTAGAAAGGAGAAATAAAGGAAGAACAAGGAAAATGTAACTTTAATATGGAAGCCTGTGGAAAACTTCCTCAATACCCTTACTCCTCAACCAGGCCTGTTAGTCTCAATTTTCTGGAAAAATTGTAAATCTTTATTAATTACCCTGAGCGCTGCTGACTATCGTCAAAGTGGTATCTATTAATCAGAGAACAAAGATCTCACAAAAGATCTGGAAAGGTGGCCAGGCATCATACTGGGAACTCATTTACAAAAAAACTTTGAGCTGTTAATTATCCAACCTAGTTAAGCAGGAGGGATTAGCCCTTGGTCAGAGGACAGAGGTCACACAAAAGAGCCATCTCCTTGGGCACTCTTAGCTGTCCCTGAACAATTTAAACAAAAGAGATACCTATTGAAAAGACAGTGAAGGCTCATCAGGACCCAGAAGAAGACTAAAACACCCTAAATCATCTCATGATTAGTGGACAGATGCCATCCTTGCATATCTCCTTCTACTCACCCCTAATGAAAGTTTCCTATAAAAGCAGAGCCTTGCACCCCCCAAACTGTCTCACTCTGGAGATGGCCCACATTGGCGAGGACCATCTTCTTTACTCAGTCTGCTCATTCTGTGAGGATGTTTCCAGAAGAAACATCCTCACAGACACACCCAGAAGTCATATTATACCAGTTGTCTGGGCATCCCTGAGCCGAGGCAAGTTGACAAATAAAATTGACTATCAAACCCCCAAAGACATAGTATTATTTTTTCCCTTCTTCGCCCTGAGTGATCTCTCAGTGAAACTTGAGCCTGAACAAAAAGCTTTTAGCATTTCAGGTTGAAGGTGATACTAATTCAAGCTTTCTTTGTTATTCAGGTATGTGCAGTAAAAGTGCCCCTGCTGTTTCCTTTCAATGATGTGGTGTGCCGGGACATGGGGTTTCAGGGGTAAAGAGGTAGTGGAGACAGGCCTTTGTCCGCAGGGAGCTTGTGATATGGCTGAGCAGAAAGAATGGTGCCCAGTTTCATTTGGTAAATTACCACTGAATATGCAAATGAAAGTGAGATTCAAACCCAACGACAAGGCGATTGGCACTGAGTTTGTCACTGTCCTGCCTTATTTTAATTATAGTTTCCCTTCTCTGCTATCAGCAAATTAAAAAATCCTTGCTGTGGTAGTCTAGCAACATTGTTATATTGTCAGTCTGCAAATTATGAGGAAAGAACAAATTGTTTTCAGGGTAAGTTTCAAGTAAATTTATGAGCTTATGGACAAATTGCCCATTATTGCTTTCAAAAAAAATTTTTAAATACTAAGTCAATTGACTAATTTTCAACCTTCAAAAAAGAATAGCATCTCATGTGTTTCTGGAGCTTTAAGGTTCATAAATCTTGCTGTTGCACAGTTTTCTTTGGAATGCTTACAGCCAGGACGGCCCAGGTAGGATTATGTTCAGTCCAGTGTAGAGATGGAGACTGGTGCTTGCAAAGGTCAGGTGTTTCATCCATGTTCATGTACTGAGGGGACTGGTGAGGTTTTGGAACCCAGGACCCCTGACTTCAGATCCAGTGTTCTTTTTGCTACATTACTCTGTAGTCAACTAGTTATGCACCATTAAACTAACATTTAATTAGCTGAAAGTGGAAACAGATAACCTTGAAATTAATTCAAGTTAATGTTAAATGTTGCTAAGTTTTTATTAGTTGAATGTTTCCATTAACTTTTCCCATGACTGCTTTTTTTGTACCCCCTCCTAGCAGTGAGCAAAATTGAGTGAGCGTTCAATAAGTAGTTATCGAATAAACAAATAGCTTAGCTGGCCCAGTTTGGCTGCAGGGTGGGGTTAGAAGGTTGAATCACTGAAGACAAAGTTGAGCATTTAATTCACTCTTTCATTTGTCAAGTATTTATTAAGCTGCTATGTACGGCACTCCATGGAGTAGAATATTGCACACATGTGGCCCTTGGCAAGTTATTTAACCTCTCTGAGCCTCAGTTGCCCTGACTTTAAAATTAAGGAATAATGATAGTACCTAACTCACAAGATTGTTATTAGGACCAAATAAGACAATGCATTTAAGGAGCTTGGTGCAGAGGCTAGCATGTGCTGGTGGGTGCTCTCTAAATGGTAAAGATAATAATTATCAATCTCCATGCTGTATACTTATGTGTGGTTCATACCCCAGGGATCTGGAGCCTGCAATGAAGTCTTTTCTTGCACTCTGAATGGCAAGCAAAGAAAGCCACTTTTGACTCGTTTCAGAGTAGGGGAGGGGAATAGAAGCAAGCTGTGCAAGCAGAGGTGGGTTCCTGAGGTCCCAAATGATGAAAGGGCTCTCCTCCTTAATTTTAGGTGACAATGTGGAAAAGGGACTCAGGTAGCCTGGAAGTTGGTCATATGCCACACTCCACATGGGATCTCCACTCAGTATCGTTGGGGAATTCTAGGTCCTCGAGCCAAATGTGTGGACCAGCTGCGTGTGCAGAGAGGGATGCAGAGATGGGGGCTGTGACACAGGGACCATGCTGTATTTGTGTTCCAAAAAGGCAAAGCTGGCAAGTCTGGGTGAAGAGAGAAAGGGCCTTCTTTTGCAGATCCTCTGTCCCCTCGTCACAGTGGAAAGAAGAGATCTGCCTGGAGCCCTGAAGTGTGCCTGCTTCCAGCCTCTCCATGAGCTGGTTATTCCTGAAGCTGAGCACTGGGAAGGCAGTAGAAGGGCAGGAGCCAATCTCCTATCTCCTGCTAGACAGGGAAAAGGCAACAGTAGGTGCAGAGAGACCCTCTGTTTTGACCCAGCTCAGCTCAGGCTGCAGCGTGGGTAGGCGGCCCTGGATGGTGTTGCTCTAATGAATGCAGCTGCTGGTGAGCTCATTTGCAGGCCAACATTCCTGCTGGCCCCACAGCAGCTGCCTCCTACCTAAGTAGGGGAAGCTACTTAGGAAGACAGCAAAGCAACCTGCCCCCAATCTATCGACAATTGGCTTCCACTAGGGATACAATCGCCATGGAGGCAGGAGTCCGGCAGGGTGGTACGGGGAACACAGTTTAATCTTCTCAGGCTTCCAAGTCCTCAAAGGATTGGTGAGGGGGCTCTGTAGACTGGGTGGATGGCTGGTTGTCTCCATTATGGTGGCAGCTGTCTTCACCCCTCCTTTCCATGGAAAGAGCAGAGGAAACGCCAGGTACTAGCTGACTCTTACCAGACAGTGTGGGGTTTATCGTGCAATGTCCCATCTGCCCCACAGTTCCTTTCCTCTCCCCGTTTCTGTCTTCCCTTATGTGTCTTATCTGTCTCTTCCCAGTCTATGTCTGCTCTTTCACTTCTGTCTCCACAAATCCCTTCTGTGTTTGCAGTTGAAGCCATGATTCCCAACTAGGGAGGAGGTGATGTGCCCTGGAGAGGCGGTGCTTGGGAAATGTGTAGGATTTTTGTTGTCTCAATGACTAAGGGCTATTATTGACTGTCAATCAATGGAGAGGAGCCAGGGATGTTAAACTTCCTACAACGAGTAGGCTGATCCCACATAACAAAGGCCCATCTCTCTCCGAATGCCAATAGTGACTCAGTTGAAAGTTTAAGAAGAGGGTGATAAAGGTACTCAGAGTTGGTTGGGCTCAACAGGAAGTGATTCATGTTAAATAGACTCACAAGAGACTGATAAAGAATTGCAGAGGAATAATTTATGAAGAGGCCGTTCCTTTTCTGTGGACAACAACTTCTGTCTGCTATTTGGAGTGGTCCCTATGTCAGGAAAATAAAGTTTGAATGAAAAGCCCAAAATTAAGCATGGGTGGGGGCTGTTGAGGCCCCATGAACCCACATCCCCTTAATTACCACTGCAAATGCTTCACCAATCCAGAGCCTAGAATATTCACATCTGTCTTGTATATCTCCCTTTTAGCCAACACTGTATGGAACAGGCAAACACTGGCTGTATGGGTCACTACCGAAGACATAAGCAATAGGCTCTTTGCTTCAGGGAGCCCCACTCTGGCCCTCCTCCTAACTGGGACACTGGAATCCCTCCCCACAAGCCTGCTCCCAAGGCTTCTTGCCCAGATCCGTAGCCTCATGCATACCCCCAGGCACAAGGGTGCCCAAGGAGCCGCAGAGGATGGGGAGACAGAACATGGGCATGCGGCCTGAACTCTAGGATAAAGTCTAAGTATTAGTTTTTTTTCTGTACCTGTCCTGCTGCAGGAAACCCTGCTCCCCTGCTGTACCAGGGCAGGAGCCCACTCATTTCCAGGCATGGTGGGAAAATAAATAATCTCACTTCAAACTGAAACCTAAGGGCATTCTACCTCCTAGCTGCATCCCTAGCCCCTTTTTATTTTTTTATTTTGGAACAGTCTCCCTAAGTTGCTTGGGGTCTCTTTAAGTTGCTGAGGCTGGCCTCAAACCTGTAATCCTCCTGTCTTAGCCTCCCAAGTACTCTCAGGATGTGAACAATGATAACATTCAGTCTTCCAAGCCTCATTCCTGTGATTGGGTTCGGGGCTGTTCACTCTGTTCACCAGATGGTGGGTTTATCCCCCATGACTTTCCAGAAGTCAATCGCATACACTTTGTTGGCTTTTGTAAGTGTGCACACCCGTTCTGAAGCTTCTCTGAGGCAGGTGGGGGGGATGGGCCGGAGCTCACAGCAACCTCTCTCTCAGGTGTAGTTTGTTGCCCCCAGTTCTGATCTTCTTATCTCTATTCCTATGTCTTTGTCCCAGTATTTTGTTTATTCTCTTTTCTTAAAATTCCTACCTTTTTGGAACCAAGATACACAACCATAAACTTATCCCATCAAACTATAAATTTGCAGGGTCGGTATAGCTTCCATATAAACATTAGAGGATTTGATGTTTCAGGCTGCAGACCTAGCAGTTTCTTTGATCTTTTACTGACCAGTAAATTATTTATTGGGTCTGTCATAAAGATAAACCAAAGCCTATAAACTATATTTATAGTATCACAAAAAGATCCCCTCCTCCTGGCATCTGCAGGGGAACCCTGGTCCTTATGACCCTGCTGCAGCCAGGTGGGCGTGGCACCTCTGTTTTATCCATCTCTGCCCCTTCACACCCATTCTTTCCTTCCCCTTGGATTGTTTGCCTTCTTTCTGTGATTTTGCTTCATTTCCTCTTCCCTCTATATTTTGGGGTCCAAAGTGAAATTTTTGTGAGGATCCTTGTTAATGCCCCACGACCTCTCTCTAGCTCCTTGGAAGCTGCATTTTTCTTTTTTTTCTGCCTGAATCTCGGGCGGATCTCAGCTCTTCCTGCAGAAACCTGACATCTCCAGGCCCCCCAGCTTCCAACTTTCCCCCGATAGCTGGTCCATTCCTTTGCAATCCATCTGCCTCAAAGGCTTAGAGCATCTGTCAACCCCTGGGAGAATGAACTGTGTCCAATTAATGGCCAGCTCCAGCTGACACTGCTGGGAGGAGGTGGGAGTTCACTGCAGAGCATGTGTGGGTGTGTGCACCTGAGTGTGTGTGTGCAGGGATCATATACACACCAGCCACTGGGCCCCTCCTTGCATTTTATTTTTCCTTTAGCTTTTAACTAGCACCTTCCTCAATTAAAGTGGCAAGTCATAGCAGACAAGGAAATCAGTGGATCTCTTCCCGAACATCAATAAAACAAATTCCTCTCCGGGATACCTATTTGTTATTTGGATATCAGACTGTCTGTAATCTGTTTCCATTTTCCTTCTACGTGTCTGCCGCCAGAAGCTAGAGGCTCAGCCGTGGATATCCTGCTGCTTCCATTTGGCTGAAAGAGGGGATAGATTAGATTCCTATTTGCTATGCCGAAGCTCCCATCTGATATCCATTAGATGTGTCAGGAGAGCCCAGAAAATGTGTCTCTTCTATTTATTCTGGGTGTGGTAGGTGGGATGGTGGTGGTGGTGGGGGCTCTTGGAAGATGTCACCAGCTGCCTGGAAGACACCAACTTGGCTTCTTTTCTCTCTTCTAGTCCAAGAGCTATAGATACCAGGCACTGCTCCCTGCTGCTACAGAAGGAGGAGAAGCTAGACCTTGGTCAAAAGGCAGGTAGAGTGCCTCTGCTAGACCATCATATAGAGCCTAGAATATAAGGTGCTCCATTGTACAGAAGAGGAAGCCAGGGTTCAGAGAGATTACTTAAGTACATTGTTTCCATGCTTTCCTGTGAAGTCTGTCCTGCTGCTGATTCTCTTGAGAGGTACCTTCCTGCCACTCACTCCACCTGGTCTCCAAGAATCAGGCATGGATGCCTGATTTATATGTGTGTTTGCAGCCACTCAGGAAGCAGGGGTCAATTCTACCATGTTGCCGTATCCTACGTGGTCCCTGGCAAGGTGTTGAACACAAAGTGAGCTCATACATACACACACACACACACACACACACACACACACACACATATATATATATATACACACCACACACACACACACACACACACACACACACACACACACACACACACACATATATATGACCTGGATGTATATGTATATGTATACACATACATATATGTATATAGCCTGTATGATTGAGCTCTTGGAGTCACCTTTGAGGTCACTGCCTTCTAGAGTGTTTATACAGCCCTTGCTACATGTAGGTACGTCCAATCCTTGGGACCGGTGTGCTCGGGTCTCAGGGGGCTCCTTCCTGTCTTCCTGGAGGGCCCAGGAGGGTCTTTCCATCCTGACCAGCACACCTGTCTCTCCTCTTCCTTCCTGCTTCTCCATTTCCCATCCCACCTTGTCAGTGATGTGCCACGGGGACAGCCTCCTGTCATTTGCTCAGTTTTGTCCTCTGCTGCCCTTCCAGAAACTGCTGTGCTTCAGGTCCCCCCACTTGAGGAGGACGGCCCCTTTTTAAAGAGAATGTGTTTCCGGTGACACCAACAATCCTTCAGAAGTGACAAGACCTGTCTCCGCATCTCACGGCAGCTACTGGGCTCTCAACCCAGGGCCTAAGTGACTTGTCATCTTCTCTTGTCAGCGGCTGCTGCAGGTGCTCTGCTCCTCCCTCCCTCCCCCACCAGAGCCATAATCCTCTCCCTTTGATAACACAATTGTCTCCGAGGCACTGAGCACTGCACCGCTCTCCACAGGGGCCCTCAGCCCAGAAGGAAGATGGAAATGACAGCAACAAAGACCCTCTTAAGGCAAGAATAATGTCCACGTCTGCTCCCTCTTCCTCTTCTCCTTCCCCAGGAGAGAAATTGCTATAGAGAAGACACACAGGAACTAGGAAAAGGGTAGAATGGCTTTCAGACAGAAGGCTCCTCTAGCAATGCGTGTGGTGGTGTACACCTGTAATCCCAGCATTTGGGAGGCTGAGACAGGAAGAGCAGAGGACCATAAGGCTCAAGGCTAGCCTCAGCAACTTAGCAAGATTCTGCTTCAATATAAAAATAAATTAAAAAGACTGGTGGGTATAACTGGGAGGTAGAATGGCCCTGGGCTCAATCCCCAGTAACAAACAAACAAACAAACAAACAGAAGGCTGCCTTCACTAGCTGCTGTTGGAAGTGAGAATATTAATTTTCCTACTTAAGCAGCATGCCGGAGAGAGAGCGGGATCCAGCCCTGGTGCAGCAGGAGAGCAGAGTGTCCTGCAGCAGGACCGGCCCAACTTCCAGAAGCTGGCCAGGAGCTGCTGGAACAAGGGGTGGCTTCACAATTACTTCTATGTAGGATACCATAGAACTAAGTTCTGGGAAATGGAGCCAGCTGGCAGGGATGAAAATTGGGCAGGGTTTGAAATGCTCAGAGATCTGTCCATGGTGCTAGTGGCTCGCCTTAAATGTGCCTGCACCTTACTCAAGCCAGCTCCCAGTGTTTGGTATGTTGTGGGGGTTTTGTGTGACCTCCCCTCCCCCAGTCTCTCTGCAGGGCTTCTCCTGAGAATCTCTGGAGTTGAGTGGTCTGCCGTGCCAAGGCACTGGGCCAGCCCTCACAGCTTTGGGGCAGCTCCTCTGGTGCAGACAGGGGAGTTTGGAGAAAGAATACACAGATCTGTGCAGGCACTCACTGGGAGGTAAGAACTGGGCAAATTTCCTGACCTTGCTTTTCTCACCTGTAAACATTGATTATGTTATGTGGCTCACCTGTAAACAATATTAATGTTTACATAATTAATGTAAACATAATTAATGTTTACAGGTGAGCCACAGCATTAGGAAAATAGAGGACTTTCGATGCTGTGTGTCATAGTGCTGCCATTGACAAGTTGCTGAACTTCTTCAAGTCTCAGTTTCCTCATCTGTAAAGTGGAACATGATCTTAGTTTTTCTGCTGACTTCGAGTTATTGTAGAGTCACAGGAGGAGATAGGTATGGGAAATTCTTCTTGAAGTGCAAAATATCTCATAAATGCTTATTTCACCTTCTTTTTTACCCAAGTGTTTCTATCACTTATTTTTACCCAAGTGTGTCTATCACGTAGAGGATAGGGAATATGATGGAATTTGCTCAAAATTGGTTTCCAGGCTTCCCGAATCCCCTAGTGCTTCCATATTGTCAGTCTCATGGTCCCTACTTGCTTTGGCCTCTTGAATTCTTCATACTGTTGTTGCTTCCCCTGTCCTCAAGTCAAAATATAAATGCCGTTCATGGTGGACAAGAAAGGCTCTGGGAGATGGAGTACCCTCCTTCCTCCCCTTTCCTTTCTCCTTTCTCTCCCTCACAGCTTTAGCCAATCAGAATGTTGACTTGTTAGAAAGTACTGAGCTTTCTATTGCATCTGGCCCTTTGTACATGCACTTTCCTCTACCTGCTAACTCCTCTTCATCCTCCAAATCTCAGTTTGTCACTTCCTCTAAGAATCTTTTTGCATTAGGTTGAGAGTCCCTGATCCAAGCCCTAGCCCAGTGCTTATCTCTCTTCATTGTAATCAACTCCCTGTTTCTTTATGTTTCTTACTTGACTGGGAACTCTATGAGGGGAGATACTATGACTGTTCTTTGGTCTATTCCCAGCTCCCAGCACAGTGCCTGGCATATTGCAGCGGCTTAATAAGCACTTGCTCCAGGAAGGGTCGGCTGCTCCAGGAGAACACAGCGAGTTGGGCTCTGCTTCAGACATACCACCCAGAGTCATTCCCTAGCATTTATTAACTTTCTCCATAAGTGTCTACTAAGCCCAGGGAGCCTAGGTCTGTAGACCTGCTTGCAGAGGTGTAGACATATTGAGCAGACATCAAATGAAGCCCATCAGGTAGGGTGGGCTGCGGCAGCTCTTGCAGAATCCTCTGCACTTGAGGTCTGATCCAGATGTCCCAGCCTTTTTCCATAAGCTCAGACTCTTCCAAGGCCAGTCTAACCTTGGTCCTTCCTTCTCAGCAGTGTGTTGCTTCCCTACCCGAACTCTTCCCTGATTTCTCCTTCTGCCTTATCTGAAGCTTTCTCCTGCTGAGCAGTATCAGTGTGGGAGGGGAAAGGCAGGACTGCACCCAACTAATCCAGCAAGGGGCTCCAGCCTGGCTCTGAGAGTCCTATTGGAATATTAATATTCTAAGGAGGAAGCCAGTGATTACATTTTAGACTTGCAAATGGGTTTGGTAAATAGGCTTTGCTAAGAGGTGGGACAGACAGCTGGACCGGGCGAGTGATAACAGTGAGCAGTGACTGGTGGTGATTAAAGAAGAGATTTGCTCCCCAGAAAGGGGGCTCTCTAGAGGCTGCTTCCTGGTGACAGATCTTTTAAGTGAATTCGTGTTGGCAGTTCTTGCCTGCCTTCACAACAGAAGTCCCTGGGCATTGCTTTTCCTGTCTCTCTCTTTCTCTAAGACCAAAAGGGATGGATGCACCCAAGGCCAGGAGACCTGCTCATTCATTCACATGCTCACTCATGCTCCATGCTTGTTTATTGAGAGATCCATCCATTTCCTCAGTAAAATATACTGTGCACTCCTTCTATGACAGGCACTACAGGGGTTTTGAAGACACAGCAGTTGGGAAGATATTCACTCCCCACTCTTTCCTCCAGCCCAGGATGTGATTTGGGCTCAGGATAGAGGTCAGAACATGCTCAGCTTGTGCCTTGTCAGACCCAGGTCACCTCTCCATCCCACACCAAGGCTAGCACAAGTGGGCCTGTCATGGAACACAGCTTGAGATAGCCTGGCCCTCTACCATCTTTGTGTTCCCAGCACCATATCTCCAGTAGAGGTTCCCAAACTCATTTGACTTACCATCCCCTTTGTATATAAAAAAATTACTCAACACCCCCATGGGTACTTCTCCCATATTTTTATTCGATGTCCCCTAATCATACCTGAAGCTACTACAGCCTCTCTGAATGGTTCTGGCATCCTCCCACCTAGGTGGCAGTATTCCCTCTTTGAGAATCTATGCTTTAAAGAAAAGAGCCCCAGACCACATGGGTGCACCTGATGCTCTGGATAATGCAGCACCACTCCTAGTTCACATGGTGCCTGGTGCAAATTAGGAACAAGGCCACCTTCCTCAAGAAATGTCACTGCCGTATGCTGAGAAACCGTCATAGTAAACATCCAACTGGGCTGACTACAATGTGAAGGGTGCCCCTTGCAGTTGTTCAGTGCCTCCCTTGCCTATCTGTGTGGTCTTATTTTATCGTTGGGTATGGCTGAACTTGCAGTTCCACAGAGCAGAGGCTACTGTCATAGCTCAAGAGAAGGTGCTATACCCAGCCCCAAATACCTGAGAAGCCAAAATCCACCTTTTTTTTTTTTTTTTTTTTGCTATAAACATATTTCTGAGGGTAGAAATTTACACTATTCCAAACCATATGTGAGAATCTGAATAATGAGAGGTAGAAACTTATGCTAAAAGGTCTAATTTTCCTTTCCTTCTTCCTTATCTGCATCCCTCCTCTACTTCATGCCAGGGACAGATAGCATCACCACCCAGACAAATGTGAAACACTTGGCCACGAACAATCCCCAACGCCTTGGCTGCAGTACTCAGTTTTTGGAGGAACTCTTGAAGTATTTTTAACATTCATTGCCTTATCATTTAATTTAAAAGATAAATTTCTTTCCTGAAACACTGTTGTCTACTGAAGAGGTAGTAAGCAAAATAATGAATTCAGTCCATAAGAAATGGAAACCTAAGCTGGGCGTGGTGGCGCATGCTTTAATCCCAGTACCTGGGGAGGCTGAGACCAGAGGATCCAGGTTCACAGCCAGCCTTAGCTACTTAGTGAGGCCCTCTGCAACTTAGTGAGACCCTGTTTCAAAATAAAGAATAAAAATAGGACTGGGGGTGTAGCTCATAGTTAGAATGCCCCTGGGTTCAATCCTCAGTACTGAAAAAAAAAAAAAAGAAATGGAAACCTAATTTTTTAATATCTGGGAATTGAACTCAGGGACAGTCTGCCTCTAATCTATATCCCTATCACTTTTTATTTTATTTAAAAAATTTAAAACAGATTCTCACTAAATTGCTGAGGCTGACCTTGAACCTGCAATCCTCCTGTCTCAGCCTCTCAAGTACTGGGGTTACAGGTGTATGTCTCTGTGCTTGGCTCCCAGATTTGCTTTAAAGAATACCGAGGTCCTTTATTTCCACATGTACTGCAACACACACACACACACACACACACACACACACACACACACACACACACAGAGTTCTGCATCTGTGCATGTAGGGATTGAAACAGATGAGCTAGTACCTTAGCCTATTGACTTTTACTCACTGGGTCAATAAATGTTGGTTGATGAAAATGGTGGCAGTGTCACTAATGATTGGGACCTCTTTCTTTGGGCTCCTAATGGGCAAAATAAAGGTGTTAGCTCTGCATAGTATTATTGCTTACCCTGACCCCAATAGTGTCTAGGAGCATATTCATGGAGGCTTGGGGCTCTAGGTATAAAGACATTCACTAGGCCCCCAGATGGAATAAAAGGGCTGACTCAGAAGCCTAAATCAGACAGAGACAACACATTCCCTGCCTGGGCTCAGCCATGCGGATACAGGGTCTGGGTTCCCTCAGCTTTGAATGATGATGCCTGCTATTCTGCCTTGAATTCTCCATCCCCCCTTACTTACATGATTAGTTCAATATAGCTCAAGCTCCAAGGCAGAAGCCGCTCTGAGCAAATATGCTGAGCCTGGCTGTGAGTATCGAGCAGAGTCAATACTGCTCTGGGATATTGCTGGCTGTCTTGGTAGAGAGAGACAACAGGCCCAGGGCTTGAGGGACCCTGGGGAGAGCCAGTGCATCACAGAGCTAAGAGGCAGAAGCTGAATACCTGGGTCCTAGCTTGTGTTCATCCATTGATCCACTTAGGCACTGAATCACTGAATAAATACTCACTAAGCCCCCTGTGTATAGACTCTGTGTTGTGGACTGTGAGGCCACACAGCTTAATGAGACATGATTCCAGCCTGGAGAGCTTACACAAAACACTCCACCACAAGGCCAAATGTGATACCCAAATGTCATGGGGGTTCCACGGAGATGAGAGGACATCTCAGCGAGAGATTATAAATGCTTCACAGATTAGGCACTGGTATTAAAGCTGGCACTTAGAAGATGAGTAGGACTTCCCCAGGTCTGGAAGACAGGGGCAGAGTGTTTCAGCAGAGGAGGAAGATGGGGAAAAGGCAAATCTGATGGCAGGTTGTGAGGTCTGCTTGTGGTGTAAACTGGGGGGGGGTGGTGAGGGAAGATGGTCTGGGGAAAGGTGATTGGAGACTATTGGGCAATTGAAGCAGTCTTACCAACCAGAGTTGATGTGGTGGGTAGAGACACCATTGGTACTGAAATCTAGGGAAACCTGAATAAATCCTCTATCTTCACTTGCTTTTAGTTACTTGTTTTTATTGCTAAATTTAGAAGTCAACCAGCTAAGTGGTATATTCCCATTAGCTCTGCTATAGATTGCACTTCTGGTCACAATGGCAATGGCTGCCTTAAATTTTCAGGAATTTGGAAGTAGCTCAACCCATCCCCTTTCCCTTGATCTGTGAAAGTGTCAGATGGGTGACCTTATAATGTCAAAAGGCCCAAAATTCCACCCTCAGAGAACACTAATGGCACTGTTTTCAAATCACGCTAATGCCGCCATTTTTAGATTACAGTACTATTGCCATTGTCTGAACATATGTCCTATTCATAATCCATGAAGTTAGATTATCCATAGGCAGACCACTGATTACTTCACTTTTTCTTGTCTCCAATCATCTTTCTCCATGCCTCAGACCACCTTGTTTTTTTATCCCATCAATGTCCCTGCACCTACTTCTTGGGAAAGTGGATTTGAGACTTGGGGCTCCAACCTTCTCAGTTTGGCTATCTCATGCTCTCTTGTGCAAAACTCACTGTTTCTGTGATTGACACTTGATGCTGTGGGAACAAGGAACCTCTTTCAGTAATAGCACTCAGAGAATGGTACCACAAGTATGGTGCGTTGGCATGCTGAGCACTTTTGAATTAAAGGAAATCAGGGGGCTTCAGAACCAAGAATTTCTAACCTTCTCTTGTTTCTTCATGTCCTGCCCCTAACCACAGGAAATGACTTTCAAGTTTCTTTGTCTGGCTGAGAAAATTTCTTCCAAAGAAATGCAATTGTCTAGCTGGGCATAGTGGAGCACACTTGTAATCTCAGTACTTGGGGGACTGAGACAGGGGGATTGCAGATTTGAGGACAGCCTCAGCAATTTAGCAAGGCCCTCAGCAACTTAGTGAGATCCTGTTTCAAAATTAAAAGGGCTGGGTCTGTAGCTCAGAGGTAGAATGCTCCTGAGGGGTTACTGGGGAGACATCTGCATAGCCAGACTACCTGTGCTAGCACTGAAGTTCTGCTCCTCGGACCTTGTTGCTCACTTCCCCCTGAGCTCAGAAGAACTTCCACCCAGGCCATTATCTGCTCTTTGGGCTCATTAATTTCTCCTAAAAATAATTTACTCCCCCCATCTAAAATTGCCTACAACCCTTCCCACTTCCCTCTGCCCTATGAAGAGGATATTTAAACTTTAACCATCTGAACTTTTCTTTGGGTTTTTGTGTTTGTATATAAAAACACACACATGTGCATGTTAAATAAATTTGTATGTCTTCTCCCGTGTTAATCTGTCTATTGTCAGTTCATTTCAGTGAACCTTCCGAGGGCAGAAGGAAGATTTCCTTTTGCCCCTATAGATGCTTTGGACCTCCCAAAACATTTGTGTTTTAATCCCTAGAACCTGAGAACATATTACCTTCCATGTTCCAAGGGACTTTTTGGATGGGATTAAGCATTTGAGATGGGAATGAGGTAGGATAGAAGAAATGAAAGAAATAGGTAGAAAGGATACAGAAAGGAAGGACAAGGAAAATGTAACTTTAATGTGGAAGCCTGTGGCAAAATTCCCTAAGATCCTCATTCCTTCAGTCAGGAAGGAATTGCCCCCCACCCCTAGCCATGACTGTTAGTCCTAAATTTCTGGGTGAATTTACAAGTCTTTACTAATTATCCTAGCACTGTTGACTCTCCTCAAAGGGGATATCTGTTGATCAGACAACAGAGACCACACAAAAGATATGGAAAGGAGGCCTGGACACCGTACTGGAAATGAACTCGCTTGCAAAATATCTTGAACTGTTAATTATACAATCTAAGAATAGTTAAGCAGGAGAGACATCTGTTGGTCAGAGGACAGAGCTCACACAGAAGATCTGGAAGCCAGGTGTGGTGGTGCATCGTAGTCTCAGTAGCTGGGAGACTGAGACAGGATTATAGCAGGTTTTCAGTCAGCCTCAGCAATTTAGTGAGGTCCTCCACAACTTAGTGAGACCCTGCTTCAAAAATGAAATAATAAAATAGGGCCGGGGGTATAGCTCAGAGGTAGAGTGCCCCTGAGTTCTATCTCCAGTAACACACACACACACACACACACACACACACACACACACACACACACACATTCCACATCTGGAGATGACCAGACCACCAAAACAGGAAACCCATTCCCTTATGATACTCTGCTTGGGCACTATTAGCCATCCCCCCTGTGACTAGTTTTGACAAAAGACATATCTATTGATAAGATAGTGAAGGCCCTATCGGGACTCTGTAGATGACCAAAACACCCCGAATCATCCTGTGACTACCAGATTGATGTCATCCTCAAGTGCCTCCTCCTGCCCACCCCTGACAAAAGTCTCCCACAAAGAAGAGCCATAGATCCCCAAATGGAGTCCTCACTCTGGAGATGGCTCACAGTCTCCCTTGGATGTGCATTTCTTGCTTTCTAAATAAATCTCTGTCTATGCCTCTGACTGGATGGTGCTGAGATTCTTTTCTGTCAGGGAAGCCAAGAACCTTGGTGTTCTTGGATTGTGCTCCCTTCTCTCCTGTCCTGGGAACTCCTCCAGAACCTTCATGGAATCAACCCTTCTCCTGTGGCAGGAAGTTGCCCTGGATTATTTGGGTGGTCCCCATGTGGTTACAAGGTTCTCATAAGGAAGAGAGACAGAGAGGGTGGAGGAGAGGAGAAGGACACGAGACAGTGGAAGCATACATCGGAGCACTGGCTGCAGCCACCAGCCAACGACTGCTGGCAGCCTAGAGGAGCCCGAGGAGGCCAGGAGTGACTTCTCCCCTCCAGAAGGAACACAGTGCTGCCAACACCTTATCTTTAGCTCTGTAAGATTCATTTTAGGTTTCTGACCTCTAGAATAGCAGGTGAATAAATTTTGTTGGCCTAAGCTACTAAATCAGTGGTCATTAGTTACAGCAACAATAGGAAACCAAAACAGGAAAGTTGTGCTAATGATTATGGCTTCTAACCCAAGGCAGGTTATTTAAATTTCCTATATAATTTAGTTTCATCATTTTAAAAAGGTTTTAAGAGTAGCAGTTAACTGTGAGGGCTTTAAGGATGAATTGAGATAACATATGTAAACACCTATATATAGAAAGCATGCAATAAATTACAGCTGCTAGGATCAGTGTGCCTGCAGGCTATGGGGATCTTAGCACTCTATTACCACCATCCTCTCTTTCCCCCAGCCTGGCCTCCATCCAGTAGGTCTCTCTCCTTTCTCAGCGACTTCAATAACTTAGGCCACTGCAGTCTTCTGGGGCTCTATATTTCAGGTGAAGATTCCACTCAGATTACAGATAATTTAAAGCACAGACGGGGACTGGGGAGCTGCTCATTTGTGAGGCCCAGGGCTTGATCCCCAACACTGCAAAAACAAAACACCTACCGCTACACTTGCCTAACCAACACCTACCGCTACACTTGCCTAACATTCATACAGCTACACCTGTAGGCCTGTTTCAATTATTTATTTTCATTTGGAAACAGGGTCTTGCTAAGTTGCTGAGGGGCTCTCTAAGTTACTAAGGCTGGACTTGAACCTGGGATTCATCTGTCTCAACCTTCTAAGTACTGGGATTACAGGCATGTAATACCATACCCAGAATATTCACAGATCTTAATACTTATTAATAAGATATTAGTATTTAAAAATTAGTTACAGGTCAGGTATGGTGGTGCACACCTGTAATTCTAGTACTGGGGAGGCTGAGATGGGAGGACTACAGGTTTGAGGTCAGTCTGAGCAGCTTAGTGAGATCCTCAGCAACCTAGTTAAGACCCTGTTTCAAAGTAAAAAAATGAAAAGAGCTGGGGATGTAGCTCAGAGATAGAATGCCCCTGGGTTTAATTCCCATTACCAAGAAAATAATCAGTTAAATATTTTATTGTAGGTACAAATAAGCATGCTCATTTTAGACATGGCATTTAATGAACATTATAACCGAATGCTTAAGAGATGCACATGTAGTTGGTGTGACTAACTTCTGAAAGGTATGTACAGATTGTGTTAGAAGTCTGTCCCTGTGACAGACCTGGAAACACATGCGGTTTTCATAAACATATCTTTTTAACAGCTTTATTGAAGCACAATTGACATACAATAAGCTGCACATTGGAAAATGTATCATTGGGTAAGTTTTGACATATCTATAGAGCTATGAAATTATTGTCAGGCAGCCTAGATAGGAATACGCAGGCAGGAAGAAATTGGGACTGACCTGAGGGGAAATTAAGCAAGCCTCCATGAAAGGAAATTCAGAGATTCCCTCCCCAGCTGCAGTTAGAGAATCATAGTGATATCAGGAGGCTAAACTTACTGCATAAATACTCACCCCTCACTCACCCAATGATGGCCTCTGGAAGTTATGGTATCATTTACCCTCTGAAATTTCCTTGTATACCTTTGTGATTCATTTCTCTTTCTTCCCTCTGTCCCCTTCTTGCTTGCTCTGCCTACAGCATATGCTCTCAGCCACTATAGCTAGGTTTGTATTTTCTAAAATTTTATATAAATGGAAGCAATAAAGTGTATATTCTTTTCTGTCTGGTGCTTTTCCCTGAGTATATGTGATTCTTCCATGTTATCATGTGGATCCATGGTTCATTCCTTTTTATTACTGAGTAGTATTCTGTTGTATGGATTTACCATGGTGTGTTCATCTATTCCCTAGCTGGTGAACATTTGGATTGTTTCCAGATTGGGACTATCACAAATAACACTTATGTAAACGTTTATGCATGAATATGTTTTCATTTCTCTTGGGCAAAGAGAAATAATAAGAGGCTGTTGGTTTGAACTGAGCTCCTACTCTAGGCCAACTGGCCAAACCAAAATGGAGTCCTTCATGCTAAAGTCCCAGTCAGCAAGCTGAAAGGAAATTGTTTTTCTGGCCTTCTGAGAAATCAGGAGAATAAGAGATAATAGCTAAATCCTTCAACAAGTCAGTTTTAGTCAGTATGAAAGGAGTTTCCCCTCTGCTTTAACCTTTATAAGTAACTTTGAAACAACCAACTCGCTTTTATTCTCTGTTTCTGCTATCCTCAGCCTTCTGCCTACAAAACCAGTCTCCTCTGGCCAGCTCATCAGAACACTCATTCTGTTTGATGGAAGGAAGTGTTGCCTGATTCTAGAATAACAAATAAAACCAATTAGGATTTTTGAACTAAATTTGTTGTAATTGTGTCTTTTGATAGTTCTGGTCATTGACAAAGGGACAAAGGACAATGCTGACGACTCTCACAACCTGTTGAAGAATGTGAGAGAGGTGCTTTTGACCCCTTTGAGGTCCTCTGTCTGCCTTGTGGAGCCCCAAGGGTGGGAAGTAGGTTCTTGGACTGGATGCTCATTGAGCCCCCTGATCTTTTTGGCTTTTGGATCCAGGTTTAGCAAGAGAATGCTTGACCTTGAGGTACCAAGGGTAAGTTTGTGTTTTGGTCTCTGGCATGGGCTGCAGTTTTAAAGATGACTGATAATGGGTTTAGAAATGGCTAGTACTGAAGGAGGTTAACTCTAGGTTTGGAATTCACAGGGACTTGGGTTTTAGCCTCTTTGTCTTTTCTTTGAGTTCTTAGGTAAGGGAGGCCTCAGGTATCTGACTAGGTCAGACAGACACTGGAAGTGCATTGCCTCGGTTGGTCCATGGACTCTTAGCGCCAAAGCCACATCTTGATGGCAGGTACAGGTTGCGCTCTTGAGAGCTATTCTGCCAAAAATAAAATGCCTGTGCAAGGATATGCTGATCACAGAATGGGACAGTTGACATTAGGTCACCCTCCAGCCTCCACAAAATGCTAGTGCAGCAAGGTATACTGTGAAAGTATCACAGGACCCAACCTTGAGGGGGAGGTGTGCTTCCTTGAGGCTTTGAAATTGACTCTGAGAGACCTAAGATTCACCAGAAAATTGGAATCCTTAATTTCTTTCCATTTCTAAAATTTTTACTAATAATTTGGAATTTTATTTCCAGTGCTATAAAAATTTCAGGTCATTGTTTTGGACTAAGCTCCTGTACTAGGCTCCAACAGACAAGACTGAAAAATCAGAATCCTTAATTTATAAAAACCTAAATACACCACCTTTTGGTTATAACTGCCTGTTGAAAAAAAATGTATGAGTAAAAGGTCCTGGGAGCTGCAAATATTTAAAAAAGTAAAATAATACTACTAAATATCATTTAAAATTATGATAGCCATTATGTGGAATGTTCCATAATAATTCTTAAACTTATTTGGCTCACCACCCTCTTTTCATAAAAAAAAAAAATTGCTCAGCACCCCTCTAGAAATTTATATTCTTAAAGCCTCTTTATACTGTATAGACACAAGATACTGGAATAAATAGACTTCAGCAATTAACATTTTGGTATTTTAAATTTCCAGCAATTAATGTTTCAGTACTTTAACTTACTTAGGCATGATCTAGATATTTGATGAATAGTCATTATTTATTTTAAATTAGCAAAACTCTTCAGTGTAGCTACCAAAAGCAATTTGGGAAACTTGTAAAACAAACATGATTGTTATAATGCTCACTAAAAAAAATTTTTATCATGCTTATGTCTTATTTAATTTACTAATTTTAACAATTATGTTTAGATGACTCAAGAAAATTTCCTGACCTTAGACAAAGAGAGCCATCATCTCAGGTTATTCCCTAGTATCCATTTTTACAGCCTATCAGGCACTCATTGCCAAAGCAAAAAAACCCTAAAGTACATATTTTTGTGTTTTTATTTTGTTTTGTATTGGCTGGTATCTCAGGGAACATCTGTGTTTCATTAAATAAAAAATATTAAACTAGTCTTATTTACCAAAGATTTACCCAAGCCACATGAACTTGAAAAACATTTTGGGTTAGTTCCCTATATTTCTAAGCAGTTTTAGGTATGCTCACTTATCTTTAAGCCAATTTGCATAAAGCCTTTTACCAATATTTTTATGAAGACCTTTAAGATGTTTTATTTGCTCAAGCTTCAAGTAGTCAGACATTATGCCAACAAGAAAGGAGGCAGAGGTGCAGAGCATATAGTTAGCAGGGGTTCAAGATGGGTTTCAGTCAGTGGAGAGGTTCCCAGGGGAGAAGCAGGATCCAACAGAAGGAACAGAGAAGCCTGTATCCTGCATATCAGTTCTCAGTGGACTGACCTTGGTCCCCACTGTAACAGTGTTGAGGTGGTGGAGCCTTTTAAGATGTGGGACCTAGTGCAAGGCAGTTAGGTCCTGGGAACACTGCCCTTGGAAAGGCTAATGCTGTTCTTGAGGAGTGAGTTAGTTCTCACAAGAACAAGTTGTTATGAAAAGAGCCAAGTCTATCCCTTTCTTGTTCTCTGGCTTCCTGTTTCTCCACATGGTTTCCTCTGCATGTATTCACCATACTGTGATTCCATCCTCTGGCCTCACCAGAGGCCAAACAGATAGGGCCACCCAATCTTACACTTTCAGTCTCCAGGACCATGACCTAAATAAATCTCCTTTCTCTATAAGTATCTGGTTTCAGGTATTTTATTTATTTATTTATTTATTATTATTTTTTTTGAGGTACTGGGGATTGAACTCAGGGGTATTCTACCTCTGAGCTATACCCCCAGCCCTTTTTTTTTATTCTTTATTTTGAAACAGGGTCTCACTAAGTTGCGGAGTATCTCACTAGGTAGCTGAGGCTGGCCGAGAATCCGGATCCTCAGGTCTCAGCCTCCCAAATGCTGGGATTACAAGCGTGCGCCACCACGCCCGGCTTCATATCTTATTATAGCGACAGAAAAAATGAAAGTTAAATAGTTACTAAGAGTTAAAAAATTCTAATCCATGTATAGTAATCCAAACTAGAATAAAAAAGGACTGTAGAGGACAAAAAAATGAGGGAATATAAGAAAGCTGGAAAAGGCTTACGAAAGATGAATCTCATACGAGGCATTTTATGTGTGTTCAAGTTGGCTAAAATTGGAAGGGAATCATTTATACAATTTTCTAAAAATTGAGCACTAATATCAAGAATACACTAATGCAAAACTAGAATTTGTTCTACTCTTAAAATAAGGTTTTCTTGGAGTATTGATCTGTTCTTAATAGGAAACAGTGAAAGATTTTTCTTTACTTTTTAGACAATTGGCCTAAGAAACAAAGATTTTATGTTTTATGAGGATAATTTATTGTGCTTTGTGCTATCTTTTATTAGGTCTTGAATTACTTAAGAAAATTGAGTCTTCTCAACAGTCTTTCTACAACTATATTACTTTTTCTGTATTTGCCTTTAAAATCTTTTGTCATTTTGGTTTTATTTCATAATGATCTGTGATCCTATTTTGTTTTAAACTCTTGACATTTTTGACACACTTACCAAAATTCTGAAGTAAGTCTTTTTGACCCAGAGTTAACTTTGGGGTATTCCAGAAGGACCCCTGGAAGTTTAAAGAGACACGTTAAACTAATTTGGCTTCTTTGATATGTTAAATATCAAAATATCTAAATATAAGAGGCAGTATCAAATAATATTTGTATGGGCGAATTATTAAAATATACTCCAAAAACTCCCAGAAATATGTTAAAAGTCATAATAATATTATTTAAAATGTTGTGTGCCTCATGAATAACCAAATTTCCTTGTCAATTGCTAGTTATAGTGAACTTCGTTAGCTCTTTAACCATATCATGCTTTATCAAGCAACTATAATCTTAAACTGTTGTGCCTTTAGCGAGGTTTGTGGAAAAGGTGGAAAGAACTTTGACAAGTATAGGTTTCTGACAACTTTAAGATCATACCATTGGACTGGGTAAGAACTTCTAGAACTCTAATTAATAAACTGATGGGTTTATAAAACTGCTAACCAAGATTAAGCAGAACAAAATTAATTACATAAGATTTAATAAATTGATAAAAATTATGGGTTTTTATAACTTTTAGAACTTGAAACATTGCTAGTTCTTTTAATGTTTTGTTTTTTAGACTTAAGGAAATCTTTTTTAAAGCTATCTATAGCTCCCAGCAATTTGGTAAAGTATAAGTTTATGAAGAAAAAAATTCTTTCTTCCCAAACTGATTCCTTCAGAATTTAGAAACTGTTTGTATTTTTATTTTTAGAGCAATAAAATACAGTTATTTGCATAACTTTCCTTTTTAAAAAATATATACTGAGGCAGGGCAGAGGACCTAGGAACAGGAGGAATTAAAAAGGGGCATCTGTATCACCTTCTGTGTGTTGAAGGGAGGTGAGCAGGGAGGCAAGAGACTGGTGGGAACCAGGAGATCAGGGCCCACCAACCCACAAATGACAATTTGAATTCAGGTTTAAGATTGGTCAGAAGACATTTGTTCCCCAAGACCCAGTTCTGACCAGTCAGTAAAGAACAGATGGAATATAATGATGCCAAGAGCTGGGCTATACATTCTGAGTTTCATTCCCTTACTGGCCATGGTCCTGGAAAAACTAAACACAGATAACCTAAGGACACTTCCCTTAGTCACACACAAGCAGCAATATGTGCTGCAGCTACCACTCGCCTTCCAGGGTCAAATAAGATCCAGGGGATAATGGGACCTCGCTAAGGCAACTCTAGTAAGTCATTTGACCTTGCAACTCTAGTAAGTCATTTGGGGATCATGAAGACCCAGAGACTGGGAAGTACTAGCACATATTCTGCAAAAAGGAGGGTCATCCAAGAGGGAAATGTCCCCTATGCTTCAAGGGAAGCCTGGTGGTCAGCAAGACCATGACTCATCCTGGTAGATGGCACAACTGGTTGTGGTAAATCCTCCCCAAGTCACTAAGAATAACCCTGGGTAGGTTTGATGGATTTTAACCGCAAAATAATGTTAGAAAAACTTATGTTTGCCCAACATAGGGCTACCTGATTGGACTTGAACACCCAACAGAACAGTATAACCAGGGGCAAATGTGTTATTTCAGGGGTAACAACAACAAGAAAAGAAGAGCTATATTAAAATCATTTATAGTAGTACTTCTATCTTTATACTCACAGAAGAAATAAGATATAGCATCAATGGCCCAAATGTCCCTCCAGTCAAATCCTTATAAGATGCTGCAAAGATAAACCTATTGTTCTTGAGGTTTTACAGGCCTAGGACCATCAGACACTAAAAGGAAGATTCCTATTTCTGTAAACTCCTGGAGGCTTTGTGAGTCCTGTTCAAAATCCTACAGACAAAAACTATATTTAAGATAAGTTAAAGAAAACATGTCTGGTTTCTTCAGGATTTGCACTACAAAATGCTTTTTTTTTTTCCAGTACTGGGGATTGAAACCATGGGCACTCTAGCTCTGAGCTATACCCCCAGTCCTTTTTTTCCCTTTATTTTGAAACAGGGTCTCACTAAGTTGCCGAGGGCCTCACTAAGTAACTGAGGATGGTCTCCCAAACCTGGATCCTCCTAACTACTCAGCCTCCCAAGTACTGGGATTACAAGTGTGTGCCACCAAGCCTGGCTTAAAATACTTTTAAAAATGTTATATATAATAACTCATAGTCTATTACAAATGGGTATACTACCTGGCCTCCAGTTAAAAATGCTAACAGATGGATGGCCCAAGATAAAGAGTTGTGGAAAAAACATTATGGCAAAATATATGGGTTATTGTATAATGTACCAATGTGTCAGTTTTTCATGTAGATGGGTCACTGAACCATGAATGATTTTGAACCAAAATAACCACGCTCCTTCAGTCTTCCAGCTATAAATGGCTATGAGAACAAAGCCTCATATGAAGGATTCCTTCTTCTACAGTCCTCTAGATGATCCACCCCCCCAAGACCCTGACTACAATACTCTGACCGTGCCCCCTACTAGCTTGAAGCAGTTAGAGTGGTCATTATCCCATTTCTCTAACAACAATTAGGGTCACTTCATCAGAGAGGGGATATGAGGCGGAGCAGAGGACCTGGGAACAGGAGGGATTGAAAAGGTCATCTGTATCATCCTTTGTAAGGTGGGGGGAGGTGAGCAGAGAGTGAGAGACTGGAGGGCACCAGGAGATCAGGGCACACCAGCCTACAAGATAACAATTCAAAGTAAGGATTGAAATTGGTAAAAAGACATTGGTTCCCCAAGACCCAATTCTGACCAATCATAAAATAGTAGATGGGGAACCTTAACAGGTTTAGTAGTCTACATCTCAAGAGCTTTGATGGTTACTATATTTTGGAGACCCTCCCCCCCCCCCCATAAGGGAGAAGCTATTTTTGTCTTCTATCTTTCCTTGACTTAAAATAAACTTCCTATTTCTATAACCTTCACTAGTCCTTGGACTTCATTCATTGAAATCCACTGGATAAGAACTCTATAAGAGGAGACATCCCCTTTCAATAGTGGAGGCTGAACCTAGGGGCATTCTACTTCTGAGCTACATCCTAGTTCTATTTGATTTTTTATTTTGAAACAAGTCTTCCATAAGTTGCTGAGGCTGACCTTGAACTTGCAATTCTATTGCATAATTTTGAGAAGAGTTTGCTCTTTCTATAATAGGATACAATTAGAAAAATTAGATATATTGCCAAGAATTTGACTGGGATTTCATGTTTAAGAATGTACATGGAATGAATTTATAGATACTGCAGACAAAGTTCTAGGCCTATCTTTGTTTGGCTTCCTATCTTTGAGAGGGTTAAAAGTTCAATCTAAGATTTCTTATCAAAACTTCCAGCAAAACAAATTTTAAATGAGACTATATGGTCAGTCACTATTCTTAACACACTTAATGTAAGAATCTGATCATATTTAATGGAACTAAACTTATTTTGAAGGCAAATTAGTCTTTCTCTGACTATCTTTGGTAGAAGCAGAGGTGACTATAGAGAGAAAAATTACACTCAGAGAAAAACTATGAAAACTCTGTTATTATATTGTATCCCATTCCCATTCATTGCTTTTGAGTTTTTATTATCTACCTATAAACTGGATGAGATCATGTAGTCAAGATTCCTGTTATTCATTTTTCTCCTGTGGATTCACTAAGAACAAGAACTGCTCTGTCCCTGAAACCTTATGTAATTTCAAGGGACAAGTTTCATGCCTGATGTATAGGCACACAGAGAATTCACTAAAACACCTGACGCCTAATCAGAGGCATTCAAACTGCAAACCAGGATAAGAAGCTAACAGCTACATGCTGTGGACAGCTTTTCCCAAGATGTCAGAACAAGACTCCCTATCATAATGAGACTCTTACCTCTCAATTTTTTCTTGCTTATGCCTACCTCTTTTGCTTGTCAGAACAATGCTATAGTTAGAATTTCATAATCAGTAGCTTCTGTGGGTAACTTGGTGAAATGTTAGATATGCAACTGCTGTTCAAGTTGTACTAGTGGTCCCTTTATAAGATAAAGTGAGGCTTCTAGGCCTACTCATTCTCATTCCCTGCTATAATTTAACCCAGTTATAATATACCAGATAACTTACTATCTGAACAGAGAAATTTGTGCAGTTGCTGACACTTCTTGTTGTATAGGGGTAAATACTCCAGCATTAGCAGACAATTTTTGCTAAATGGGTAGACTCCTTACCTGGGTCATTCTTTAATTAATTTTATTTTAATTGTTTTGGGGTCCCTGGCTCTTGGGGACTCTGTCTAAAGAGCATATTTCAATTTTGTGATACTATCTTTCAGATAGTCATAAGAGTATTCTCCCTGGCAGAGGTTTTGAATGTTTGTATGCAACCATATTTCAAATGTCAAATGGCTTCTCTTTGGATGGATTGACAAAAGTCAAAGTAATGTGTGATCGTGAAAACACTAACCTGAGAATGATGTGTTCAGACCAGAAACACAAAATGATGGTAACTGAGAGTAGTGTAGTACCCTAAGCTTTGGTCACATAGTTAGAGCCTGAACAAAAGCGAGGAATTGTTAAATAAAATGTACAGGAGGCCATTAGTTTAGACAGCTCCAGCATGAGGCCCAACTGGTCAAACAAAAGTGGAGTCTAGATTGCTGATAGTGAAGTCCCAGTCAATGAACTGAAACTACAGTATTTATCTGACCTTCCAAGAAACTAGGACAGTGAGAGATAATAGACAAAAACACAAACAAGTCAGTTTAGGTATCCTGATAAGGGGGTTTCCTCTGCTTTAACCTTTATAAGAAAACTGACTTCGAAACAACTAATCTACTTTTTGTTCTATGTTTTGACCTTCCTCAGCCTTCTCTATCTGTAAAACCAATTTTCTCTGTCCAACTCAACAGAGTGCTCATTCTGTTTGATAGAATGCATGTTGCCCAATTTCAAAGCCTCAAATAATGCCAATTAGGATCTTTAAGCTTATGTGTTGTAATTTTGTCTTTCAACTTATGTGTTAGTTGGCATTCTTACCACTGTAAGCCAACACCTGACCAAACTTAGAGGAAGAAGTTTATTCACTCACAGCTCTGGAGACTTCAATCCATATTAGACGGGTTTCCAAGCAGGAGCTGGGGCTGCAGGTCCTCAAGTCATTATGGTGGGGAACAGAGAGGAGGGTGAGGGCTTGTGTCAGTTCCTGGTGTGAGAGGAACCCAGTTTGGAGCTTCTGACTGGTGGCTAACAGATGGCTTGCTTCAAAGTTGACATTTTTTCCTCCTTCCCTCTTTGTGTCTCCTCCTGTTAACAAATAACATGTTGTTATCAGTTTAACTGAAGCAGTGAAGAACTGGTGCCCACAAGTCTGAAAAAGAATCAACTCAAGGGCTATGTGGACATAATTGTGTGTGTGTGTGTGTGTGTGTGTGTGTGTGTGTGTGTGTGTGTGTATAGGGGCATTCTACCTTTGATCTACATCCCTAGCTCTAATTTTATATTTTTTATTTGAAACAGTCTCACTAAATTTTGGAGGGACATTAATTGTATTTTTCTGATAAGCACACTTGTATGACCCTGAAGAACCAATACTTAAAAGGGATATTATTCTTTCCTCTGTTTAGTTTTTGTTATTATCGTTATTTTTTATATGTTTTTGTCTTGAACATAATGTTTACTGATTTCTTTATTTGCTAGTAAATCAATAAAATTTCTTTTCCTCTTTCCAAAGACTTGTCCCAATTACTTGACTTGACAAATTGGGGCAAGTACTGAAATTTGGGTTATAGTGGCAGCAGGAGAGAAAGAGGAACAGGGAGCTGCAGCTGCCAGCCTGGGAAAACACTATCCTGGGTCATGTCCCCAGGTCCCCTTCCCCAGCAACCAATTCCCCCTCTGAGTATGGCTGCCTTGTCTATTCATGAGGTCTGGGGGACATTTTAAATCCAAATCATGCCGGGCGTGGTGGTGCACACTTGTAATCCCAGTACTTGAGAGACTGAGACTGGAGGATCCGGGTTCTTGGCCAGCCTCAACTACTTAGTGAGGCACTCCCCAACTTAGTGAGACCCTGTTTCAAAATAAAGAATAAAAAATAGCACTGGGGTGTAGCTCAGAGGTAGAATGCTCCTGAGTTCAATCCCCAGTACTGCAAAAAACAAAAAACAAAACAAAACAAAAAAATCCAAACCATAACAACATACCTGAGAGAAGAAGAGCTGGACTTCATGGTAGGCATATATTTAACTTCTTAAGACACTGCCATACTATTTTCCAAAGCAGTTGTACCATTGTACATTCCTACCAGTAGTTTGTGAAAATTCTTTAGCAACACTTTAGGTTGTCAGCTTTTTCTTGTTAATTATTCTATTGTTCTACTAGTTAGGAAGTACTGTCTCATCGTGGTTTTAATTTACATTTCTGTAATGAGTGAGTATGTGGAACATCCTATTGTGAACCTGTTTGCCATTTATATATCTCCTTTGGAGAAGTGTCTTTGGATCTGCTGCTCATTTTTAAAAAAATGTTATTTATTAAATTATTGAGTTTTTAAAGATCTTTATCCTGGATCCAAGTCCTTTACAGATACCTTTAAAGATTTTCTCCATATCCACGGCTTCTCTTTTCATTCAACAATGTGTTTTAAAGAGAAGTTTTAAATTTTGATGAAGTCCAATGTATCAATCTTTTATTTTATGGATTGTGTTTTTGATACCATATCCAAGAAATCTTTGCTTAATTTCTGGTGACAAAGATTTTGCTATGTTTTCTTTTAGAGGTTTTATTGTTCTAGCTTTCACATTTAGGACTAAATCATTCTGAGTTAATTTTTGCATATGGTAGGACATGTGAGTCAAAATAACTTTTTTTAAAAAATATACATTCTCAATTGTTCCAGTACTATTTGTTGAAAGGCTATCCTTTCTCCTAGGATTGCCTTTATATAACATTTTCATTGTTGGGGAGAAATACTAATACCTTTTCCCACCCATCATTAGGTTCATAGCTGTGGCACCCATATTAAAAGACAGATTGATACTGTGCAAGGACTTACTGCCAGATGCACATAGAAGCCAATACTGTGGCACTAGTTTTTGCAAAAAGAAAGTGCTATATTGCAAGGCTGTCTGGTAAGAAGGACAGGAGCTGAATAAAAAAAGCTCAACTCTGCATCCCTGATCAGTAGTGAGGGAAATTCAAGGAAGGGACAGTGGAGATGCTGCTTGTTGATTGGATGGTGAAAGGGGAGGGTTTGGGGTTCTTTTGTGCAGGAGTAGATGGTTATCATGTCTCTTCACAGGTTGCATTTTTTTTTTTCAGGAAAAATTACTTCTTTTTCTTTTTTTACATACTTTCACTGGTACATTATAGTCTCACATCATAATGTAGTTATAGTGATGGTGACATACATGCACACAGCCCTTGATGAGCTTCCCTTCAGCCTCCTCCCCACTCGCCCCTTCCTCATACATGATATTGAGATTGGCACCGGTATTCTCACATATGTACATAAAGTCAATGGAAGTGTTTCCTTCATTAATTCTCCCTCTCCCCCTCCCCTAGACTAGCTCCCTCACTCCTTTGGGGTTTCTCCTCCATTATCTAAAGTTCCTTTTGCATCATGATTACTCCCTAGCTCCCACATATTAGAGAAAGCATATGACCCTTCACTTTCTGTGACTGGCTAATCTCACTTAACATATTCTCTAGGTCCATCCATTTTCCTTCAAATGAGTTACTTTTGTTCTTTATTGCAGAGTGGAATTCCATTGTATATATATCCCATAATTTTGTAATTCATTCATCTGTTGGTGAACACCTAGGTTGGTTCCACAATCTGCCTATTGTGAATTGTGCTGCTATAAGTATGGATATGAATGTATTACTATAGTATTCTGATTTCAGTCAGAATGGGATGATACCCAGGAGTGGAATAGCTGGATCATATGGTGGAGCCATAAGGAAAATCACTTCTAAGCAGAGAATTTTGAGTTTGTGATATCAAAATATCATTGATAGGAAGAAGTGGCTTCTTTATGTCTATTCTTGAAAAGCCAATTTCAAACTATTCTTAAATGGTTTCTGATGATATTATTACTAGACCCCTGGGCTAAAGGGGGCCTGACTGAGGAGTCCCAATGAACTACCCCTCCCCCTACCTAAAAAATTGAAGAGTAACGGTGAGAAGCAGAAAAGCAACTTATTCAGTATAGCTGTACCAGGAACATGAGGGTGACATGTTCTCTCTTGCCTTCAGGATACTGACAAGAGCTTTAGGTTTAAATAGGGACAAAACAAGTGGGGAGCAAGAAGCACACATAGTCCTGGTCAAACTGTAATTTGGTTGGTCATTATTTCAGGATTAGCTAGGCAGGGGCCTTCTTCATGATGAGAAAGCTGCTGTTGCCTGGGGATACTTTCCACTCTTGTCACTAGACGTTTGTCTATCAGACCTGTTGTTTCTGGAATCCAAGACGACTGCCGGAATGACTCAGACCAAAGGAGGCAGAGGCAAAATGGAGGCAGAAATGCTAAGCTTTTATCCTGCTTTTAGTTATCCATCTGGCATCTGTAGGCCCAATGAACATGCTTTTTTAGAAAAAGCAGGCTTTAAGTCCTTATTATAGTATTTCCTGAAAAATAACTTAAGAATTTAGTTATTTAAGGAATTTATGTCTGGGTGTGCCCAGGCCTTAGAAATCTTCTGGATTCACAAGAAACGAGCATACAAATGTCTTTTTATGATTGAATCTAGTTATGCAATACAGGGGCCTTCTGAAATGAAGGCCCCAAGAAACAGGGAACCTGTGGATTCTTATGCTTCTGTTTGGTGAAGAGTAGACAGCCATGCAGAAGATAATTGGACAAAGGGGATGTAATCTAATAGGAATAAACTGGGGGAAATTAGCAAGGCCTGGTGGTCAGATTCTTCTCTGTCCCTGTCCTCCATTTAGGGAGGGTAACTCTGAAAGGAGGTTCTTAGGACTTAACTAAAGGAAAAATTAGCTGAAATGTATGCTTGCCTCAGGGAAGAAGGAGAAAGGGGAAGATAACAGTGATCTCCCTCCTTTCCTTTTTCTTTCTTTCTTTCTCTCTCTCTCTCTCTCTCTTCCTTTATTTTCTTTCTTAATTTTTTTCATTTTGTCCTACTGGGGATGGAACTCAGGGACCTTTTACCTCCAGGCTGCATCCCCAGCCCTATTTATGTTTTTTTATTTGGAAATAGGTTGGGAAGGTCACTAAATTGTGGAGGGCCTCACTAAATTGCTGAGACTGGCTTTGAACCCGAGATCCTCTTGTCTCAGACTTCCAAGTACTGGGATTACAGACATGCACACCACACCTGACTTCCCTGTTTCTGATGTTTACTCAAATGCCCAGGTGAAACTCCCTTTGAAATCAAGGGAAACTTCCTGTAAACTGTTTTTCTGCATCTCATATTTCCTCCTACAGAGATCAGAGGCTAATGGGATGCCCCCACTTCCCTGAGGAATTCTAGAGATCTTAAGAGTGACATGGTTTTGATTAAGGCAGTTTCATCAAATCTACATATGCATTTGTCTTACTCTGCCGTACCTTTCCTCTTCCTCTCCTCCCTCCCCCACTTGTGTGTGTGTGTGTGTGTGTGTGTGTGTATGTGCATGTGCACGTGTGTGTGTGCACATATGTGTGTGTGTGTTGGACTGAACCTGGGGCATACTACCTTTGAGCTACACCATCAGCCCTTTTTATTTTTTTATTTTCTTGTGGCACTGAGGATTGAATCCAGGGGCATTCTACCCACCAGCTACAGCCTCAGTTCTATTTTTTATTCTTTATTTTGAAACAGGGTCTCACTAAGTTGTGGAGGGCCTCACTAAGTAGCTGAGAACCTGGATCCTCCTGTCTCAGCCTCCCAAGTGCTGGGATTACAAGTGTGTGCCACCATGCCTGGCTCCTTTTATTTTTTTTGTTCTTGTTCTGAAACAGGGCTATGTTGCTGAGAGTCTTGGTACATTATTGATGTTTCCTCAAACCCGGGATCCTCCTGTCTCAGCCTCCTAAGTACTGGGATTACACTGCTTTTTCTTATAAAATTTTTTCACACCATGAGCTCTCAAAGATTGATATTTTGAGACAGAAAGGTTTCCTCTATCTTCCTCAAAGCTGGCTTTTAATAAACCTGTTTTCCTGCCAATCTGACTCCTGGGTGTTTGTGGAGCACCATGAGTGGTAAAGCTAGCCCCAAGCTCATATGGCACAAAAGTTCCATATTTTGGGGTAATATGTCCTGAATACTAGCACAAAAGTTGGTACTGGAGTTTGAACCCAGAGGCGTTCTACCTCTGAGCTGCACCCCCAGCCCTATTTTATTTTTTATTTTGAAACAGGGTCTTGTTAAGTTGCTGAGGGATCTCACCAAGTTACTTAGGCGGGCCTCAAATCTGGATCCTACCTTTCAGCCTCTCAAGGACTAGGATTACAGGCATGTGCCACCATACCAGGCTGGATTCTTATATCAAATAAGTCATGTTTTTAAAGTTACACATTTTAGATATTCTAAGATTATTTTTCAAGTTTCAGCCAGGCACATGCCTAAAATCCCAGTACTTGCAAGGGTGAAACAGGAGTGTTAATAGGTTCCAGGGCAGCCTCAGCAATTTAGTGAAACCTTGTTTTTTAAAAAAAAGGTGGGGGCCTGGGGATTTAGCTCAAAGGTAAAATGCCCCTGAGTTGAAGCTCCAGTACCAAAAATGTTTTAAAAGTTTCAATGAACACATGCTCATAAATAAACATAATAAATTAATCTGTCAACTATGTGTGTCAATATTTATAAAGGCACAATTACTTGCTTTTATTAATACTTGGGCTGGAATGAGTCATGAAAGCCACACCTAGCAAAGCTTTGGGGGAAACTTGTCTCAGCATTTTATAAAGGCTGCACAGTAAAATTTTGATATTAAATTCAGTGCCTTTCCAATTCCTTTAACCCTCTCACTTCTCCGCCTCACAATTTTGAGCGGCAGAAAGGGCTTTCTCCATGCTCTGCCCTTAGGGTAAGGACCATACAGAGAGAACAAAGGGTCCCTTTCTTGGCTTTTGAGCTCTTAAGTAGCCTTTTGTAAATCTATTGTACAGGCAATGGTATTGAGAGCCACAGATTTCAATTCTAAGGGCAAGGTGCTTGAGAGAAAAAAGGGTATTTTTGAATTTCAAAAGCTTGGCTTTAAATATCAAAAGCCAAAGCCAGAGGGCTCAGAGCACAGATTTTATATTGTAAACCAGACTGTGGAGAAGAACAGTCTATTTCTCAGCCCCCAAAGAGATAAGATTTCAGCTGAGGGGTGAGGAGGGGCGGAGGGGAGAGAATTGGATTTGATTCTAGTTGTAACTGGTGGGTCCCTGGCAAGGGGCTTAGGTCCCCATCCCCCTGGACTGTAGCTGCAGTGTCTACACAAGCCCATACAAACTTGGTGGAAGGGGGTTTTCAAGGGAGAGGGATGTTGCTTGCCTAATTGGGGCACAACCTGTGTCCAGCTGGACCATACCTAAGCAATGTGGCTGCAGTGAGGTAGGCCTGAGGGGCTTCAGCAGTATCTCAGAATCTTTATCCCACCGGACAAGGCAGGGAAGAGGCCACTGTTCCTGTAGTTTTGAGAAAGGCCTGACAGTGGCCTTGAGGAATAATGGCCTGGAAGGGACATTCTTATTGGAATGAGAAGAATGTAGTCTGACAATGGGATGCCATTGGGGGGGTTAAAGAAGAAGGAGAGAGGAACTTTGTCTCTTTTTCTAAATGCAAGCAGTCCAGAGGCACAGGATCCTGCTGGAGTTAGGCAAAAGTTTTGACATCAAATCAAATGGAGACTTGTGATTATTGCCAAGCATTCCTCCTTTCAAAGGGGAGACTGTATTTATGACCTAAAGTGCTACTAGGACTTTCTAAAGATTCTTGAAATATTGGGCTAGGCATCATTCCCCTAAACCCCTTGGGGGTGCTAGGAAGCTAGGTAGAATTGAGCAGGTCAGGGCAAGATTGTGATGGGCCTGAGGGAAAGTTAAAGGAACACACATGAATGGAAATAAGAGACTCCCCACCCAGCAATCTTTAGAGAACCATGGAGACATCAGGAGGCTAAATTTACTGTAACCTCCTACAGGGTTTCACTTAGGCACCCCTGGGAAAGTTTGCAACCAGGCAAAAACAGAAAACAGCATAGACATGATGAGGTAGGCTAGGAAGCGAAAAAGTTAGGTAGGAAGGATGGTATTGGGAAGATCCAGGAAAATATAGTTTTTAAAATCTGGAGAGTTAAGCTAACTCCACCCCTTGGAAGTTTTTTTCTCTTAGGGAGTCCTGCCTTCACCTGAGGCCCATGCCCTAATCTCTGGAAGTCCTGCCCCCACCTGCAATTTCCGCGCCCATATGACCACCTATCGCCCACCTGAATCTGAGGAAGAGGAGGATCCAAACCCTTCTTGTGCCCGCCCTCCTGGGATAAAAGACAAAGACGGCAAGAGGCTCGCTCTCTTCTCTTCGACCCATTTTTCTGATGCTCGTGGTTTTGCCCTCCTGCTCTATGCCTTACCCTCCCTTTTTCCCTGTTTCCCCTTGAGTTCCTGAATAAAAAACCTGCCTGTTGTTCCTGACTGGTACGTGTTAAAATTCTTTTTATCACGAATACCAAGGACCCACGAGTTGGGGATCGCGGCTCCCCATAACAGACACACTAAGCTGTGATGGGAAAAGAGATAGTGACCTCCCCACATGCATATGCATGAGGGGCAAAGATTTCCAGACTGAATAAGGCTTGCTACATGGAAGACTCCTTTTTTTTCCACTCCAGAAAGCAACCTGTTCCAGATCCTTTTTCTGGAACATACCACTTCTTTCCATGCCTTTTTTTCACTCTGGGAAGTGGCCCTTCCTGGATCCTTTCTCTGGAACATAACCTCAGTTCTTTCTCTGGAATGTAATCCCTTTATTGTGGCTTTCTCTTACACTGTACCACCACTTCCCTAAATAGAACTCGTATGCTCCCCTAATTGTGCGTTGTGTTTGAAATAATTCTCTCAGAAAAAGCGAGAACTGAGGAAGGGAACCCTGGCCTATAACAATTTGTTTCTAGGAGAGATTATCACCCTATAACAGAGTGGTTGAGTGGGTCTGTTATGGGGTACGGCGGGTCCCCCAAAATCCAGGTCCTTGGTATCCGTGGTAAAAAGAATTTTAGCACGAACCAGTCAGAAAACTATAGGCAGGTTTATTTTAAGAACTTAAGGAGAAACTGGGAGAAAGGGGAAGGGAAGGCATGGAGCGGGAAGAGGGAAGGGGCATGGAGGAGAAGGGCACGCCGCGCGCCTCAGAGAGGTGAGTCGAGGGAAGAAAGAGGAAGTGGGCGCTTGCGACTTGAATTTTATCCCAGGAGGATGGGCTCGGGAAAGGGTTTGGCTCCTCCTCTTCCTCAGATTCAGGTGGGCGAATAGGTGGTCAGATAGGTGCAGGTGGGGCGGGACTTCTGGAGATTAGGGCGTGGGCCTCAGGAGAGGCAGGCTTCCTAAGAAAAAAACCTTCCAAGGGGTGGAGTTAGCTTAACTCTCCAGATTTTAAAAAAAACTATATTTTAAAAACTATATTTTCCTGGATAAAAACTATATTTTCCTGGATCCTCCCAATACCATCCTTCCTACCTAACCTTTGCTTCCTAGGCTACCTCATCAGGTCTGGGGGATGATGGAGCCCCCATGGTAGTGCCTCTAGTCTTGGGTAGCCTCACCTATTTATATTAGTGAACTCTATAATTTTCTTTGAGCTTTAATAGAAAGAATGTCAGGAAACTACTTCATTAGTTTTCTGCAAACTTAATGGCTTAAAACAATATCCACTTATTAGAATAGAATCAGGCACGGTTTGGCTGGGTTTTCTGCTCAGAGTCTCATAAGAGTGACATGGGGGTATCTGCTAGGCTCTTTGAAGCTGTTGAGAGAATTGTTCCTTCTGATTATAAGACTGACATCCCATTTTCTTGCTGATGGCCAATCTGTGGTTCTTCTTAGCTCCTGATGGTCACCCTCAAGTCCTACTTATATGACCCTCTCACAACATGATACCTTACTTCTTCAAAATGTGTATGAGGATTAGTATTCAGGCGACTTGTCCTGAAGAAGTCTTATGTAATATTGTCACCAGATTAAGGTCCCTGCTGCTCTCTGTTCAAAGGTCAATATTTAAAAGACAAGGATTGTTAGAGAGGAATCGGGTTTATTCAAGGGACAGAATCTTGAGAAGATAGAGGGGTTATTGGTATCAAAGCTTCATCTTGGAGAACTTGGGTGCAAAAAGGGAGGGAAAGGAGGTACAGTGAGGCAATGGGCAGAAGGGCGATGTGCTGAGTAGGGTCTTTATCATCCAGGGTGCAAGTCTCTTTTTTTCCCTCTGGCTGGAGTGTCACAATCAACCTTGACCTCCTGGGGCCAGTTCTTATATTTTCTGAAAATAGACGTATTACTTTTCTGCATTTTAAACCTTACAGCAATTTACATGCTTTGTGTTAGTTGATGCACAGATCTAAAGACTAAGGCATTACTAAGGTTACCAGATGTTCTGGTTCCTGTAAATCTAAAGGAAGATTATTTAGTGGTTAACATCTTAACCATTTAGGTAGGGCTTTTCTTTAGAATTTAGGGTATTGGGCAAAAGAGAGAAGAAGACGGAATGCAACCCTTGCAAAAGGGTTAGGGAGGGGACACAACCTTGTGGAAGGGCAAAGGAGTGGGGGAGAAAAGGTAATTCTGCCAATACCAACTCCCAGAGGAGCCGCCCTGTTATGATATAGCATGCAGGGACCGAGTATTCCATCATATTTATAGGTCCTGCTCACACTCTGGGTAGGGGATTATACAGGGTGTGTGCAGCAGGAGGCAGAATCTTGGGGGGCTGTCTTAGAACTGTACCTAGTACAGCCATCAAGTTATTAGATATTCCCAGGATCAAGATTATAACCAGGGACAAAGGGAGACTGCCCCTGATGAATAAATCATGAAGAGACAGTGGGAAACCAAAATAAACTATGTTATGATCATATCCCATGAATTATTCTTGTTCAGTGATCCAGTTACATGCAATGTAACCATCTTCACTTGGGCTTGTTTTTCATAACATTGCTGGAGCCAGTGAGCCACAAGAACACAATGATCTTGTGAAAACAGTGGGGGCTCCAGAATTTCTCTATGGGATGGACTTCAAAGAGGTAATTTGGTTGAAGAGAATAGACAGGGAACTTTTCTTAAATTGCAGTCTGTTTTGACTTAAAGTGCATGCTTATTTGGCACTCCTTTGGAAATCATTGCACAGGCAGGTGTTGAAGCAATCTCTAAGTCACCTTTTGTAAGCTCTATCAGTGCATGTATGGGCTGAACTTTGGAGAAAGTTCTAGAGGGGTATAGATGAAGTTCTGGGTATCCTGTCACATGACATCACTGAGGCTGACATAACAACATAGTGTAAAGTACATCAGAATTGTGAGACCTAATAAGATAGGCTAGAAGGAATGAAAGAAATATGTAGAAAGGAGAGATAAGGGGAGAACAAGGGAAATGTAACTTTAATATGGAAGCCTGTGGAAAATTTCCCCAACATCCTTACTTCTCAGTGAGGCCTGTTAGTCTCAAGTTTGTGAGAAATTTGTAATTCATTAATAATTATCCCGAGCACTGTTGACTATCCTCAAAGAAGTATCTTTTAATTAGATAACAGAAACCCCACAAAAAAAATTTGGAAAGGTGACTGGACACCATACTGGAAATTCATTCACTTACAAACCCCCCCTGAACTGCTAATTATTTACCTAGGAATAATTAAGCAAATGAGATATCTATTGGTCAGGGGACAGAGGTCACAAAAAAGAGTAATCTCTTTGGGCACTGTTAGTCCATTCCACCTGTAAATGGTTTAAATAAAAGAGCACTTTCCCTGGGCACTGTTAGCTCCCCTTGAATAGTTTCAATAAAAAGAAATAGCCGTTGAGAAGATAGTAAATGCCCCATTGGAACCCTGCAGATGATCAAAATACTTCAAATCACCTTGTGAGTACTGGACTGATGTCATCCTCATGTACTGCCTCCTAGTCACTCCTCATGAACGTCTCCTATAAAAGAAGAGATGTGAACCCCAAAACGTGTCTCTCTCATTCTGGAGATAGACTACATTCTTCCTTTTATGTGTATTTCTTGTTTTCCTAAATAAATCTTTGTCTATGTCTCTGAGTGGCACATGATGAAACTCTTTTCTGTCATGTAAGCCAAGAACCCCTTCAATCCTGAGTTGAGTTCCCCTCTATCCACAACCAGGAATTCCTCTGCATCCTTCACAAAAATCAACCTTTCTTCTGTGGCACTAAGACATAGTTTTTAATTTCAGATCTGTCTGCTCAAAGCAGGCTGTGAACTATCAATAAATTACTCTCCTACTCTGAGTCTCTGTACAAAGAGGGATGGGGACAAAATGTTTTCCAGGGGCCCTTTAGATCCTTCTTCATGTCCTTGGTATCAAGGACCTCCTAGATCTCCCAGAGATCTGGAATGCTCAGAAAGAAAAGTTCCTCTAGATTGTCAGACCATTTTGAGAAACATTTATTTTTAGACAAGTTAATACTTGTACTAACACAGACATACTGGGTTCTTCTGTTCATGAATGTCTCTACAAAAAGATGCCATGCCTTCTTCTAATCAGCTCATTATTTCACCATTGGCCACTCTACTGCCATCACTGGGATGATTACTACCAAGACCACCTGACCATCCAGGACACTGTAATAGGATGTAAATTGTACCAATATCTAAATTTGTAGCTGGCAGTGTAGTCAAAGTGGTAGCTGCCCAAGAGATTAGGATGTATTAGAATAGGGGAGCCTCACAAAAACAAAATTCTTCCAATAAGCATTCCCTAAGCATCTCCAATACAGGAACACTAGCTTAGAGCCTGGAAGATACAACTATAAATACAAAATCCTGGACTTTGTTCTTAAGGGACTCCTAATCTCAGAGAAAAGAGGAACAGATCAGCCAACTGAGCTTTCAGGCTTCCCCAGACCCACTTAACTCCATAAGGAGGAAAAGAGGAACATCCTCAGCAATTGCCATCCATTCTGAAGTTTACAGGCCTCAAATTCAGTGGATAGACAGAGGATCAAGTCCCTGGTGAGCCACCTTCATCCTGCGATGGCCTCTTTGATGTATCAACTTGACTAGGCAACAGTCCTCAGCTATCCATCAAACATGAATCCAACTATTGTTGTGATGTAGATGTGATTAAAATCCATAACTAGGTGACTTTAAGGAAGTCATTTTGGTAATCTGGGCAGGCTGATTTAATCAGTCAAAAGGCTTAAAGGCCGGGCTGAGACTTCTCCAGTAGAAATACTTGTACCTGCCAATTGCAGCTTCAGCCTATGCCTGAGCTCTGTCTTGCCCTTTCCAATACTCTATACTATGAATTTGAGACTTACTTAGCCAGACTTCACATTCCTATAAACCAATTTCTGGCAGTAGATCTCTTATATGTCCTACTGGTTCTACTTCTCTGGTTGAAACTTAACTAATTAAGAGTTTGGTACCACAAGTGGGGTTAATGTAAATGCATTTCATTTACAAGGTGGACAATGTATCTTTGGGGATCAGAAAGAAAATTAATGTTTACCTAAAAGATGTCTGCATTCAATCCCTGAAACCTGTGAATGTGTTCCTTTATGTGGCAATGGGGAATTAAGGTTGCAGATACTAATAAAGTAGGGAGATTATCCTGGGTTGTTTAGGTGGGCTTAATGCAATCACACTAGCCTTTGAAGGCAGAAGAGGAAGGCAGAGAGAGGAACTAGAGAGATGGTAGTGTGAGAAGGATATGACCCAGAGTTGTTAGCTTTGAAGATGGAGAAGCCAAGATAAGTTGGAAGAGACCAGGGGATGATTCTCCTCTAGAACTCCAAGAAAGAAACGTAGCCAGGATAATGCCTGCATTTTAGTCCAGTAGAACCTGTGTTGAACTTCTGCTCTCCAGATTTGTAAGATGATAAATTTGTAGTATTTTAAGCCACTAATTTTTAAGCCACTTCATGGTAATTCTATTTAATTCTAAGCCACTATTTTAAGCCACTTCATGGTAATTTGCTGCGGCAGTCATAGGAATCTAATACAAACTAATCCCCATCTCTCCCAGTGGTGGATCATCAACTGCTGGGCCACATGTGGAGACAGGGGATTTATTCCTTCCCAACTGCCTCAGATTAGCAAGCCCATCTTCCTCCTCAGCCTCACCACTGACCCTGTAGCTTCTCTCCCAGGACCCTCAATGCAGCTTTCAGCCCCTGGACATTGTTCTGCCCCACCCCACAGTCTGGAAGAATCTGGAAAGATCCAGAGTCTGCAGCCTGTCGGAGAGTATCGCCCTATTCATTACTCTCCCCCGCACCAGATGCACTGTCTATTTATAGGCTACTGGTGCCCAGAAGACATTTAGGAGGAATTATAAAATGCTGCCTTTTATAATATTTTTTAAAGTGTTTTAATCTTTCTTCAATTTCATGAGTCCATAGGGACACCCAAGCTTTATAACTTCACATTTTATTTTGTCAATTCGTTCTCTGAAGGAAATGATTCCTCAGATTCACTCACTTCCTGTTTCAGAATAATTCATTAAGCTTATGTTTATAGCACTTTTTGGAAGAAATCTTCTTACATCCCATGCTGAAACAAAACCTAGTAGCTATCTAGAAGAAGATGATGAAATAGGGGGAAAGATCATTGTCTGCCTTCCTTTTTTCCTTCCTTCTTTCCTTCCTTCCTTCTTCTTTCCTTTCTTCCACAAACACTGATAAAGTTCGAACTTTTATAGGAGTTGGTTCTTGTATTAGTTTCCTAGAGCTGCCGTAACACAAACTGGGTGGCTTAAAATAGAAACTAATCCTCTCATAGCCTGGGGGACAGAAGTCCAAAATCATGCTATGGCAGGACCATGCTCTCTCTGAAACTCTGGATAGAATCCTTTCTTGCCTCTTCCTAGCTTCTGGTGGTGGCAGGCACTCCTTGGCTTGCAGCTACATCATTCCTACTTTTCTCCATTCTCGCATGGTGCTCTCCCTGTCTGTGTGTACTTCTTAACATTGTTTTTCCTCTGTACATGTCTGTGTCCAAACTTCTCTCTCCTTATAAGGTCACAAATCATACTGGATTGAAGGGGCGGTCTATCCTGCTCTAGTATGACTTCATCTTAACTGATTACATCTGCAACAACCCTACAGTTGCTTAGCAATGCTGAAAGCCTGGATTAAGAGACTAGGAGTGAGGCACTAGGGAGGAAGAGATGAGGGCAGATTCTAAACTAGTAAGGAGACAGCATGCTCAGTATTTGGTGACTAATTAGGCGAGAAGGTACGAGTGAAGAAAAGTCAAGGGTGATCAGGTTTCCAGATTGAAACTCCAGGTAGAACCCAAAGCAGGAGCCTGCCTCCACTTCCCTTCTTTGTGTACCTACTGTGCTTCAAGTAAAAGACTGAACATATTACCTAGGTTATCTCATTTTATCCTCACTTCTTTATTAATGGTAAACATAAGAATAATGGATCTTATATTCAATGGTATCTTAAATTTAATAAAAAGCAAAACTATCCCTGTTTTGCAGATAATGAAGCTGCATTTCATAGAGATTTGTTACATAGTGTGTCTCATTTAATTCTCATTACACAGATTGTCCCATTTAATCCTCTCAACAGCCCAGTGAGGTGGTTTTATTATCCTTTCTCCACCGATAAGGAACCATCCTGGGCAAAATAATAATAGTGACAGTTTTGATCTATTGAATTTTGAGTCAGGCACTGGGCAATGTGCCTTCCATTTCAACCTCACAATCGCCCAATGGGATATGTACCTAGCCACTTAGAGAGGTAAAGAAGTGCCCTCAAGGGATCTATCTTGGATCTCTTGACTCCTCTGCACTTATAGGATGTTATGTTTGGGATTAAAATGTCCCCCAGATCTCATGTGGTAGACAAGGCAGCCATGTTGGAGGTGGGACTGGGTTGCTGGGGAGAGGTCCCTAAGGGTGTGGCCAGAGACAGGGTTTTGGGGGCAGGCTGCTGCAGCTTCCTGCCTCTCTCTCAGCTGCTGCCAAGAGCTAATAAGCGTCTCCTTCTTCTCTCTACTCCCCACCATGATGCTCTGAACATCTCCAGCCTTGGGAGCTGGTGTAATATGGCGCATGTACACACACACACACACACACACACACACCCCTCCAGAACATCAGCAAATAAACTTTTTTCTCTAAGTTCTGTGTGTTTGGGTCACAGAGGTATGAATGCTGACTACAACACAGGATGAAGACCGATCTCCTTGACTGGCAGACAGTTTCCTCCAGAACCTTTTCCTCCACCCCAGCTTTGTCCGCCTTAATGCTGCATAGTTCTTGCTTTGCATCTTTATTGCAGTAACACTGAACTATTCGTAGTTCCTCAGAAATACTGTTGGCAGAGATGAATCTGGAGGAGGCACATGAGATCTCCAGGGCACAAAATTTAAGGAGGCACCTACTTCTTAGCATCCTAGTTTTAGTCAGTCCCTCAGAGCAAGCACTTCCTCGCCTCACCTTGGTCCTGGCTGCCATGGGGCTTCTCCACAGTTAACTCTTATTTCTCCACTCAGGAGCATCTTCATGTTTTCCCCTTCCCAATATCAGTTAGGCTTGTGCTCACCCTTAATGGTCAGCCAAGATATCTCCTCCAGGGATCCTTCCCTGACCACCTCCCACTTCTTAGGTCAGGCACAGTGGTGCATGCCTGTAATCCCAGTTTTGGGGAAGCTGAGACAGGTGGATTGCAAGTTTGAAACTTGCATGTGGTAAATTAGTGAGACCCTGTTTCAGAATAAAAAAGGGTTGGGATGTACCTAGGAGGTAGAACTCCCCTGGGTTCAATCCCCAAAACTACACACACACACATACACACACACCCATACATGCACACACATACACAATACACATATATACATACACATATACACATACACACATACACACAGACGCACATACATGCACACACATATACATACATACACACGTACACACATACACACACACACACACACACACACCCCTCCTGTAATGCCAGCTTTACATATCTGTCATTGCACTTCCATGAAGTAGGGTAGTTACCCTGTTTCATGCCTGATTCCCCCACTAGATTGCAATCCTCTTGAGATCAGTCTTATCTATGTTTCTATTACTCAGAAGAATATCTGGTATACAGTAGGTGATTATTGTTTGTTGAATTGACTAAGCAACTTTTATGGGCTGAATTGTGTCTCTGCCAAGTTTATGTTGAAGTACTAAGTCCTGGTAGCTAAGAATGTGACTATATTTGGAGACAGGACCTCTGAAGTGATAATTAATTAAAGGAGAATGAAGTCATTGGGGTGGGCCCTACTCTACTATAACTGGTATCTTTTTAAGAAGAGGAGAATAGGATACAGATACACAGAGGGAAAAGACCATGTGAAGACACAGGTAAGAGAAGATGACCACTTAAAGCCAAAGAGAGAGGCCTCAGATGAAATTAACCCTGGTGACACCTTGATGTTGGACTTTCAGTTTTGTTGTTGAAACCATCTAGGCTGTGGCATTTGGGTATGTCAACCCTAGCAAACAAACACACAAAGTAATGAACTAACAGGTCTCCAATGTCATGCACACACCTCATGTGGCTGTAACTGTTCTCTTTCTTTCCAGTATGTCTTCTTTTCTCAATTGATTGTCATCTGTAAAGGAAAGAAGTGCCTATTTGTATCTTTTCCACACAGGACCCAGCCCTAGTTGTTCATATAGCTGTTTCTCGATAAATGATTCCAATTTCTGCCGGATACAGTGGCGCAAGCCTGTGATCCCAGGGACTGGGGAGGCTGAGGTGAGAGGACCACAAGTTTGAGGCCAGCCTCAGAACTTAGTAAGACTCTGTTTCAAAATAAAAAGGGCTGGGGATGTTGCTCCATGGTAGAGTGCCCCTAGGTTCAATGCCTAGTACTGCACATACATACACACAAAAGGATTACAATATTTGTATTGTTCAGAAATAGGGCTAGTTCCCACCTGCTCACTGGGATCATGTGAAACCAAGCCCATCTTTCCAACTGTGGAAGGCAGCACCCTGCTCGTCTCAGGCAGGTCTGACTTTGGGTGCACCCAGGCTTCACCTTGTACACACCCAGGTGTGAGGAAGGAGAGAAGTGGAGGTTTGACCCTGTGCTCCACACCACCTGTAGCCTGGCAGCACAGAATGTACCTGTCCTGGCTGAGACCACTATGCCTTAGAACTTCATAGTGTACTCAGCATTCATTTATTTAGAAATGTTTCTCAAGAGCCCATTATGTGTCACACTGTTCCAGACACTGCGAGTGTGGTGGTGAAGGAGATAGACCAGATGTCTTCCTCCTGAAATCCACATTCCAGTTCAATTAAGATCTTGACCATCATCGACATTCTAATAATAAGCACGACTAATGCTCTCATGCCCCTTCATAGTTTTCAAAGCATGTTGATGCTCATTAGCCTAGTTGGTCCACTCCAAAACCTTGTGCAGTGAGGATTATTATCATCTTTCAAATTCTCACAATGATATTTGTTCTCATTTTAACATATCTGACATCAGGATGGGTCTTACAATGGATTGCATGTCCTAGTTTAATTGGTAGTGCTTATTTTCTTTCTTAGTGGTAAATAAAAAAAAATGGTGACTCTTATAATCAATGGTATCTTAGATTTTATAAAGTATAGAATGATGCCTCTTTTGCAGATAATGAAGTGCAGTTCAGAGAGATTCAGTGACTTTTCAAGGTCACATGGCTGCATTGTCTTCCGTGCAGACTGGAGGAGCCTTGGAAAAATGAGGGCTCTGAAGAAAGCCATAGCACCTCTGACCAGAGCCTCTTTCCTGTATTGTTCCTGGGAGATTCATACCCCAGGCATACTGCAGCTTGCTGCTCTCATTTTCCTATAGGGAACTGAAGCTCTTCCCTATCTCAGGAGAACTCCACAGGAAACCTGTCCTCCTCTTACTCCACCTCACCATGGGAGCAGCAGGAGGATGGCTAAGGCCAGAGTTAAGCACATCTGGGATCAAAAGAGCTCCCTTCTTTTCAGAGTGCTCAAGGGATTTGAATGTGCTCCCTCTCTGGACTTCTCTGAGTGATCAGTTGACAAAATACATCTGAGGAATGAGGAGACCTCTGTGATCAGCTGTCATCTCCTCTAAACACCCCTGATGTGTTTTCTCTCTTCATTACCCAAGAGGCGTCAGTCCTTCACCTGCAGTGATCTACAATCTGGCACACCTACTTCCCTGTGGCTGGAAGGCAGGTGCTTGCTGGGATGGGGGTGAGAGAAAGCAGGGCAGGCATCCTCTAGAGACAAAGACAAGAAGAGGGAGAACAGAAGATGGTTGTGGAAGGGAAAAGTGAGAACTGGATGTTGATATTGTCTTGCCTTCCTCCCATCCTTGGAGCTGAACCCTTGACCCAAAGCCAAATATGGGATGATCCTAGTAAGTGCAAAGTGAACATTGCTCAGCTTCTCCAGCCCATTGTTCTATGTACATACACATTCAGTGCTGCCTGGAGAGATCTCTTTTTATCTGGAACTCTATGCCTGGTTAGAAGCAATACATGGAGTATAGGGTTGCTACTTTGTCCATGGACTTTCATAGATGATAAGGTACAAAGAGGTCACCTTATCTATATCTATTCCTCCACTTCTACCTTTTTTTCATCCCTAGAACTTCTCAAGGATCCCCAAACTCCTCAAACCAATATTCAACTCCCCTTATGATCTGGACCTATCCAAATCCCCAAAATGTCCCTCTTTAATCTAAATACTATATATTCTAGCAGAGCACAGTTTCTAATTGGACCAGAAAAATGCCATGAAAAACCCTGCTTCTGTATGTGTCCTCACTCCATGCCCCTGCGAATAGTGCTGGCCTCTCTCATTGCATCTTTAGAGCTCAAGACCCACCTACTCTTTGAAGACCCTTCTGGGGCTCAGCTCAGCTCAGTGAGCTGCTCCAAGGGAACCCAGAGGAGAACCACTGCATCCTCTTGCTGACCCTCACCTTGATGCAAAATGACTTAGCTTATATGCTTCAATGTCTGTTCTTGTCCCTTGCTCCCATCAATTACCGTTCTCAGGACGATAGTCCCCCATCCCTAAACATGAGTCTTCCAAGGATTGCACTCCTACATCTTCATGGAACTCTGTCACAACTGTAGACAGCTGGATCCCACTGGTGCCTGCTTGTCCCGCTAGTCTGAGCCTCCACCGTACTGCCTTCAGCTAGGTAAGTGCTTAAAGCACCTAGACCACCTCAAGGTCATAAAGTTCTAGCTCCCAGTCCCTTTCTATCTTCCTCATCCAGCTCTTAGGTACTGAATCTGCTCTGCCAAGTCCTGAGAGTCCATTAGCCGCCCCCCCCCCCCCGCCACTATACACACACCATTCTCTTGCATCGTTAGTGATGATTACAGGAAGGCCCTCTTGTATATCTGGGAACTACTTGCCTTATACATACTGGATACAACTAATGCTTATTGACAGTGAAAAATGTTGAAATCCTCAGAAAGTCCTTGCTGATATCTCACCCAGATTCCTGCTTTTAACAGTGACTCACTTTAGTCTCTATCTTTAGCTTCCACCTACCCTTTTCTTTTTTGTGTGTGTGTGGGGGGGGGGTGAACTGGGGATTGAACTCAGGGGTATACTACCTCTGAGCTACACCCCCAGCCATTTTTATTTTTTTTAATTTTGAAACACGGTCTCGCTAAGTTGCTGACACTGGCCTTGAATCTGTCATCCTCCTGTCTCAGTCTCCCAAGGACTGGGATTACAGGCATGAGCCATCATGCCTGGCTCCACCTATCTTTTTCTTTGTTGGGGAGTCTTCTTTCTTTCCTTCAAGTCATCCCAAATTAATTGTTAGTGGGTCAGATAGGTATTTCTCTGTGGTTTGTACGTGTCTGTATCCCTAGTAGTGTCTAGCATGGTGCTGGTTGTCTAGTCAATAAAGAGAAAATAGGTGGATGGAATTGTGAACTTGAGCTCAAGGAAAACATCTGGAACCCCTTATGTGTGCACAGCACTGTGTTATATATCTTAGGTTCTGGAAAGCAAATAAAACCAAGTAGGGTATCTGTCCTTCAGGAGACGAGGCCAGGCAAAGGCAACAATGGGTGTTTCCAATTAAATGCAAGTGGGTGCCACTTGTGTAGAAGTTTCCTTTCAGATGAGGGGTCATTAACTGGTGAGCTGAAGATAAGATGGTGGCTTCAGAAGAATGGGATTTCTTAGTGATTGTTAAGACATGGACAGAATTCTTTATGAGATATAATGCCATTTTTACTTTGTTTATATCTTGGTCTTTGATTGTGGCTGGTAGGATTGGTTAAGGGAAAGGACAAGATCCCTGAGCCCTGGAGGGTGTCAGTTCCCACTGGCCCCCAGAGAGACAAAGCCCAGCTCTTTGTCTCCCTTCAGGTGAAGAATGAAAGCTCTGATGGGAAGTCGGCCTGCCAGAGGCTGCCTGAGTGGCAGCAGGCAGTCTTGTCAGCCATTATCTTGCTGGAGTAATCCTCGAACCCGTGCGGCCTCTCCATTTGATCTGTCTGAGACCGCAGGAGACAGTCAAATGCTTTTGGCTAATATCATATGCACGCATAATTAGATGGCAGCAATTACCATCTGGGTTCCTAGCACTTGTTCCAACATCTAGGCCCTGGGCAAGGAGCTGGTGGGAGTGAGGCAGGAAGGCCTCGCCCAGCCTACCCAGCCTCTGTCAGCCTCCCAGAGAGCAGATTGGAAGCCTGGAGCCTGGGAGCACAGCCCTGTGGAAGGCCAACGATGCTCAATGAAGAGTGACAACAGGCAGGTGGCAGAGGGAATCGAGCTGTGCTGGCGTCCCTGCCAGCTCATGGGTTGGCATGCCATTGCGGGCTGGGTGGGTTGCCATGGGCATGGAGGATGGAGGCTCACGGGCAGCCCTTGTTCAGAGAGGAAGCCAAGAGTAGGTTTGAGGGTTCTCAGAGCAGTGACAGGGCTGATGAGATGCCATCTGCCCCGCCCCTGGCACTGGGTTCTTCCACCTCCTGACTGTCGGAGCTCCCTGCGGGTGCCAATGACACAGGCATATGCTTAGCCAGGTCTGGCTGACATTTTCCTGAGGCTGGTGCTCAGAATTTTTGGCTGGGAAGGGAAGATGGAGAGAAAGGGGATCAAGGTGGTCCAGAAGAGGGTCTTCAGGTATACAGGAGGCTGAGCAGAGTAAGCAAACAGGGACCCCAGGACTTCAGATATTTTATTATTTCAAATTCTTTGACTGGAGGAGAGTTCTGGCAAAAACAAGGTTGGCACAGTCCCACACAGCACTTGCTACCTGCTGTCCCTGCAGTTTAATCAACCAGTCGACTCAGGTGCACATCCAGCAGCGCCTGGCTGGGGTGGTGAGGCAGTGTTTAGTGAAAAGATCATCCCATCAGGGGCTTTGGGGTGGGTGGGGCTGGCTTTGAATTCCAGCTCTGTGTTTCCCAGAAGAATGACTTAAGTCAAGTTACTTAACCAATCTGTTATTCCTTCAACAAAAGGGAGCTGTGAAGGGGTACTTGGCCATAGGAGATATCCAACAAATGTTACCTTGAGTTTTTCTTCCCTTCCATATAAGGCTGAGTATGTTAGGGAGACTATGCTTTCTCCTTTTTTCTTTTCCTGATTAGCAAAGGGTTACCAAGGAGGAGGAGGGGAAAAGACTATTTCTATTTCCCAGGGGTCTCTAGGGCCAACTATTTGGCATCAGGAGACTATGTGTGGTCCATTTTGGCCAAAGAACCTCTATGCACTGTACTTCCAATGGTATATTCCCCACTACTTGTCCCAAGGTGGAACCTGGGCTTCCCCTTGCGCTGTTCCAGAACTCTGTATATGCTGCTTGTCATGGTGCCTAAGACTTGGTTATTGTTTGTATTGTACTTGTATTTGGATCTTTTATCTCTTGAACAATTCCTGGCAAATGGAAATATTTTGAGAAATGTTTGTTGAGCATCTGATTATAGCCTAACTCAGCTGATCTCAGTGCAGACCTATCCTGGCCTGTCAAGAGCAAATTAAGAGGAAATGAGGAGAGAGCAAGATGAAGACAAAAGGAAACCAAGAGATATTTGGAGCCCAGTCCATTATAATAAAAAGAACATAAATTTTGGATTCAGCCGGCCAGGGTTTCAATCCTAACTCTGCTATGGAATAGTTTTATGATCTTAGGGAAAGTTACTTAATGATTATGAACCTCAGTTTCCTCATCTATAAGATGGGTACACTACTTATCTTATAGGGTTAATATGAGGATTAAAAAACAAAGTATACAAAGTATATGGCTGGGTGTGGTGGCACATGCCTGTAATCCCAATACTTGGGAGGCTGAGACAGGAGTATTGCAGGTTCAAGACCAGCCTCAGCAACTTAGCAAGACCTTGTTTCAAAATAAAAAATAAAAAGGGCTAGGGGTATAGCTTGGTAGAATACTCCTAAGTTCAATCTCTAGTACCAAAAAGCAAACAAGCAAACAAAAAACAAAATTAACCACATAGGGCATGCTCAGTAAGACAGTTGTTATAATGAGTATATTTTAAGATATGAACAGGGACCTCTTGACCTTGAATTATTGTATTAAACTTGACTGGAACCCCAATTCTAAGAGGTTCTGAGACATGCACCTCCCCATGATTTCTGGAGTACCTTCATTGTTTTTTTTTTTTTTTTTTTTTTTTTCATGATTCCAATGTTCTACTCTCAGGTTTGTTTATGGCATCCCTTTCCCTGATTTCCATGTACTATCTGAGCATGTCTTGTATTTGATGGGGTTTTATAGGCATACTGAAGATGTAGAGGAGACACAAATTGAAGAGAAGCTTCAGTTCACTTGGTGAGATACAACCTTTGGCCCTCTGGCCAGTTCTTTCTCTTTCTTCTCTTCTCTCTTCAAGCAAGCCCTCATTATTGCCTCCTGTAGAACAACAGTTATGTTTACTTCTAGGAGTCTTGGGAAAATCTTATTTCATAGGAACTCATAAAATGTTCATCCTGAGGAACATTCAGAGAATGAAGGGGTCCCCATCTAGTTACCTTATTATTCTTATCTGACTCAGCAATGTGTCTGGCTCTGGTGAGGGCTGCTAAGTACTCTCTTTGATGGTTTCAGGGAGACTCATGATGAGACCTTTGGTTGATTTCAGTAGCCTCAGTGACCTGGGGTGGGCACAGCAGTAGGGTGTGGCCAGGAGATATTATTACAGGGAGCCAGGTAGGTGTTTGCATTTGTGTATAGGGATGTCTCATCTGGCCAATGTAGAGATACTGCCAGCAAACAGAAGTTCTGGGGAATAGTGTCCAGACTATTGAACACTATCAACAGGCAGTTAGCAAGAACTAGACAGGGATATATTATGGTTCCCAGAAAGCAGGGTTAGGCTGTATTGCCAAAGAGAACTGGAGTAATGAGCAAGAAACCTAGGATGATGAGGTCTTCAAGTTGGCCAGACCCACCTGAACTAGAGATATAGTCCTTTGCTTTTGAACATGCACATTTCCTGAGCATGTGCTAGCTGTAGGGCTGCATGCTAATATAATTATGACTGGGAGGTATAATGGTTTGGATTTAGAATGTCCTTGTATCCCTCATGGAAACAAAGTGGCAATATTGGAAGTGGGCTTGGTTGCTAAGGAGGGGTTGTTGGGAGTGTGGCCTTGGAGATTATATATGGATACCTCCTCCCCCTGCTCTCTCTCTTGCTTCTGGCCTCCAAAATATGAGAGTGAAGACTTGTGATCTCTCTCTGTCTGCTTTCTGCCACCACCATGCGTGGAGATCCACAGTCCCTTTCCTCACATGGACTGAACCCCAAGTCCCCAAGGAAACCATGAGCAAATAAATCTTCCTTCCTCTAAGTTACATGCTCAGGTCTTTGGATTATAGCAGTGAGAATGCTGACTAAGATAGGAGGCCTGAAAGGTCATGTGATCCTTCCTGAAGATATCTTGGTAGATATTCTCTATCTTAATTATCCAGTCAAGAGGTGTGGTCTGGGGTTAGGGATCTAGCTCAGTGATAGAGTACTTGCCTAGCATGCATAAGGCCCTGGATTTCATCCTCAGCACTGTACCAACAACAACAACAAAAAAGGACAGAAAAAAAGGGAACATTCTGTTGCATTCTGGAATAGAATAGAAGTCAGAAGGCAGGGCTTAGGTAACTTAGGGGATACACATCATCTCACTCAACTTGGCTGTGTACCTCCAGGATCCTGGGTGGCCTAGGTGGCGTCTGCTAAGGAAGGGCATCCTGGGGCCCACCTGGGTATGAGGTCACCTTGTGAGGGCACCATGTTGATCACAAACCATCTACAGGTCTTAAATCTGATGATCTGGATTTGTATTACCCCATGTTTTTTTTCTCCTTTGTGTCTCTTGGGAATTTAGTCAAGTTTTATTTAAACATTCCAGATTGATCTCAGCTCCACTGTGAAGAGAGGAGAAAATGTCCTATGCCTAGCCATGGAACTGCAGGGTAAAGAGGGAACCATCCTGAATCCCAAGCCTCAGTCATTTCCAAATGTAGGGGCACTGCAGGGCACTGAGAGATCTGGCTTCCCTTCTCCCCAAGGACTTGTCTCCATTGCAAAGTGTGGGGGTCAGTTTTACTTTGTGAAGGAAGTGGCCATTTCTTGATCTTCAGTGATATTGAGGCTGTGACTCAGGATCCACGGCCTTCTGGGTACAATATACTGGATCTATGGAAACTCAACCCAATTTCAGACCTACTCCTTTGTGGCCTGAGGCCTCTAAATCTCTCTGTGCCTGGGTAAGGCTCATCTTCAGAACCTGGGGCAGAGTGGAACCTTGGTCTTCAGTGGAGGGATCTCATGCTGCTGCTGAGCAGAGGGCTGAGATGGGCAGAGAACACAGAATCCACCTTCATCTTCTCCCTGGCTACCTACCATGACCAGCAGCCTGCCCTTCCCTGAGTTCTGAGTCTGTGCTCATCTCCTGCACTGAGGGGCTCCTGAAAGGCCCTTCTCTTATCTCCCTGCCAGTGATGTGCCCCAGAGCTCTGTGCTAGCCCAAGTGAGTTGTTTGAGTGTTGGGGGTCTGTGGCGAAGAACTCTGCAGCATGGGACTCTTTTCTGAAGAATTCATCACCACTCTGCATCCAATTAGGGGAGCAGGGTAGATGAGACAACAGCCCGAGCCCCTTGTTAAGCAACATCCCTAATTGATGACAGAGATGGTGTAGCGGTTTGGAAGTCAGCTCAGATTGTGTTTTTAAAATCTTCCTTTCTCCCGGGCTGTCTGCCAGAACTGCATGGCATGGCTCTCCAGGAGAACAAAGGAAGCTTTGAAAATCTTGCTCCCCCTCCCTCAAATGCTTATCTGAAAGGACATCTTTTTCCCCTTAGTTGCTGCAGTCATAAAAGCACAGGTGATAAACTGCTTCTACATATTCATCAATTGTGAAGGTCCTCCCACCCCCCAGAAAGCAGGAATTGCAGCAGAAGTAGCAACAGCAATGAAAGACCGAGACCATCTCAGTGCCCACTCTGATGCCTATCGAGTTTCCAGGAAGGGAGAGGGAGAGGGAAAAGCAACTTTGTTCAGTGACAACTTTTATCTCTGGGTCTTGGGCTGTTGAAATGTCAAGCCAGGACTAGATAGGATCTCCTGACAGCCGCTGCTGCCTAGCTCCAGGGGATAGAGGGCTGGTCGTGGGTAGAGGGAAGACTTGGAAGTGAATTGAACACATCTTGAATTCTTGAAGGTACAGTTCCCTGTTTTGGTGGGACTCTGCTCCTAGAGAGGAGAGCAGAGGCTGCAGGGAGGGGACCCTCAGATCCAGGGTTTGCAATGACCTTGAGAAGCTCTCTCCAAAAGGGCAGTGGCTAAGCTACTTCAGAGGAGGAGCTGTCCAGTATTTATGCTCCCTATTTATGAACTGTAAAAGGGAGGAGCTGTTAGTTCACAGCCATCTGCTGACCTTCACTCTGCTGTTTAGTGCCCTATGACACACATGTGGAGGCAAGTTTACAAACCTAGGATTACTCACAGCTACAAGAGGTACAAAAATCACACGATCATCAATAGATGCAGAAAAAGCATTTAACAAAATTCAGCACCCATTCATATTAAAAACATGGAAGAAACTAGGAATAGAAGGAATCGATTTCAACATCATAAAGGCAATATACAACAAACCCAAGGTCAATATCATTATACTGAGTGGGAAAAAACTGAAAGCTACACCCCCAGTCCAATTTCATTTCTTATTTGGAAACAGGATCTTGTTAGGTTGAAGAGAGTCTCACTCCTTGCTGAGTCAGTCCTCAAACATATGATCCTCCTGTCTCAGCATCTCAAGTTCTGGGATTACAGGCTTGGGCCACCACGCCCAACGTTCATTCTCATCATTCTTATTCAATATAGTACTTGAAATTTTAACCAGAGCAATTAGGTAAGAGAAGGAAATTAATAGGAAAAGAAGTGAAATTACCTCTGTTTGATGATGACATGATCCTATACTTAGAAGACCCAAAAAACTTCACCAGAAGACTTCTAAAGCTGATAAACAATTTAGCAAAGTAGCAATGTATAAAATCATCACACAAAAATCAATAACTTTTCTATATACCAATAATGAATCTGCTGAAGAAAAAATCTGGAAAACAATTCTATTAACAATAACCTCAAAAAACAAAACAAAACAAGATCCCTAGGAATAAATCTAACTTGGGAGGTAAGAGATCTCTACAATGAAAATTATAGAACACTAAAGAAAGAAATTGAAAAATACATTAGAAGATAGAAAGACCTTCTATGTTATTAGATAGGCAGAATTAATATTGGCAGAATGGCCATATTACCAATAGTGAATTACAGATTCAATGTGATCTCTTTCAAAATGCCAATGACATTCTTCAAAGGACCAGAAAAACAAGCTCATCTTAATTCAATAACACTTTAGATTTTTACAGCTGGAGGAGTTGAGATGAGAGGTGGCTATTTTATTTTTAAAGTATCCACACAGTGCCTGTTATGAAGTGGACACTGGTTCAAGTGCATTGTGCTTAATTCATTTTGTCCTCACAATAATCCTATGAGACAGGGAAGGGAATTGAGGTTCAGAGAGGTTAAGTTATTTGCATCAGATCAGCAGTTGGAAGAATTAGAATTTGAATCCAGGATACAGGAGGAGTGGGTCAAAAGCTTGAACTCCTGGTTACTAACTCTCTGTTGGTTTTCACTATGCTATGCATGGAATGAAGAATAGGGGTTTCCTGGGGTAGGCATTGGGAAGGATATGACATTTGATTAGGAGAATAGTAGGAGCAAAGGCACAAAGGTGTAAACCAATTTAGAAATAGAAATAATGTATGTTGAGTATCTTGTGTGAGGCACTATACAAAGCATTTCATCTGTATATTACCTTATTTTTAGCTTCATCCTATGCAGTGGGTAGCATTCTCCTTTACAAGAGAGAAGAGTAAGGCCCAGAGAGGTTAAATAAATTGCTTAAAGTTGCATAATTCCTAATTGGGCATCTTCTATCTTCCACATTGACCTCATTTGAATTTGGAAATGGAATCAATCAAGGCTTCCTGAGATGAGGCCCAGCCCTTGTCTTCCCTGAATGTTCCTGCATCACTGGTGTCTCCTGTTGGAACATGATCTGATCTTTAACTAATGTTCAATATTTCTAGTGGCTTATGAACTCCATGAGGTCAGGGCTGCTGTCTGTGCCATTTGCCAGTGTTTCTCCTATGCCCGGCCTTATGCTGGGCACACTGCAGAATGCAAATGTTTACTGAATGGTCAAATGGAAAGTGCAAATCGTGCTGTGCATGGCTGTGAGAATTTACCCCCAATCCAATATGTGTGTTATATTTTGCTAAGCAGGATCCCAGGTCTCACCTCATTAGCTGAATGCCACGTCCCTACAGATGAGGCCACCATGGTCACCATCAGATGATTAAGAGGAGCTCTTACTGAAAGAAAGCAGAGCTCATGCAACAGCCATGGTCAAGGTGACTTTTGTAACTACTGTCCCATGGAATTAGTGTGTGTGTGTGTGTGTGTGTGTGTGTGTGTGTGTGTGTGTGTGTGTACCTTTAGCCCTTCTAATTTATTTATTTATTTATTTATTTATTTATTTATTTATTTATTTATTTATTTATTTTGCGGTACTGGAAATTGAACTCAGAGGCATTCTATCTCCGAGCTACACCCCAAGCCCTATTTTTTTATTCTTTATTTTGAAACCGGGTCTCACTGAGTTGCAGAGGGCCTCACTAGGTAGCTGAGGCTGGCCACGAACCCGGATCTTCCGGTCTCAGCCTCCCAAATGCTGGGATTACAAGCATGCGCCACCACACCTGACTTACTTATTTATTTTGAGACAGGGTCTTACTAAGTTGCTCAGTCTGGCCTAGAACTTGAGATCCTTCTGCCTCAGCCTCTTGAGTGGCTGGGATTACAGGCATGTGCCACCATGCCTGGCCCATGAAATAGAACTCCCCTTTTACCCTTGCAAGAGCTCCAGTTGATATGGTACAGCAATCCTAGGCTGGGGCCTGCCCACAAAGAGCCTTCAGTGTTTCCCAGAGCTATAGTAGTTGCTAAGGGAAGAGCAGGACCAAATGAAGCCTGGTGGGTAGGAACATATAGAAAATTCTACCCTCCCCCCAACCTCCCACCTTCTTCTCAAGCTGACTTTTAAGACCTGACTACTGGAAAGCTCTGTAATCTTGAGCAAGTCCTGCCAGAGCTCTGGGGTTCAGGTTCTCCCTCTGAATCTGAAGATGAGAGGATTGGAGTTAGGCTTGTTTTCATCTTTACTTTGTGCAACCTCCTCTGTCTCCAGTAGAAGGGACTAAAGTAGGATATGAAACAGTGTCTAGAGTATCAGATATCTGCACAATCAGTAGAATGGCATCAGAGCCTGCAGGGAGCTGAGGCGAGGGTTGACTTGAGGGGCAGTTACTGCAAAGTTTGGAAAATGTGCCCATCCCTAGAGACTATGCACCTCCCCTCACCCAGGTGGCTTTGGGACCTTCATGGCTGGACTAAGCAGCTCTGTGGGAACACTATAGGGCCTGGGGAGGGGGCAAGAATTCACTGGCTGTAAGGTCTTCAAAAATAATTAATTAGCTAATCAATGCATACATTCATTTATCAAGTTTTCATTACACACACAGGGAGAACTAAACTTAAACTCAAGGGGTGCTTTCCAGAGAATGCTTTCAAGCCCAGGAAATCAAGGTTTGATGCCTCCTTTATCCCCTGCCCTTTAGGGGCCCGGAGTCCTGGGGTCAGGCTGGCATCAGGGAATGGCTGAGCCAAGACTGCCGAGAGTGGAAAGGGGATAATGGGCTTCAAGAGAGGATCTACTCTGGGCGTTGGCACTTTGTGGTATTGGTGGGGAACTCTCATGAGCAGCAGCTGTAGTCTGTGGGCTTCTGTTCCCCAAATGGCAACAGGCCCCTGGCTGGCCTGCCTGCCTCCCCCTCCCCAGCTGGTGTCTCAGCAGGAGGCCCAGCCCCTCCTCTTTTCCCTCTGGAGGGCCTTTCTGGTATCTTAGGCCCCTCAAGCCCTGGGAAGACCCAGCTCATTTGCTGGAAGATACTCTTCTCTGCCATTTGTTCACTTTCTGTCTTCCTCTGGCATTCCCAGGGTCCAGGGGGTTGAGACCACATCTAGGAATATCTATGCAGGTCTAGACTGGGAAAGGACTGGAAGCAGGAAGGAGGCTTGGTTGGTCACCACAGAGACCGGGGAAGCTTTAGACACCACGTGGAGTTGAGCCACACCATGAGAACCCATGCTTGGACAGCCTCAGAAGGAAATTCCACTCTCATCAGGACAGCAAGAGAGGCCAGTGACCTGGAGAGGGCAGGTAGGGAGGTGGGTCTCAGAGCCCTCGTTCTAAGCCTGGTTCTAGCGCAAACCTGCTGTGGGGCCTCAGCCAGGACTTGTCCTGTACAATGAGGGACTGCGTGATGTCAAGTCCTGTTCACTAGACTTCCATAGTGCTTTGGACCCTAGATCTAAGGGTTGCCTTTGCCCTTTACCCATTTGTCTTGTGGAGAACAAGTGAAGAGGAGTTGCCAGGTCAGGTGCTCTGAAGGGTTCCCCATGCAGTGGATAGGTGGTTGGTGCTGGGATGTATGCGGGATCCTAGTGGGGTAGGAAACTGGATTTATATAGCTCAGGCAGCTTCTAAATGAGGTGGAGTGTCCCCAAGGAGAGGTCACTTTGGATGTCTCTGGTGGCTGAGAGATTAACTGCTATTCTCTTAGCCAAACCACTGGTGCCTCTTTTAAAAAATACTAGAAGCTCATTTGCATGGCATTTGCATCTCATTTGAACACCAACTCATTTAATGTTCAGAAACCACTCACTGAGATTTCTTCCTAGCCCCTGCCTCATGCTCTCCCCAGGTTGTCTCTCTCCCTCGCCCTCCCTCCCTGTATTCTGCAGCTGGTCCAGCTGAGGGTCTGGCCTGCTTGAACTGGGCTCACTGGGTCTAGCTGGGCCTGAAGAGGGGAGCCCAAGGCTGGAGGGGCAGCTCTGGGAGCTCAGGGCAGCAGATCTCTGGCCTGAAGCACAGGGGTCTGCCTCTCCATTGCCCCCTCCCCAGGTCTCTGCTTTTTCCTCAGAATCTGAAGCCCTCTAGTTGTCCTGCATTAACATCCATGGGGTGAGGTGGGGGTATGTTTACTTTGCCTTGAGGAGGCAAATGAAAACAACTATAGTATTGATAGTTGTGTTTTATTTTGCAATCCTGGGATGGCCTGCTGAGGATTCCTTATATGGGAGCTGAGCGGGGGGGGGGGGGATCTCTTCCAGGGAGCTCCAAAGCACGGTAGGAGCCACTGGGTCCATCAACATCATATTAATGTAAGAGGGAAGCTTTGTGGCTTCTCCTGTTGCCACTCCTCATCCCTGGTGGGGCCTGAAACCAGCCCCATTGAAGACCAGCAGCAGGCAAGCCTGAGCTGTATGGTTCCTACTGGTGCTTCCTGAGATCAAGGAACATTCTACCACCCACAAGAACCACCAGGCCCTCAGCCTTTCCTTTACTAAAAAGAGCCGAAGCCCAGTGAGGTGCAGTGACCCACCCAAGGATACACAGCTGGTGAGAAGCACATCTCCTGGCTCCAGCCCTAGGCTTGTAGAAAACCTCCTGATCTCTAAGAGTTGAGAGACCTGATTCCAGGTCTGATTTGCCCCCTTGACCTTGACTGACTCTTCTAAATGGGGCAGGGCTTCTTAAGAGAGATGACACTGGGGACCCCAGCTGGCCCTCCCCCAACCCAAGCAGATCAAGTAAGTGTGTGGCTCCTCCCCGTCAGCCACTCTAGTATCACCTATCTAGTGGTGGCCAAGTCCTATCTCTCCCCCAGAGCCTAGTAGAATAATGGTCTCCTTTCTGCCACCTCCATCCAGTTCTTGGTCCTCCTTGACAATTTGACACTTCAGGGACACTTCCTAAATGTTGGGTACCATTTATCAGGTGCTGTAAGATTAGTGAGCTCCAGCTGTCTGATCCTGAATTCTCCATGCCACCCCCATACGCATACATTACACATCAGAGATATATTTCAGATATACATACCCTTGAAGGCATGGGCAGTTTTGCAGGTGTTCTGTTCATATCTCCAATCTGTCTGGCCAAGGAACCTCAGTGTCTGTGTGTGTGCTCAGTGTCTATGAGTGTGAAATGGGAGGGGGGGGGTGGTGCTCTTGTGGCCCTGTCCATTTCCTTGGGGTGACTGGCTGCCCCCTAGTGGGTGGTTTTGTTTTCCTACCTGCTCATTGACCTGGAGACTGGGGGAGGGGGTATGCTGGGGCCTGAAGGACCCTGTGCAGTCTCAGCTTTGCTTGTGTAGAGGGCTGTACATGCCCTAGAGCCCCCTCTGGGCTCCCTGGCAGAGCGACCAGTGAGCGCGGTACCTGCGTGAGCCAGTGAGCAGCTGTCGGGCAGAGCTCGTTATGGGGGATAATGTGAGCAGAGTGACACGGAGTATCTGTTCTCTCCTCACTGTTACAGTTGTTGCTCGCTCCCTTCCTCTCGCAGGTGAGTGGAGGGGTTTGATTGCCTGTGTGTGGATCTCTCCATAACAACCAGGCAAACGAGACAATCCAGCTGCTCAGAGCAGTTGGCTGGAAGCGGCTTCCCAGCAAAAGGCAGGAATGGGAATGGGAATGACCACATCCTGGTATGGGTGGCTCCAGTGGAGTGCCCTTCTGCCCCTCCCAGAAGGACTGCCTGTAGAAAGAACACTTCCGTTTATTCCAGAGAACGAGCAAGGAGGACACATTGCACTGGGGCAATCTTGTTGCTGAGATGGAAGAGACATCAGGATGACTAAGATGCTCCAGAGAGCTGAGTAGCAGAATGCCTCCAGCCTCTTCCTCAGGAGCTGTTTGTATCCAGCAGAAGGGTGTCCTGTGCAGAGGGCTGGGCATTGTTTGGCTCATCCATGGCTCGGAGGTTTTCAGAAGGACAAGAAGTTAGATCTGAAAAGTCCAGGGCTCCTGAGCTGGCAAGATCCAGAATTGCCTGTGGGGCTCACTATTAACGTGGAATCTGGGCTCCCTCTCTGAGCTGCAAATCACTTCTCTGGTTGAGACCCAGAAATCTGCATGTGGACAATTCCACGAGTGATCCTGGACCACTAGAATTGAAGAGTGTTGATCTAGCCTTGTCCATGCCTCTGTTATAGATATGGAAACCAAGGCCAGAGAGGTCAGTTGACTTCTGTGATGTGTGCCAGGAGGACATGCAGAGCAGGTTCCGGAGGTTCTGTCCAGTAACTGACAGCTATGCAGGAGGATGCTGACCATACAGAGAACAGCCAGCTGGGGGATTATGGGGGATGTTGGTAGGTTGGACACACGGTCCTGAAAACTCCTGAGTGTAAGGCTAACCTGGAGGGACTGGTTGGGGTGTATATGTAAGACTTGGCTAGGCACACAGGATGCAAGTGGGATAGGAGCTGTACATTGGACACAGAAGGCCCTAGAGCAGAGTTAACCAGCAAAAGACCAGAGTGTCTTGGACCCAGAAAGGGTTAATGTAAGGCTGGTTCTGCTGACAGAGGCAGCAAGAGACACTTTCCTGATAGAACTGGGGCCACAGCCAGAGAGGAAAGGAGACATTGAAACTTTCAACTGAAGTCAGCAGAGGAGAGGAAGAAGATGACTAAATAAGTGGTCCTGCTCCAGACCAGGAGGGGAGCTGACACTTGGGCTTAGTCTGTGATGGCCATGTGAAGATGAGAGGAAGAAGGGAGGAGAATGAAGCCAGAAGGCAAATGGGCACCTTCCCCCAAGCACACAGTTGCTGGTGATGCACACTCAAACCTGTACCACTCTTCACACCCTGGAGCCTCCAACAAGCTCTGGGGTCCCTGGTGAAGGGACTAGTAGTGGATGATGGGTACGTACCTGTGTTAATAACATCCCACCATGATGACTATGCCCCCTTGAATTGAAAAGAAATTCACAGTCCCCCCAGGGACACACAGGGCTTTGCTGAGTCTGCAAGAGCAGTGATGACATATGTGCCTTGAACCTCAAGAATAATCTATCTAGAGAGTCTCCACTTCTCCACCCCTCCCAATAGAAAGAGTGATCACAGCGATTGTGACTAAGAGCTGACGTTAAATATGTGCTTGATATGTGCCAGACAATGAGCTAAGGGCTTTCTCTATATCATCTCACTTCATGCGCACAGTCAGCTGTGAGATAGATATTATTAAGACTCCCATTTAGTAGATGGAGAAACTGAGGCTCAGAGAATTAAGAGGCAGTGCAATTTATTGTGAATAGGTGTTTGATCCAGTATTTGAATTAGTATCTGGCTCCCGAGGTTATAGTTTTAATAGTCACGTAATCTCGTCTCCCTCTACACCATGCTCCCCATATTTTTAAAGATTTTTGTCTACCAAACAAACTGCATTTATCAAGTAATAATTTGTTTTCCCATTTTTTATTAATCAAAGCCATGTATTACTGCCAATCAGGGGTTCAGATCAGCATGAGATTAGTAGTGTTATCACACTGAGTTGATATAATTCCAGCCAAAAGCAGAGAAATGATGTCTCAGTTAGTAGTCTGTGCAGCCTTATCTTTGGTAAATGTGTCGTTTCTGCTAGGCATACAGAAATGTGAAAATAGCTCATGAGCCCCCATTACCACCTGTGGGCACCTGTAGGGGTCTGAGGACTGAAGATTGGGACCAGTGGTCTAGATCTTCCGGACTCTTGTTATCTGCTCTGCTCAGGCCTCCACACCTCTGCGACCTGCCCAGGTACCTTTCCTCCACAGAGAGGGGGTACTTGATACTCTCTGCCCCCAAGAATCACCTCTGCCAGAGTATACAATGTGACACCCCCTTTTTCCCACCCCCATATACCATACACATGCAAGATGCACACACAGTTCTATACACATGCATGCATGCGTGCAAATTCACCCCAACACGTACATCCAATGAACCACATCCTTTTGTCTAACAATGTGGCTCACTCTCATTCTAAAACATAACTTTCTTTTTTTCTTTCTTTCTTTAGGGGGTACTGGCTATTGAACTCAGGGCCACTCTACCTCTGAGCTAAACCCCTGGCCCTTTTTAATTTTTTTTGAAACAGGGACTCTTTAAGTAGTTGAAGGTCTGGCTAAATTGCTGAGGCTGCCCTTGAACCTGTGATCCTTTGGTCTCAGCCTCCCAAGTACTGGGATTACAGGTGTGTGCAGCCATGCCTGGCCTAAAGCATACCTTTCTAATCTTGCATCACCTTTATATACAGAGGCATGAACTTGTGTGAGGAAGTTGTTTTTTACAGCTGGACTATATGTAACCTGACTCCATTTTTTATACCATGAGTGTAATACTATAGGCCCCTAAATGTCATCCATTCATTTGAAATATATTTAATATCTACTATGATTTATTATAGACAGGAAGACAGACAAGGCCTCTGCTCTCATGGAGCTCACAGTCTAAAGGAGCCAGATGAAGCAATGACAAGGAAGTGCCATGAATATAAAGAGGTGTAGACGCTGGGCCTTGAGGCTGCCTATGGAGGACCTCTTAGAGTTGAGTTAGGTGGGAGAGTCAAGGGGGTGAAAAAATCATGGGACTCCTGGGGTTGGGAGCCAAGGCTGGAAACACTGGGGCTTTGCTGGAGGAACTGTGACTAGCTTAAGGTCCTGTAATAACTAAGGAGCAGAGTGAAGGTGGTGCTAGTAGGGGCCAGAGGCACCAGTTAGGGTTGGCAGGGAGGGTCATCTGTTTGGTGTCAACCCTAGTTTGCCAAATCATGTTCCTGTTGCCCATGGACATTGGTGGTAGGGCTATGCCACAGATGCTGACAGAACAGGTAGGGCCAGGGGCCAGATTTGGGTGGGAGGGGTCTTCTACCTGCTCTTAACCTTGCCATCTTGGCATAAGAGAAATGGGAAGCATGAGTTCCCTTTCTGGATCATCATAACAAATATAAACTCCCTGTCTCAGCCTGTGTTAGAGATACAGTATTTCACAGGCAGAATCTCTTCTAAATCCCTATGTGAGCCCAGGAAGTAGACTTCTCAGATATCAATGCCCCCATTAGACAGATGTGAGTAACTCTCATGGCACACAGCCAGTGAATGTAGAGAGGAACCCGGGACCTAGTCATGTCAGTTAATGTGAGACAGGCTGTTCCTGAAGCCCCAGAAGCCCCTTCTTTGCCAGAACTCGAAGTGGTTTTAAGCAACAGAAAATTATTCATACAAAGTTCTGGAGGCTAAAGTCTTAAGCAGGGCTACTTCCCCTGGGTGCTGAAGAATCTGTTTGTGCCTGTCTCCCCATTTGTGGAAGTTGCCTGTAACCCTTGTTCCTTGGCTGATGCAGAGTCACTCTGGTCTCTGCCTCTGTCATCATGAAGGCTTCTCTCTTTGTGTGTCTGTGCCTAGCCCTCCATCTTCTTATAGGGACACCAGTCATTAATTGTGGTGGGTCTATCCTAACCCAGGGTGACCTCATCTTAACTTGGCTTATATCTATAACCACCCTGTTTCCAAATAAGGCTACATTTGCAAGGTAGGCATAAAGTTTGGGGGGACACGTTCAACTCAGTACAGAGCTCCTTAGGGATGACTGTGGGGTGGAGTGTTTAGCCACTTAGGATCAGGGTGACGGCATGCCAGAGAAGAACTGGATGAAGGACACCAGATTTAATTGGGTACCTGCAGCTCGTGTTGTTCCTTGGTCTCGGGAGAACTGGACAAGAGAATACAATTGGAAATCCACCCGCCGTGCACACATACCTGGCCCGTCCCCAGCTCTGTCATCCTGTCCCTTGTTATTCCTCAACAATCCTGACTTCTATTCACAGACAACTATGTTCAAAGATGGCTGAACATGGAATGATTATCAGGCAACTATGATTTGTTAAGCACTTAAGCACAGTGCCAGGCACTGTACAAAGAGCTTTGCATGCATTAAATGTTATATTTTATTATCCCCATTTGTAATCTGAGGAAACAAAGCCTTTGCGAGGTCAACTCATGTGCCTGAAGTCACAGGCATAAGAAGTGGTCTGAATAGGATTCCAGCCCAGTTCACATGAGGACTGGGGCCAAAGTTATTACATACCCCCGACTTCCTCATCTATCCCGAGCCTGCGCCCTGGGGATTGGAGGACATCAGGTAGAATTGAGGAGACCCTACAATGGAAGGGCTGGAGACAGGAAGCTTATAAGGGACATAAAAGGGGAACAGAGAGGTGAGGACTTCCATACTAAAAGGCTTTGAACTATTTCCAGCCAACCACACTGGCATCTTCTTTCTGTCCTTCTGGGGCTGCTGGGGAACCGTGAGAGGAGGAAATGAAGCTTCCACCTCCCTGCTGTTTTGTGGGGCCTGCAGTGCTTCCCCACCCTATTTGCAAGGCCATAAATAATCGAGATGTATTACTCAGGGATTGCCATGGTAACATCTTCAGGTTACCAGGGATGCGAGATCCAAACAAAAGTACTCGATTAAATATTTCTGGCCACTAGAGGAATCCAGGCTTGTAACATTGGGATGCAGGGGGAGGAGAGGCATGAAGGCTTATTTCTCCTTCCTGTCCTCGACTTTTTTCTCAGGGAATTACAGCTCTGCTGGGAGGCCCTCTCTTCCTCTTCTCTTATTCCTGAGCCCCTTCTCTGCTCCCACCTAAGACCCATAGATCTAACATAAACCAGGATCCTGAAGGTGGTTCTAAAAGAGATGCCCTGGGCTTTCAATAAACACATCCTCTTCTAATTGGTTTAGGATTGAGTTGACCATCCAATTTAAAATAGCCCACACATATATCATCTTCTTAAAAAGCATCAGCAGTCCTGAAAGTCGGTCCCCCTCAACCCACTGCCCCTGCCAGAAGCATGATATAGATGTACAATTAAAGTAGCTGCAGAGAGAAGAAACAAGGGTGCAATTGATTCAGGCCAGGGGGCCCCTCTGTCTTGGTCCTGGGGGCTGGAGAGCAGTTCAGCAGCCGTGGTCCTCCCTGGGGACTGACCTAGGAATGAATCTGTCTCCATTTCTGGAGCCACACCACCACTATAAATATGTTTCTAATAACCGAGTGGTATTTGTTTAACATAAACTTGCTCTGCCCTCCACAGTAGCCTGAGAAAGTGCCGAGTGAAGCAGAGCTTAGAAGGTGTAATTTAAGGTCATGTTGGCAGGTCTTGGTGCGCCAGTCCAGGAGAGGATAAATCTCTCAGCAGCCAAGTCGCCCTCTCCGTGAGTCCACCTCAAAGAGGTTAGAGCTGGATTCCAAAGCTCCTACTGCAAGGCCCTCCTTTTCAGGGAAGGGAGCCCAGTGGGAGGTGAGGGGTCTTACTGAAGCTCACCCAGCCAGGGAGTGGCCCCGCTAAAACACAATTTCTTCCCTGATTCAGGTTTCTGGCCCTGTGTGGGACTGTTGGGTGATGTGCACAGCCTCAGCCTGAGAACCTGGAGGCAGGGGGAGGCCCGGGGAGCAGAGGCACTCAGACAGCCCTTAAGCCTGCTGGGGAACACCTCAGCCTGCCAGGTCTGCCCTGTGCTTTGAGCCTCTGCTGGCCCCAGATTGTCAACCAAGCCCTTCTGCTCTCTGGTATCTCCAGTGGACCAATGAGTACCTGGGCAGACTAGGCCTTGTAGAATCCTGATTAGCTGTCCCTTTCAAAGAGTGAGAATATCCTTGACTGAGGCCATTATTCCACTTAAGTACAGAACAAACAAGTGGCCTTTATGATAGGACCTTAGTCCAGCACAAGGGAGCGGGGGGAGCCTGGACAGGGGCTGGAGAATGGCCCCCTCCCCACCCACCTGCATGCCCCCACCCAACCTGGACTCTTTTAGCATCTCATGCATTGTTTATGAAGCCTTTGTCCCCAGGCTCAAGGTGAGCCAGGGAATCAGAGAGACAAATAAATAAATAATTCTAAGCAGCTCTGAGAGCAGGGGCCAGGAGGGAGGGCTGCAGGGGTTGTTTATCTTGCATATTTTATCACCCTGCAATCTTGTGACCCCTCTTCCCTCCTCTCCCCTCTTTCCTGAGGCTGCTGTGATGAGAGTTTATATTATCCAGCCCACTCGTTTGTAAGTCTATTTACAACCTGGGCATCGTTGGTTTGCGTGAGAGAGAGAGAGAGAGATGGCCCATCCCCAGATTAGTTAAATTGGAAATAAATTGGTTGTTAAATAAAAGTCCTCTGTGGGATGTGACAGTGATGAATGAGGGATAGATGCGCCTGGGGAAGGGAGTGGTAGCTTTCTGGATTGAAATTGTGGAGCTGAACTGGCCCTGGGTTGGGGGCCAGAGGACAGAGGGTGGTAGAGCAGGGCTGGGCCTGGAATACAGTTATGGAGGGGAATTGAGGGCCCAGGACTGGAGCGTCCTCTAGAACTGTATTTTATTTATCTATGGCTTAAAGAGTACTTTTGTATCTTTGATTTTTTTGTCTTCAATTTTATACCTTTGTGACTTTTTTTTTTTTTTTTTTTTTTTTTTTTTTTACTTTACAGGTAGGGAAACTAAACTAGAAAAATGGCTTGCCAATTGTCATTATCAAATAAAATACAGATCTGTTCTTTATTTCTGTCTGTGGGGTGAAAGTGTGGCACAATCAGATATAGAGCAGTGTTTCCTGAAAAAGGTGGCTTCTTCCTAGGATGGGCAGTAGGTCTGCTCAGGCTAAGGGTGGCCTGGAGGAGGGAGAGAAGTTAGGCTGAAGTTTGGTTAACAAGTGTTTTGTTCAGATTGATCAGTGGGGACAAGCAGTCTGGCAAATCATTTATGAGGCAAAGGAAGAGACTTTGGAGTCTCTGTATCTGGTCCTGTCACAGGAAAACAAGGTGGCATCTGAATCTTATATAAATCATAGAGGAGCCAGGAGTGGTGGTTCACGCCTATAATCTTAGGACTTGGGAGGCTGAAACAGGAGGATCACAGGTTTGACAACAGCTTCAGAAATGTAGGGAGACCCTCAGCAGCTTAGCAAGACCTTGCTTCTTCAAAACAAAATAAAAATGGCTGAGGGTATAGCTCAGAGGTAGAACACCCCTGAATTCAATCCCCATTAAAACACACACACACACATGCACACACACACACACACGCACACGCACACGCACACATACCATAGAGGAAAGGTTAGCTTTTTGTAGTAAGCTGTTTTCTAGGACATGAAGGGCTGGGGGATTTCTTAACCTCACTGTATCCTAGGATCACAAGGCAGATAAAATTCAACATGGGTATGGTGTAAGTATATATCCTCCCAAGGAGTCATGTGTTGAAGTATTTGTCTCCAAGGGGGCTCTGTGGAGATGGTGGGACTTTTAAGAGGTGAGGCCTTGTGAGAGGTCCCCACATCATGGGAGGGCTGCCCTCAGAAAAGGAATACTGATCTCCTGGGGCCAGTTCTTGCCAGAGAAGTAGTTGTTACAGAAGTCTGAGTCTGATCTCTGAGTTGCTTTATAACTTTCTGTTGGTGATGCAATTATTTCTTCCCTCAAAGGCTCTGCCATTTGTCATGGGACCCCCTAACAGAATTGGTACTGTGCTGTTTGGACTTTCAGCCTCTAAGGTATGAGTTAAATATACCTCTTTTTCTTCAAAGCACTTGTCTCAAGTATTTTGTTATAGCAATCAAAAACTGATTAATACATTGCAGTTACATGTTGCAGTGTTAGGACTGGAATTCAGGACTTTGGGTTCCCATCACTTACATATTTCTTCAACTTCTTACCATGTTCATAACAGAACTATCTATATCTTTCTCTTCATTCTCTTCTTCCTATTAAGGCCTGCTGTCAGAAACAAAGAAGCCTGTGACAACTTAAACTATATCCCTTCCCAGAGATAGTTGTGTTTGATTAGGCCCCAGATCTTAAGATTGGGAATTATTTTCAGAATTACCTGTCTTGACTTCTCTTTTTTTCCCCATCAACATCACAGGGTTACCTCCTGAACTGGGGAAGGATAATAGATTCTAGGAGAAGACGGCAGATGATAGGGGTTGGTTGATGGCAGATCATTGAATCAAAGAATCTCAGTTGGAAGGGACCTTACAATAATCTGTTACAATCCTCCATCTCACAGATGGGAAAAGTGAGAACCAAGTAGAGGAAGAGATGGTAACTTGACTTGATACTAAATAAGGATTTCCTTGACCATTCACGCTATGGAGGGAATGAAGGGGACACAAGACTCTTTTCTTCCCTCACCAGCACCAAGTCCTCCTTTTCTTGATGCTCTGCCTCACTCCATGGAGTCCTGAGTGGACCAGCACTAATCGAGCTGTAGTATGAGCAGTCATCCCCAAGATGCTGCATCTGGGTGTCTGCAATTCCACTCCTCTCCTGGATTATACATGAATGGAGCCCAGGAATCATCACTTTGCCAGTATTTGGGACACTTTGGTAGAAGCCATTGTGGGGATCTTACAGGATGGTGGACAGATCAGTCTCCAGGGTTCCTGGCCAGTCTCAGCAATCCATGACTCAGTCAATTCAGCTGGCAGAGTTAGGCCAGTAAGGAGGAGGGCAGGGACGTGACCATTATCCCCCATCCCTAGGAGTTGTTGGTGGTTAGGGTAGCCTTCCCTTTCTCTTCTTAATTCCCCCTCACACCAACATAGAGACAGAGCCTGGGGGAGGGGATGTATTCTTCAAGGGAATTATAGTCTCTTCCTTGAAAGGTAACACATTCCTCACTAATTATGCAATTATTTTATTATGCAGCCTTAATGAAAAAAAATACACAAACCACTCAAAGCCTAAAAAGAAGGCTGAAGCCAGGACTTATCCAATTTAATAAATCCTCTCCATCCTGTAATTATTTCCTTGATTCTTCTTAATGCAAGAAGTCTGCAGGAGGGTGGGGGAGCCATTTCTCCTTGGCTGTGGCAGGGGAGGGGACAGGCCCACCAGGAGAGAGGGGCTGCTCTTCCCCTTCTCACCCATCCTCCTCCATCCTACCATCCCAAGAGAAGAGACATGAAGGCAGAGGAGGGAAGTCCCCACCTTCCACCTGTGACTGCTCTGGGAAGCTTGGGTTCTATTTCAGCAGCCTTCCTCTCAAATAGCAGTTATAAAACCAGTCTCCAAAGAGTAATGTGAACATGTTATCCCTTCAAAATCACAGATTTTGGTGCCTGGAACAGTGCTGTATAGCTGTAATCTCAGCTACTTGGGAGGCAGAGGCAGGAGGATTGCAAGTTTGAAGCCAGCCTCCACGACTTAGTGAGATCCTATCTCAAAATAAAATTTAAAAAGGGCTGGGGATTTCACTTAGTGGTATACCCAGCACTGAGGAAAAAGAAAAAAAAATCACTGATTTTTGTTTGTTTGGTTTTGGTATTGAGAATTAAACTTAGTGCCTCATGCATGCTAGGCAAGTGCTGTACCACTGAGCTACATCTCCAGCCCCAAAGTCACAGATTTTGAGTCAGATAGATCTGGACTCACATTTTATCTTAGCTAAGCATGGGTTTGTGCTTAATCTCTCTTTATCCATAAAATGAGGACACCAACCCTTCCTCACCAGGATGTTATGTGGATAATGGATCTAAAGAATGTAGCCCTTGCTTGACACATAGCTGGTGTCTAGCAGTGAAAGTTTCCTTCCATTTCTCCTTGGGGACTTAGAATGAATGCTGGAGGAGATGCTGGGACAGTGGAGACTTTCTTGGCTTTTCTGAATCTCCCTTGCTCGCTTTGTCCCTTCCTCTGTGGCCTTGTCATGGTGCTGCTATAAGGGGGGCTTAGAGTAGAGGGATGTGGATGGGCATCACAAAGAGCCTGGGAAGTCATGGATCTCTGTCCTCAGTGGAGAGGCTGGGCCAGGAAGAACTTGCTGCTTAGTGTCTCCTCCATTACCATCACCATGGCGACTCTGTACTGCTCATTTCCTCAGCATCTTCACTAAAGTCGAACCAGTCATGTTTCCTCATGCAGAATTGTGGATGTGGTGATTAATCTAGATTGTCAACTTTTTTGGACCAAGAGATTTTTAGGATAAAGAGACTTCTGGGTGCATTGATGAGGGTGTTTCCAGAGAGGATTGGCAAGTAAAACAGCAAAATTTAGGTGGCAGTCCCACCCTCAATGTGGGCAGCACTGTACAATAGGCTGGGGGCCCAGATGGAACCAAAGGAGGAAGAAGGAAGAAGTGGTGTGAAGACAAGCTCCATTCTTTTTGAGCAGGTGCATTTACTGTTGCTGATCTTGCCCAAGGACATCAGACTCTAGTTCCTTCACTCTTCCAATGTGGACTCTCACCAATGATTCTCTAGAGAGGTTCTAGGCCTTTCTGTCTTGGGCTGTGACTGCATCATTGATCCCTTATGCCATGAGACACCAGCTTCTCGGACTGAACAGCTACTAGCTCTTTGGTATACAGGTGGCCATTTTGGGGACTACCTAGCTTCTGATTGTGTAAGCCAGTTTTATAAATTCCCTTTTATAGTATACATATTCTGTTGGTTCTGTTCTTCTAGAGAACCCTGATTAATACAGTGGACATACCAGGTCTTGCTAGCCCTATACCTTTACTGCCACAAGATAGTGGGTCAGTGTGAGAAGACCACTATGGAACAGCTGGAATACCACCAACAACCTTTGGGTTTCTGCCTATCTCTACTCATCTGCTGATCACATGCTAACCAAAGACTGCACCTAACAGGCACCACGTCTATGTACTGCCTTGCAACTATGGTCTTAGCCAAGCAGCCTGGACTTTGAAGTCCTATGGACACCATTAGAAAGCTGTTTCTGGGATTCACTAGTTGTGTGATCTTGAGTTGGAGTTACATAAACCCCCATGACCTCAATTTCTTTGCCTGTACAATGGGCATACTACCAGACTATACCTCATGGGGTTATTGCAAGGGTTGTATAAGGTGATGTACAAGAAAGAGTTTTGAAATAGAAAGCACTGAGCAAACTCAGGGGTGGATGAGGCGAGGCTAGCAGAGACTTTAGCATCTGTTGTATGTCTTTTATTGTGTGAAACCCATTACACATGTTGCTTCATTGCCTATTTCATGAGACAGGGTTCAGTTTCTTCATTGTATCCATGAGTAAAAGGAGACTTAGAGAAGCTAAATAAATTGTCTGAGCTCTCCTAGCAGAAAGCCAGAATATGAACTATTAACAGTGCCTTCTCTGTAAGAAGTTCTGAGATCACTGCTCTTATGGATCCTGATTTATAAAGAAATTTTTATTGAGTACTTTATTAGTCAAGATTCTCAGGAGAAGCAGAACCAATAGGGTGGTGGTGGTGGTGGTAGTGGTGGTGGTGTATGTGTGTGTGTGTGTGCATGTGCAAATATAAATTGCCTCATGTGTTTATGGAAGCCAAGGAGTCCCATGAGCTTGCCGCCATCTGCATGCTTGTGAGTCAGGAAGGTTGATGGTAGAGTTCAGTGTGAGTCTGAGAACCAGGAGCACAGATTCCCAAGAGCAGGAGAAGTTGGATGTTGTCAGCTTAAGAAGAAAGAATGAATTTGCTAAACTGCCTTGTTATTCTATCTGGGCCCTTAACATATTGTATGATTGGTGAGGGGGATTTTCTTTACTCAGTCTACTGATTCAAATGCTAAGCTCCTCTGGAAACAACCTTGAAGATACACCCGGAAATAATTCTTTACCAGTCATATTGGCATCCCGTAGCCTATTCAATTTAACACAAAATTATCACAAGCATTTTCCTATGGGGAGTATAGGAGACACCAAAGTAGTGTACAACAGGGTCTTCCTTGACCTTTAGGAGCTTAGACTCCATTTGTAATAATAGAGCATGTAAAATGAATCAGCTTTAGATGGGGAGACCATGACAAAACCATGCACAGAGACACACAGATCAGAAGGGGCTGCTCTCCCTGGAATGGGGGTCTTAAGTAAGGCTTCATAGAGGGCAAGGACCTTGAGCTAGGCTTTAAAGAATGGATAAGATTTGAAGAGGCAGAGAATGTGGGTAGGCAATCCGTATGGGAAGGGTGGGGATTCAGACCATGTGGAGAGAATCCTAGAAATATGCTGGGGAGGAGAGGCGCTATTAAAATTGGCCATTGATTATTTTCCACATGGAGCTAGAGAGAGTTGGATGTTACTACATGAATCGAAACAACAGCAGATGAAAATGTATATCTAAACCTGTACCCCTACAAAACCAGGTTACCGCAACAGTCACCTTCTTTCCTTTGGAAGTCTGCAGCAAAGTGGGCAGTAAGTTGCTTCTCTGTGTTTCCTGCTGTGCCTGCTTCTGACCTCTGAATCAGTCTATGTAGTGGATTCGAGCATGACCCCCTGGCTCTCCAAACTTCAGGCCTAGCTTAATCATATCTGACATCCTCTAGTGTTGAGGTCAGAGGAAGTACTGGATTTTGAGGACCCTCAGAGAAGACTTTGGGCCTCACCTCTACCCAGCCATCTGAAGCCCCATGGTGGGGATGAGAAAATCAGGCTTGAATGTTGCTGGTGAAATGAGTGCAGGTACAGATACTTTCAGATAAGCGTGAAGATAACATAGGCAAATCACGAGTGCCTGGGAAGGGGGGTATGCATCGCATATGTATATAGGGTGCATACTAGAGAGCCAGTCTTTAGCTCTTTCCTTTGAACTTCTTTCTGTGCCACTTCAGGTGTTGAAACAGGCTAAGCAAGGTACTTTGTCTTAATTCTGCTTGACTCAGATGACCATATATATATATACATATATATATATGTATATATGACTCAGATGACCATATATATATATGTATATATATGACTCAGATGACCATATATATATATGTATATATATATATATATATATATATATATATATATATAGAGAGAGAGAGAGAGAGAGAGAGAGAGAGAGTATGTGTGTTACTGGGAATTGAACCCAGGGGAAGTCTACCTCCAAGTTACAACCCCAGTCCTATTTTTTATTTTTTATTTTGAGACAGGGTCTCACTAAGTTGCAGAGGGCCTCACTAAGTAGCTGAGGCTGGCTGTGAACCTGCGATCCTCTTGTCTCAGCCTTCCAAGTACTTGGATTACAAGCATGTTCCACCATGCCCAGCTTTCAGATGACCATATTAATCAGGCTAGCTTACTTATTCCTTATGCCCTGGATTTGGGGCTACTCTTTCTTCATACCCTTCTGGGATCCTGGACATATTTCCTTTCAAAGCACTCTTTTCTTTCTGATTCTTTTCTTTGAGCAACTCCCCTTTTTGATGGCCCCTGTGTTGCATTCCAGGCTCTCCACCTAAGCATGAAAGGCTGGCCTAGCCTTACCCACAGATGTACCCAGTGCGTCCTGTTTCTACTTCTTTTCCTGCTCCTGCACCTGGAGTCTTAGTATCTGGGAAGAGATGTTTTCCCTTTTTCCTCTCCCTCCACCACTTTCTTGAACTTATCACCTTTTCTTCTATCCCACTGACTTTTGCTTGGGTGTTTCCTCTCCTCTGTTCTCTGAACCTTTTTCTAAGTCATCTAATCCCCTGACTTCCATAAACAATAACAACTACTACTACTTTCTTTTTGTTTTTCTTCTTTTTTTTTTAATTTAATGGTACTGGCAATTGAGTCCAGGGACATTCTATCTCCAAGCAACACTCCCAGCCCTATTTTATTTTTATTTTGAAACAGGGTCTCACTAAGTTGATGATATTCTCACTACTTGCTGAGGCTGTCCTTGAGCCTGGGATCCTCCTGTTTCAGCCTCCCAAATACTGGAAATATAAGTGTGTGCCGCCATGCCCAGCTACAGCTTTGTTTTCCTGTAGTTTTCTTCCATGAGAGCATTGTTCCTGGAGATAGTTTGATTGATAAGCCAACCTAGAATGGGTATATATCATGTCAATAGTAACAGCTTGGCTGGCCCTTCTAAAATGTTGAGCAATGCAGGCCAAATTTCAAAGCCAGTCCTCTTATTTCAGGTGATCTTAATCTCAGCAAGGGTTCAAGATTAGGCCTACTAACCAAGCATGGTGGTGCACACCTATAAATCTCAGTATTTGAAAGGTTGAGACAGGAGGATGCCAAGTTCAAGTCCAGCCTCAGAAATTTAGTGAGAACTTCATCAATGTTGTGAGACCCTGTTTCAAAGTAAAAATTGAAAAGGGCCTAGCGTATAGCTCAGGGGTAGAATGTCCCTGGGCTTAATCCTCTGTACCAAGGCAGGAGGCAGGGGATTAGGCCTACCATCTTGATCATTCTCTGTTTCTCCTTTTCCCTTCAATTTGCCCCACACTGTTCACATCTTCTCCACACAAGAGGAGCATGACCAGGGCTGGGTAGGAGGGGGACAGAACTTCTGGTATATCTTTTATTCAATTTCTCTTTCTTCATACTCTCTCCCCATAGGAGGAGCAGGACCAGGGGCCAACAGGGTAGGGAAGGGGTAAGATAACCAACTGTTCCTCCATTTTTCTCTTTAAGCACTGACTTTCTCGGATGCTAATGTCAGGGAGAAGTGATAGGTCTTTATGGCTTAAATTATCAAACATTGAAGGACTGGGTTCATTAAGGTGTGATGGCACACACCTGTAATTCCAGTATTTTGGGAGGCTGAGACAGGAGGATGCTAGGTTCAAGACCAGCCTCAGCAACATTGTAAGACTCTCAGAGTCTCTAGAGAGACTCTGTTTCAAAACAAAATAAAAAGGACTGGGGGTGTAGCTCAGAGGCAGAATTCCTCTGGGTTCAGTCCCCAGTACCCCCCCCACACACAGAGAGAGAGAGAGAGAGAGAGAGAGAGAGAGAGAGAGAGAGAGAGAGAAGAGACTGGGTTCAAGTGGCCTAGACTCCTCTGGACTTCAAAGGTTACAGAGGTGCTCAACCTTTCCTTTCTATGCTCCTCCCATCAATCCCTCATTTGGTGGGCCCCACTATGATAGAAGACAAAACCCCTCTTTTTCCAGGAAGGCCATTTGTATGTTTACAGGCATCCTGTTATTATAGTTATCACTTCCAGTAAATTTCAAAGACATAAAAAAACCTGCAAGAGTATTGTTGGGAGCCTATTTTATTGCTACAGCTTTAAAACAAACAAAAATAGTAATTCCATTAGTAGTTGAAATCATAGTAGTACTGTATTGTTAAGCATAAATTTTACTGCTACGGTAACTGTGTGCCACAAAGATAATAAACACACCATTGAAGAGTGGTTATTGGCAGGCCGGGTAGACAGGAGACTACACATCAGGCTTGCAGGGCCACCTGGGGATTGAGGTGGAGGATTGCTCAGTGTTCTGAGAACTATGCTTCCTTGTGCAAGGAGAGGGATATGGGGTGGTAAAAAGAACATGGGCATGAAATCCCTCCTCAGTCCATTTCTAGCTGGAAAAACAAGTAGTTCATTTAGCGTTGTCAACAAAATGGTTATAATCCTACCAGGTGGTGAGGATTTGAGGATTAAGTGTAACACTAAGTGTAAAGGTTTCTTTGAATTGCTCAACTATAAATTCCATGAGGGCAGGGCTCCTGCTCATTTTCTTCTCCATTTCATCCCCAATGTCACCTAGCAAGTAATAGGTTTATTAATGTGGTTATTGGTGCAGTATTTCTGTGTTTGTTATAGTTTTTCTCTCTCTCTTTCTCACTCTCTCTCTCTTCATCACTGCTATATAATCAAAGTCCTCTGATCTATTTAATCCTCTGCTTCTTCTAGCTAAACTGGCAACCCACCCTCCCCAATCCAAGCCCTAGAGCCTGAGAAAACTAGAGGGTAGCCAGTTGGGAAATCTAAAGAAGGCTTGGATCATAAAAAAAGCCCAAAGGGCTTCCCACCAACCCATTAGATTCACGAGCTACAAGTATGTATATTTTAACCTTTTGGCAAAACATTTCTGAAGCAAATTACAATACATGATTTAATAGCGAGGCTGCCAGATACAAAGCAAGTCTCAGATAGGCCAGGGATTTGTAACTTGATTTATGGGGAATAGTTTTGGTGTAAATGTTTATTAGAGACAAGTTCTCTTTAAAGGTGATATACGGCATTAAGACACATTAGCATGAAAAGTGGTATCTCTGGATCTCCCAGACTGCACTGAGTGAGCGCTTCCTTGCTTTTCTGGCTGGAACATTGCTTCCCAGTGCTCTTGCCCTAGAGCACTTACCATTCTTCATCAACACGTATGTCTCAGTTGTCATACCTGCATGGTTCCCATCAAGCTAGAGAAGGTACCTTTTAGCACTGAAGTGACTTTCTGCCTTTTGGATTACTACTATTTTTTGGAGAGAGGTAAGTGAGGGTAGCTAGCTAGGAAACCTCAGCTTCCCTACCTATGAAATGAGGAAAGCAGATACATTCTCCATACTCCTACTTTGACTCCTCAAAACAGGTGCCTGCTTTATTTTACTTTCTACCTTCAGTGCCGTGCATTATACTTGAGACTTGATAATGCTTGCTCAACAGGTTTGGGTGGAATGAACGAGTAAATGGTACCATGTTTGGGAACCTTAGAGGCCTGTGCAATTTGCTTTCTAGACATTCAGAGAAGATTATTCTATTAAATCTCAACGAACCTTCCTTCTCTCTTCCATCCCCTTACTTCATCCTTTTGTCTTTGGATATTCCCGACTAATTTAGTTTCTAAACCCTGATGCTGCTGTGTGTTTTAAGCCCCTGCCCCATACCTCCCTAGGCTGCCCCTCATTGTCTATTTGTGAACCCCATTTCCTCGTGGATGGAGTTGGCAAACACTATATAATTATATTGGAAATCACAGGTTCCCAGAGACTGGGGAATAATTATGCTTAATAGGAATAAAATGAATTCCCAGTTGCCCTCTACAGGGTGGATGACAGTCCGACCCTATATTTACCTTCTAATGATATGGCAATTACCATCTAATAATTACCCTGGTGCTGGCTGGCACATGCCCAGCCATTAATTGGTTAATGGCCATTGTGCCATGCAGGGAACTGAGGAATATGCCTGCTCTTTAATTTCCATAACTTAAAAATCTTCAGCTTTTAGGGAGGCTTTCAGAAGATACAAGGAGAGCTAGAAGGAACAGTACTGCCTGACAAAAGATAGGGTTCTTGGCCCAGGGTATTGCCCCTTGGGGAGCAGTGGCCATAGGAGGCTACAAGAGAAGTCCACCAAGGGCGGGATGACTCTCCTCATTCCCCTCCTTATCCAAAGAAGGGACCAGGGATTTGGGGACAAGTCATATTAGAAAACCAAATTAAATCCTATCTCATCCCTTAAATATTAATTGAATCACTTATTTTTCCCATCTGTCTATTGAACACACACGTAAAGTAGCACTCTACCAGCCTCTTTGGCACACTGTGATTTTGCCTTCTCTGACCTTCTCCCTTGATTATAATTGTGTGTGTGTGTGTGTGTGTGTGTGTGTGTGTGTGTGTGTGTGTGTGTAACGGGGGATCAGACTCAGGACCTCATGCATGCTAGGCAAGTGCTCTGCCACTGAACTACATTCCTAGGCCCTCCCTTGAGATCTTGTTTGTTAAGTCTATCTTGTGTGGTCTTTTCATTGTTCTCAGAATCTCAATTTTGCCTCAGAAAGCAGACTGGGAGCTTTCTCAGGACAACATTTGTATAAGCAATCTTTTTCTCTGGGCATCAAAGTGAGCACTAAGTCCAGTGCAGGCACTTAAAATATATGGTAAGTGAATAATATTTAGCAAGAAGAAAGGTGCATGAGATTTGGGGTTAGGTTTCAATTTAAGCTTTGTCAGTAGTTTTATAACCTTGGGGGAAAAAGTCACTTATCTTCTCTGAGACCTTTTCCCCCTCAAAAAATGAAAACAATCATAATCAATGCACAGTCCTTATCACATGATATATGAGACCCTCGAATGGTTCATAATATTGTAGTACATGCTATGGATTATAGTTGCATTTTAATGCATAACATATGAAATACATCCTGAAATAGATATATATGGATATATATGCATAGATACATATGTATATAAATTTATGGATATATATGAAAATACATATATGCACATGGATATATATGAATATATGGATATAAAATAAAATTAGGGTAGACATTTTCCTCTCCTTTTTTTCATGGGAGCAGAAGTAACAGGGGAGTTGGAGTCCTGAGTAACTATTACTATTTCTTGTGGTTAATTTTTCTGTGACCTGTGAGTGAAACAATACTCTACCTCAATCTAGGGAATCATTGGAGATCATTCAAATCCCATAGAGGAAAATCTCACCGAAGGTTCTGTGCAATCCAACTTTCACACATCTTATTTTATTTAATCCTCATATTGGCTTTAAAGGAGAAAAATATTGTGAAAGACAGAAAGTATCAGTTAATTAATGAGATGATTTTATTAAGGAGATGCTCATTCATGAGGAGTGTCTCAAAGAAAAGGAAGGGGGCCTGGGGCTTTATAAAGGCAAGTAAACAAGGACACCAGTGAGTCTTGTGGGAGTCACGGGGAAGATGGAGATTGTCTTCTCTGGGTCATTGAGGAATAGTGGAGGTGGGTCTTACCTGGAATGTGGGATAGTAGGATGATCCTCTGAGGTTATCCATTCTGAGAGACACAAAAGGAAGGAAGGGTTCTCAACTTTCTAGAGCACAGTTCTAAGGCCAAGTTCAATATTGTTGATACCATCCTGATTGTTGTAGTTGAACTGATGATAATAGGAGAGGTTCAACATCTATGACCAATTTGAAGTAGAGCAGTCTCACTGGCCTGTTGGTCCCCATCGCTACCATCTTGCAGCAGATGTGATAGAATTGTTCCCCCCATTCATTGATTAATTCAACAAATATTCACTGAGATTCTAGTGTGTGCCAGGAACTGTTCTAGGTGTTGGGGACACAAGGGCCCTGACTTCATAGAAGTCACATTCAAGTGTGGCAGAGAGGTACTGAACAACTTACCAAGTTAACAGAGAAGATAATTTGACGTGTGGCTAAATGCTACAGAGGAATCCAACCAGGGTGATGTGGTAAGAGGGAAGGGTGGGGCAGGCTTCTCTACAGACGTGAATGGAGAGTAGGTGCTAGCTCTGCACACAGCTCAGGGGTGTGGATATGAGGGTAGAACATCCTAGGAAGAGAAAACCTCCAGTGCAAAGGGCCGTAGGAATGAGCTTGGCTTGTTTGAGGAACAAGCAGCAGTCAATGAAGTAGTGAGAATGATGGGGAGGGATAAGACCCAGGTCAGATCAGAATCTTCTAAATACAGCTGAGGTTCTTGGGTTTTATTCCAAGTACAGTGGAGGAAGCTATCATCAAAGCAACCCAAGCTACTGGGCTGTGTTAGGACCTGCAGATTGGGAGCATTGGTGGAAGGCCAAGAAAGGGACTCCTGGCCCATTAGCAGTTGGGCTAGCCCATCAGCCACATGCTGTTCCCACACCTGGGTGGGCCTCCTGCTAGCCCTGAGAATACAAAACACAGTTGTCCTCTCTGTCAACAACCCAGGTCAATGGTCTGCCTTCTACTGCCAGCCTTCCCCTGCTTTACTGCCCTTCTGATTCTTGCACCACACTGTGAAATGTCAAAGAATGTGACCTCAGCAGAAATCTGCATTTTGCCCTCTGCTTGGGTCAAGCAGGGAGTGTGACCCATCCCCTCTCCTAGAGATGAGGAATTCTACACTCATGTGGTGGGTCTAAGATCCTACCACTAGTATATAAAGGAAGTTAAACTGAAAATGAGGTTTTGTAGCTAGTGGGTTGTTTCCTCCCTTCCTCCTTCTGCTCCAGAGGCTTCAGGACAGGCTCACCCACAGATTCCAAAGTGTGTCCTAAAGCCATTTAGAATAATAGATGGAAGTAAGAGAGGTTCTGATGTTCTGTGTATAGTGGTCTTTCAGGCCAGTACCTATAAATTGTCAGCTCTGATCTACAGCCAGTCACTATTATCTGCTATTAGTACTGCCCTGTATTAGCAACTATTATCGCCTACCAACTATTAGATGCCATTAGCTACTATTATCATCTAGCTCCTATTATCCATTATTAGCTACTCTTATCAATGATCTACTATTATCTACTATCAGCTTCTATTATCTTCAGCCATTATCCAGTATCTTCCATTTGTTATCTGTGATCTACTATCAGCTACGATCTATTATCTGCTATGTGCTACAATATATGAGATGCTTTTTATTCTCTACTATCTATAGTTACCTACCATCTAACACCGACTATCTATTATTTAACATCCATCAACTGCATCTAGTTATCATTCTTCATCTTTCCTCACTACCTAAGCTCAGCACAGTAATTAATAGCCATTAGAAATCTCCAGTCAAAATTTTTCTTACATATGTCCCTCTGGGATGAGAGGCTCCTTTCTGACACCACTAGTTTTGAGTGACACTGTTCATGGAGGGATGGGGGTGGGTGTCCTGTGTGTTCATAGCTAGAGAGGCTATGGGCCATTTCTACCCCTCCCGACATGCCTAGCTCATGCAGATCCAGAAAGATCTTTTGACAGGAAGAGCCAAAAGTCTACTCTTGGGACTAGAAGAGAGGCATAGCTTTAATGACACACATTTGGTTTGTCCAATTAAAATCTGCATGAGGTAGAATGTCTGCTCCCATGAGAATAAGGATTCAGAAAACTGCTCATGGACAAGATAGATCAAAACAGACTGACTTATCTGTCCCTCATCTCCAAACACACATCTGCCCCCAGTGTACTGAAACAGACATGGGGTGCAGGCTTGGGAGGGTGTACTGCAAGCCTGCAAAGGCAAGGAGTACTGGATGCAGAAGGACAAGAAGTAAAGCGCCCCTCTTCTAGGGAGCCTAATGGCCTGCATCAGGTAAGGGGGAGGGCAGTGGAGGCTGCCTGGCCACTGACCTTTGTCTCAGGAGGCAGATGGCTGTATATAAAGCTCTGGACTTGAAGCCAGATCATGCAGGCTAAGTCCTCACTCTAGCAAGTGGTGTGACCTTTGAGTGAGACATTTAACCTTGGAGAATCCATGAAGGTAAGTGGAAGAACAGGTTGCCAGAAGAGACATTCTGGATATGGGAGGGGGGAGCTGGGAGGCATGGGGAAGCTCATCAGCTCTGATGGGCCCCTCTGGAGGAGGAGAAGGCTGGGTAAAGATCCATCAAGTGTCACAGCTGGAATGGTCATTAGAGAGCACCTCGAAGGGGCTTTCAAACTGTGGATCATGACCCACTGGGGTAGTGAAATTAATTAATGAGCTGTGGTCAGTATTAAAACCAACAAACAGAAGAAATAGAAAATCATAGGCTGAATCACATATAGTAAGAATAAGCTTTGTTTTGTGGACAAAACATATGCACATGTTAAATTAGTTATCAGAGAACATACATTACTTACTGTGTGTTTTGGTATGTTTGAAAACCACCAACCTGGTCCAATTTTCTGATCAGAGATCAAGACTCAGAAAAGGTTAAGTGCTGAGCTGGGACAGAATGTGCCTCCAAAAGGAATGGTGTCGAGGCCAAGGACCTGGCCTCCACTGCTCCTCCAGGGGATGGGGCCATTGGAGAGGACTGAGATGGGACTCCCTCACTGACAGGAAGGAAGGAAATTGGATTTCTAAATGTCAGCTTCAGAGGCACCAGGACGGCTGTGATTGAGACACAGAGTGAGGAGGCCATTCTTGTGGACCAGACAGCTCTGTGGTTTATCTATGACTCCAGAAAACCAGTCCAGGCCTAGTTTTGGCCCCAGGGAGACTTTCAGTTTAAAAGTATCTTTGACCAGCTATAGATTCAGAGTTGGACAGACCTGGGTTCGAATCATGCATTGCCGCTCACAGCCTGGGCCAGACTCTGTGTAATCCCTGAACCTCAGTTTCTCCATACATTCGTGATATGCCTATTTCATGAGTTTTTTTTTTTTTTTTAAGAATTTAATAAATTGGATGGGATGGCACATGCCCATAATCTCAGTATTTGGGAGGCTGAAACAAAAAGATCACAGGTTCTAGGCCAGCCTCAGCAACTTAGTGAAACCCTTAGCAACTTAATGAGACCTTGTTTCAAAATAAAAAATAAAAAGGGCTGGGAGTGTATCTTGGAGGTAGAATGTCCCTCGGTTCAATCCCCAGCACCCCCCTAACTGCCCCCACAAATATCCTAAAGGAAAGTGCTTGACACATGATTTCAAGAATGATTTCTCCTGTCATCTCCCCTGCTGCTCCTTGTTCCTGTGCCTTTCTGTTGACCAAGGCTTCTATATGCGTTCTCTCATCTGCCTCAGCCTGTAAAGCCACTCCCTACACAAACAGGTCAGTGGTGCCAATACATTTGCCATTTACCTTTGTGCAGGCAAAGAGGCAGGTCCCTCTCAAAACAGGGATGAGATAGAGAGATCCAAGAAGACAGACTTAGAAGCAATAGCCTCTTCCAGAAACTTCCAGCACCCCTGAGATCAAGAGCAAGGTGTGCCCTGGGGCCACTCTCCAAGAAGTTTTGAGGTTGGCCAGTTTGAGGTAGCGAGTGTCCCTCCTTTCTCTCCCCTCAACTTGGCTGGTATTAAAACACTGACCAGGCAAATACACTTCCCTTCTTGTCCCATGGACCTGAGATGAATCTGGCCAGGAGGCCTATTAATGAGAAACATGATCTAAACCTGGAAAGGCTTTAATGCTCTGGGGGAAAATATTGTTTTTTTCCACATTTTAAAAAAGTGTTTCTATTATCTCCCTCAAGATAAATTCCAGCTATTTACTCACAGCTTCCTCTATGAAAAAAGAATATGCATTTCCCCGGGGCATCTTTCTTGCTTGATAACCTCATAACCAGATTGTAGAGGGATATATATATCAAGATACTTGTTACTGCACCTTCTCTCTCTCAGGTGTGAAGCTAGATGTATGAGGATGAGTTTCATGTACCCAGGGTGCAGGCAGCCTAGGCCATTGCTTTGAGTATTGGCTGCCTCCTGCACTCAGGAGTTCCCTCCTTGTCTGGACCATGCCACTCATTGCAAAGTGGCTGAAACCCCACATTCTGGCCTAGGAGTCGAGTCCTTTTAGAGGCAGGCCAGCCACAAAGCCTGTATTTTCTTCTTTGAATCCATTTGGGACAGACTGCAGGCACAGGTGAATATGGCTGTATCCATCTGGCTAGTGTTGGCTTCAAATAATTTGTCCCACTGTCCTCTGAGTGTGTTTGTATGTGCCCTATTTTCTGGTTGCAAATCATGGATCTTGCAGCCTTATCTTTTCCTCTTGCCAAATTCGCTCCCCAATCTCATCTGTCTTGGAGAGCTCTTCCCAAAAGAGATTCCTTTCTCTCTCTGAGAAGCTCTGACTAATCTTGTCCAATGCTGTTGGCTGCTAAAATAAAATAAAATAAAATTCTATATATAATCAATTCACAAGGAATGCAGATAGTTCAGTGTGACTGTGCATTCTTGCAGCACAGGCTCCTAAAGCAGAAGAGTCACCCTGCCTCCAGGAAGGCCTCATGTGGCAGGTGGGGCCACTCTGCAACGCAGAGTTATGCTTGTCCTTCTCTTTTTCAATAAAGCTAAGGCATTATTACAGTATAATCTCCATACCATAAGTGATACTCATTTGGAATGTGCATTCAACAATATTTAGTATATTTGCAGAGTTGTACAACTATCATCACAATCTAACTATAGAACATTTTTATTATGTTAAGAAACTCAGTACTCTTAGCCAACCCTCTCTCCTCACTTTAGTCACTAGTCTACTTTCTTTTGGAATAGATTTGCTAATCCTGGACATTTCATTTGGGGAGTGGGGTTCTAAGGATTGAACTAAAGAACTCCTATATGACAGGCAAGGGCTTGACCACTGAGCCCCATTCCCAGCTGTAGACATTTCATTTAAAGAGAATCTTACAGCTGCGTGTGGTGGCAAACAGCTGTAACCCCAGTACTTGAGAGACTGAGACAGGAAGATTGCAGGTTTGAGGCCAGCTTCAGCAACTTAGTGAGACCCTGTTCCAAAATAAAATAGGGCTGGGTATGTAGCTCAGTGGTAGGCTGCCCTTGGATCCAATCTCCAGTACCACAATAAATAAATAAAAATAAAGAGAATCTTACAATATGTCATCCTTTCTGATTGACTTCTTTCACATTGCATGTCATTGGGGTTCATATGTGTTGTAGCAAGTATGAGTGCTTTGTTCCTTATTATTGTTTATGTACTTTTATTTTGTTTATCCACTCACCAGTTGAAATAACTCATGGGTTATTTCTACTTTTTGGCTGTTACGGCTAATGATGCTATACATAATCACATATAGACCTTTGTATGGACACACACTTTCATTTCTTATGAGTTACTAGGTATGGAATTTCTGAGTCATATCATAATATGCTCTAACATTTATTATTACTCTATACTGTAACATTTTTAATAAGTACTAACCTATTTTACCATTTTAATTCCCACCAGAAATGTATGAGCTCTTCATTTCCTTCACCATCACTTATTAGTGTATGTCTTTTTTTTTGAGGTACTGTAGATCAAACCCAGGGCCTTGCACATGCTAGGCAAGCACTCTACCACTGAGCTACAGTCCCATCCTTGCACTGTTTTGATTATAGTTGTCCTAGAGGGGTGTGAAGTAGTATCTTATTGTGGTTTTGGTTTGCATCTCCCTACTAGCTAATGATGTTGAGCATTTTTTTTTTGTGTGTGTGCTCATTGATTATTTGGGTGCTTTCTTTAGTGAAATTGATATTAGAATCTTTTGTCCATTTTTATATTGATTATTTGTCTTCTTATTGAGTTCTAGGATTTTTAAATATATTTTGTGTATTAAGTCTGTGTGTGTGTGTGTGTGTGTGTGTGTGTGTTTGTAGTACTGGGGATTGAACCCAGAGACATTCTACCTCCAAGCTACACTCCCAGCCATTTTTATTTTATTTTATTTTTTAGAATCAGGTCTCACTAAGTTGCAGAGAGTCTCGCTAAGTTGCTGAGTCTGGTTTTGAACTTGCAATCCTCCTGTCTCAGCCTTCCAAGTCTGGGATTATACGTGTGCACCACCATGACTAGCTTGTGTATTATGTGTATATGTTTCCATTGTAACGAATTACCAAAAACATAGTGGCTTAAAACAAAAATACATTACCTTACAAATCTCACTGAGCTGCAGTGAGCTGCAGGCCTCAGGGAGAATTCATTTCCATATCTTTTCTCACTTTTAGAGATCATCTGCGTTCTTTGGCTTGTAGCCCCCTTCCTCCATTTTCAAAGCCAGCAATGTAACATCATTTTTACTTCCATTGCTATATCTTTATATGACAGCAACCTGGAAAAGTTCTCTGACTTTAAGGATGCATATGAGTAGACTAGGTCCATAATCCAGGATTACCTCCCATCTCAAGGTCCCTACCTAAGTCACATTTGCGAAATTCCTTTTGCCATGGAAGATAACATAGACATAGGTTCTGAGGATTAGGACATAGACATCGTTGTGGAGTCATATCATGTCTACCATATGTGGACATGAGTCCCTTGGCAAATATATGATTTATAAATATATGTACATATTTTTCCAAATATTTGGGATGTTCTTAAAATTTTTCTTGGTGTCTTTTGAAGAAAAAGGATAATTTTGATGAAGTCCAATTTATCAACCTTTTATGATTTTCATTTTTGGTATCATGTCTAAGAAATCATTGCCTAACTTTGAGTCATAAAGATTTGCTCCTATGCTTTCATTTAAGAGTTCTTACATTTAGACTTATGATTGAATTTGAATTAATTTTTATGTATGGTGTAAGTTAAGGGCAGGGAGTCATCCTTTTATACATGGTCGTTCAATTGTTCCAGCACCATTTGTTGAAATGACTATTCTTTCTCTCATTTGAATTGTCTTGGCACCTTCACCAAAATCAATTGGCCATGAATGTAGACGTTTATTTTTGGACTCTCAATTCTAGTCCATAGCTCTATATGTCTATCTTTATGCCTGGAACACGCTGTCTTGATTACTATAGCCACATAGTAAGTTTTGAAATTGGTGACTGTCAATCCTCCAACTTTATTCTTCTTTTTAAAGAGTGATTTGGCTATTCATGTTCTTGAGGTTTTCATGTGAATTAGATGCATTGTGTCCCTGGTTTCTTTGTCTGTTACCCTTAGAAAACAATTGTGGATTCATCCATGTTGCCCATCACCCAACACATTGAAGCTTCCCAGGGAAAAGGAATCTATTCTGGTTTCAGTGTAAACCTCCAGGGAGGTTTGTATGTTTGTATGCATGTTTGATGCCTGGCAAAGAGGAGATCCATCTGAGAGATGAAGAAGAGGCAGTTCAGGTCTAAGGGGTCAAGGCTCAAATTTTTTTTCCCCAACTCTCCCTGAGGAAATATCTCTCCCTTCCCTTTATTTTGTGGTATGTGCTCCATATACTATTGCTAGTGTCTGGGCATGTTTAATTCACTGATTTATTTATTAGACACCAGTTGTTTCCTCAGAGCCTGGGAGACATCTCTTATTCTGGGAAGTGATAGAAAGAATAAACACAAGCGGGGCACAGTGGGGCACACCTGCAATCTCAGTACATAGGAGGCTGAAACAGGAGGATTGCAGGTTTGAGCCCAGTATGTGGTAACTTAGTGAGCTCTTGCTTAAACACACACACACACACACACACACACACACACACACACACACACACACATATAGGGGTATAGCTCAGTGGTAGAGCACAGTAAAACACACAAACACACACACACATACACACATACACACACACACACACGAAGAGAGTAAACACATATTTTGGAGACGCCACTAGAATCAGGCTTCTGTAGAGCTTACAAACTCAATACTAACAGTTCTTATAGTCCAAGTGTCTATTTGCTTCATGCCCTGGAGTATTGAACAAAGGAACTGAGTTTGCATTTGGGACTTGAACAGGTCCTGGACACTTTTATTTTCAAACAATCATCTTTGGCCAGTGCATTACTTTTCTTTAATGGGCTATACTTTGGGACAATCGGAAAGCTCAGATTAGGACGAGGATACCTCTAAGTCTTCTTGCTTACCACTACATTTTAGTCAGTATGGTGGGGCATCCTTGCTTAGGCAAATAATACTTAATAGGTGTACTTGAGAAATACCAGAGGGATTAGACCTCTCCTGGGTAGTAATCTGTCTTTTGCTGAGCTTCCTACTCTGTACCTCTACTTGTAGAAAATTGAGCTTGGAGTACAGGACATGGATTTTCCAACTCTGCAAGTATAATTATTAATTGTCATGCCCCTGGGGAACTCATATTGCAGACCATAAGCTAAATGTGTGCCTTTTTAGCAAACCTGTATTTTCTCTTTTCAGGTAGGCCAGTTTTAAACCTGGCCTACTGAAAGCTTCAGAAAGTAGCCTTCACCATCTAACATCTTGAATTTTTACTAACAGATTTTGGCATGCTGAAAACTTGGCAAATACATGCTATGAGTCTTGAGATGGAAAAGTCTATAGTTTAATTGGCTGTCTGGATGCCTCAGAATAAGGAATACCAACCTCCTGGCCCAAGGTGATGGATCTTTCTTCACCCTCCCAGTTACCTCCTCAGCTCAGTCAATTGTGTATAACACACCACTGCTGGTACCATATTCTACGTGTGTTGCAAGTACTGGAAAAGTCAAGTTGAATCAGCTTAAATGAAGATGCATTGCTTACAAAATTGTAATATCCAGAGAATGCGGACTTCAGGCATAGCTCAATCCAGGATCTTAACACTATTTCTAACACTTTCTCATTTTTCTGATGTACCGGCCATGGTATTGGTTTCTCTAGAAGTCTAGATTCAACTCCTACAGGTTTACAAAAGTGTTGTGATAATCTTAAAGTGTTATAGGTCCATGTCTGGAGAGTTTTAAAAACTAGAAATGCCTGAATCCTATCCTCAGAGTTTCTAGAATGAACAGCCAAAGCTGAAAATCAAGACCAACCTCAGAAGTGAGAAAAGCATAAAAAGTCTAATTCTAAAGCAATGAGTGCTGACAGGTAGAATCAAAACAGTTTGGGAATTACTGTATTTCATCAACTCTAAGATGCCATTGAAAAGTGCATAATTATTTTATGTACCACTAAAAAGGAAAAAAAAATATTGATGCCCATTAACTTGTGACCTTCCCCCACACTGTTATCTGTATCTTGATTTCAGAGATAAAATATGAAGAAAGATATGTTTCTGAATCCATTAAATGAGATATAAATCTAAAGAAGAATTATGCTTTAAATAGTCCCCTTGGAGCCAGGCTTGATGGTGCATACCTATAATCTTGGCTACTCAGGAGGCTAAGGTAGGTGGATTGCAAGTTTGAGGCCAGCCTTGGCAACTTAGCAAGATCCTGTCTAAAAATAAAAAATAAAAAGGGCTAGGGATATAGCTCAGTGTTAGAGGATCCCTGGGTTCAATCCCCAGCATCAAAAGAGAAGAATAGTGCTCTTGGAAGGAGTCATTTATACAGATTTCATTGAAGTTACTTCATTCAAAACACCTGTGGAGTGTTTTTCCTTTGCCTTCAGAATCCATTTTCTATTTATACAAGAAAATCATAGTGTGCTGGAGCTGGGGGAGACATTAGAGACCATCCAGACAACCCCCAGATCGATTTAATTATACCTACACCTTGTTTTAGACTAAAAATTGTGTTTCCCAGCCTTAATCTCTCACTCTATTCACTGTTCTTGGCTCTGGATAGCTTTGGGTTGCTTCCAACCGTCAAATCCACCCTCCCAGGTTGAAGATGTGCCACCAATGAGGCTATTTAAAGTCATATGCAACAGGTGCTTCCAGCAGTTCCCAGAATGGCAGCAGAGTAATGGAGTAAGTAATGGGACCACTTTTTGAATAAGCCTTTAGTCTCTCCCTTTGAATTTGTTATGTTATGAAGTGATCAGTCACTTAGCCAAGACCTGTTCCACAGAGTGAAGCTGCTAGGAATGGGACTCCAGGGCATCTTGCAGTCACATTCTAAATGGGATACATTATGATGTCCATCCCTTACTTACTGGTCCTTCTCCAAATATAGGTGAACCAATAATGATAGAGGGGAAAACCTCAAATAAAGGGTCATCTAATGTACATATGATAGCTTGCAACCCCATCAAAGGGAAATCAGTGAGATTCTTTTCCTATTTTGCAGAGAGAGAAGTTGAGACACACACACACAGAGGGAGAGGGAGAGGGAGAGGGAGAGGGAGAGGGAGAGGGAGAGGGAGAGAGAGAGAGAGAGAGAGAGAGAGAGAGAGAGAGAGAGAGAGAGAGAGAGAGAGAGAGAGAGAGAGAGAGAGAGAGAGAGAGAGAGAGAGAGAGAGAGAGAGAGAGAGAGAGAGAGAGAGAGAGAGAGAGAGAGAGAGAGAGAGAGAGAGAGAGAGAGAGAGAGAGAGAGAGAGAGAGAGAGAGAGAGAG
>PVLC010000614.1:0-45309 GCA_004027655.1 Graphiurus murinus | reverse complement strand
CGAGAGAGCGAGAGAGCGAGAGAGCGAGAGAGCGAGAGAGCGAGAGAGAGAGAGAGAGAGAAGATGGCTAGGCCAGGGTCATAGTAATTTGGAATTGCATGCAAGGTAGTTTGAGGGCTTTTGCCTCCAAGCTGGACTGTGCTATTTCCTCTCTTCTCAATCCCTCATAGCATTGATGTAGCTCAGGATGAGGAGATGCTTGGCTAGAAATAAGACAGCAGGCCAAGAAAGGGAGTGAGTCTTCCAAGCCTAGAGCACAGGGAACTAGGGCTGACACAGCCTGCAGTCTGTCCACTCTGATTGGGTGAGTCTACATCTCCAATATGGAGCACAGATCCAGGATCAGAGGGGAATAAAACTTTTGTCCTGGTGCTCCACAAAGTCATTCAAATAATAAATTCTTTCCCATTTGTAATAGAGGTGAGATGATGAACTTGGTGATGGTGGATTACATAGGATTTGAGATGGGAAGATGCTGGCTGAGCCAGTAATTTATGCAAAATATGGGCTAGGGGGCAAACTCACAAAAACTTCTTCACAGAAGCATAGAAAGGCAAGAGGAAAGAGTATATCTTTGAGAGGGGCCACTGTACTTGGGCTTGACAACCCCCTTCTTCTCCCACCTCCACCAAGCACCAATGCACCCTCACTCATGCTACCTCTTCCTCTGCCTCACTGCCACTCTTATTATCACCACCACCACCATTACCATCCTCATCATACTTTTCTGCATCATATAAGGACATATCTTCATGTTTGTAATATGGCAACTCAATCTGCCTTTCCAACAAGCTCCCTAGTGATGCTGTTGCTGCTTCTTTGGGAACCTTGTTTAATGTGGCATTGGTCTTGGGGAGTGGTTCTCAAGTGTGATCCTACAAAAAGCAGCAGTGTCAACATCACTTGGGGGAATCTGTTTAAAATGCAAATTCTTAAGCATCCTCCCTCCCAACCTACTGAATTAGAAATTCTTGGGGTACAGTTGTCCAGCATGTTTTTAGAAGCTGTCTATATTGTTCCAATACAAACTAAGCTGTTCTCAAACCACTGAGCTAATGTTTTTCAGGCATAGCTAAACTTTAGAGTCATCTACTGAATTTCTAAAAAAATACTGGTGCCCTATCTACAATCAGTTAGTTTAGGATCTCTGGGCTTGCTTGGACAAATATAATTTTTAAAAGCTTTTCAAGTGATTCCAACATACAATGAGGATTGAAAGGGACCTAATCTGACACCTTTCAGTTTCACAAGAGGCTCAGAGTGGGAAAGTGGCTTATTGGAGGCCACACAGTTGGTACAAGCCTTCTTAAGCCCCTAATTAGATTCCTGGAGTTGCTAGTGTTGGGGGAACATGTGGGGCTCTCTAGCTCCTAGAACACCCTGCCAGTTCTTGTTCTACTTCTAACTCTCTTTGGATCAGTGATCTCCACCCCCCGTGTGTTCTGCCAGGTGGAGTCTAGCCTTGCTGTCATCACAGAACTGTTTCCCTGGATCTTGTGCTGCTGATTCCTGCCTTCTTCCCTATGGAACATAATCTGAAGAAGAGACTGTCTCTACCAGGATGTCACTTCCTTTCCTGGTTCCCCTGAGCCCATAGATGAGGTCTTGGGAAGTGGGGACTGCTAGAAGAGGGAGATGCATTGGCAAGTCATTCCCAGGTTCCAGTGTTCATCTTAGGGTCAAGTTGGGATGGCCTCACCATTTCCTGATGGAGGCTCTGAGGCTGGGAGAGGCCAGATGTGCTTAGTTCTCACTGTTCACCTGTCTTCTGGATGCTTCAGGATCAGCCCTGCTGAGACTTCACTATTGCCCAGCATCACTCTCTTAGCAGACCTCCCACCAGGGGACTCAAACAGTCCAGCAGAGGGAAAGGGGGCAGAGGAGTGGGACAGGATGTATAGGCTTGGAGAGGCCACTCTCAGTTGTCTGACATGAGTACCTAAATGCAAAGTGCTCCTGATTGCTTCTGTTCAGATTTAAAATGAGTTACAGTTTCCCTGGGCATTTTCCCACAAAAAAATAGAGAATTAAGCTTCTTAGTTGTATTGAATTTAGTTTAAAATTAAAATGGATTCTCTGTGCTTGCCCAGGGAGCAGAGATGGTTGCCTGTGGGCACAATAAATGATAAGGAGACGCCAACATGGACCTCATGGTTCATCCTGAGTCACATCAGAAAATAAGCTATGCATGGCCTACCTGGTCAGTTTGGGTCTAGAGTGTGCACATGTGCGTGCACATGAGTCTGTAGCAAGTCTCAGCAGCAGGAGGTGGTTTCTTGGTCTGTCCACCTGCCCCTCAGTAATATTTGGTGCCCATGCCATGAAAGCAGCTGGTTTCCTGGCACCCGCTGCCTGGCAGATGGGCCCTGACCTTTGTAGCAACTAGCAGTGTGTTAGGTAAACAAGGCCCCCTGCCCCTTCCACTCTCCTGCTCCTGCTGCCAGTGAGTTCTATTTTTTGACAGGTTTGGGCCAGGGAGACTGGAAGAGTTTTCGGCGGGGGCAGAAGAGAGGGTGCGTGCTGAATGGAGGCAGGAAGCAGATGGCAGCTAGAAACATGGTTCCTCACTCCAGCCAGAATTGGTTTATCCACCAAGGAGCCCCTCCACATCCCCAGCCAAGCAGCTCTGAGGATGCTGTAGGGTGGTCGAGGCTGGAAGGAGAAAGAGGCAAGATGAGGAGGATCGGTTCTACTGCCATAGTCTTGATCTTGTTATTGTGGAAGTGGGAGCCAGACATCTCCTGACAGTGGGGCCCAGCTGCTTGCACAGGGACAGGCCCAGTCCCAGGCCCCCTATTAGTCTGATGGATGACTCTTGTGCTGCTAATGTGGTTAGGGCTGGCAGTGGCCTGGGGGGCTGAGAGCTCAGAGACCGGCCAATACAGGCCCTGCTGTAATCACATTTGCCTGTACACAGAAGGGGCCCAGATAACCTACCCAGAAGCCCAGAGGACATTAGTTAAAGTCATTTAGAAATATTTTTTTTGTATCAAGCTTTTCTTACCTTATTATTATGATTATTTTAAACAATCAGTTTACTGCCCAGGGCATACACAGGAAAAGGAGCAGTTCTGAGAATGGATTATGGAAGACTGGCCCAAACAGCTTGAGTCCAGAGGTGTAGGGGTGTGGGGAGCTCAGGTCTGCCCTAGTGGAGACCCCATATTTCCTGGCTAATAGAGCCCTAATCCTCTTTCTTTGATTTCTCAGGCCTTGATAGTCTCTCTCTCTCTCTCTCTCTCTCTCTCTCTCTCTCTCTCTCTCTCTCTCTCTCTCTCTGCCTCCCTCCCTCCCTCCCTCCCTCTCTTTACTTATTTGTGGTACTAGGAATTGAACCCAGAGGCATTCTACCTTGTAGCTACACCCCAGACACTTTTTGTTTTTTATTTTGAAACAGGGTCTCAATAGGTTACTTAAAGTCTTGTTAAATTGCAGAGGCTAGTCTCAAACCTGTAACCCTCCTATCTCAGTTTCCCAAGTACTGGGATTACAGGTGTGCACCACGGCACCCAGCTTCTCTTTTTCTTAATTAATATTTTAATTTAGAATAGCTTTAGTTTTACAAAAAATTGTATAGATGGTGCAGAGAGTTCCCAGATCCCCCATGTTCAGTTTCCCATATTATTAACCTTTTGCATTAGTATCATGCATTTGTTCCAGGTAATAAAGCAAAACTGTCACAATATTATTAACTGAAGTCCATATTTTATTCTGATATCCTTAGTTTTTAACTATTGTCCATTTTCTGTCCAAGATCTCGTCCAGGATAAAACATGACATTTAGTTGTCATGTCTCCTTAGACTCCTCTTGACAGACAGAAATTGTCAACCATGATTTTTTCTTCTTTTTTAAATTGAGAAATAACTCAAAAACTATAAAGTTGACCCCTTTAAAGTGTACAATACAAAGTTGTGCAACAGTCCCCACTATCTAATTCTGGAATGTTTTCATCACCCCAGGAAGAAGCCCTGTGCCCATTAGCAGTCATTTCCCATTCCCCTCTCCCCCAGCCCCTGGCAACCACTAATCTACTTTCTGTCTCTATGGATTTGCCTCTTCTGGACATTTCATACAAATGGAATTGCACAAGATGTGGTCTTTTGTGTCTGGCTGAGCCGGCCACTGTTATACAGGTTTTAGCAACTTTAATTCCTGTCCTTAGACTGAAGACAGAATTCTAGGGCAAACACATTCAAGGGACATAGGCAAGACTTAAATGTGAAACTCTGAGCCAAACCCAGTTGTTCTGACTCCAAAACTAGACCATTTTCTGTTGCCCTTCTATCCAAGAACATATTCACTCATCCAGCATCCTGTAGACACTAGGTTCTGGAGAAACAGAGGACAAGAATCCCCACCATGGACTAAACTATCCACATCTCTGTTTATTGCCAAATACTTCTAGTTTACTTGCTTCTGCTATTGCCTTCTTTACTGTGTCATCACAGGACTCACCCTACCAGCCAGAGTGATTGGGTCATGTCTCAATGCTCTGCTCAGAAACATTCACTTGAGTGTGTGTGTATGTTTTAAATTTCATGACAGTAATAACCAAGGTGCTTACAGTGACTGTAGGCTCCTTCTGACCTGTCTGAGTTCCTCTCTTACTGCTCTCTCTGACTTAGGTGCATTGGCCTTCCTATACCTTTTCCATGCCCTACCAGGCATGTTCTCAACTCAGGACCTTTCTTGATATGGTTTTTTTTTTCTGCCTAGAGTGCATTGCACATTCCCTCATTAACTTCAGATATACATTAAAATATAATTTTTTCAAAAAGACCCTCTCACTTACAATAGCAACCTTCCCTCCAGGTTCCTTATTCTCTTTACCTGATTTATTTTTCTCCATTGTACTTGCCACTATCTAATACAATGTCTTTTGTTCCTGTATAATCTCTCACCTCCCATTAGAGCACAGACTTCATAAAGAAAGGAATCTTTGGGGTGTCTCTTATACTTACTGTTGAAACCTAAATACTCATAAATGTATGTCATATAATATATGTTCAGTAAGAATTGGTTATATTAGTTATAAATTATTTGCTCTTCATCCTTTATCTCTTTTATTCATAAATACCTCAATTGTTTACTACTGTGGGATGTGTGTGGATGCCACAAAGTGAAGGCTTGTGCTGTGGGACCCTTAAGAGATAGTACCTTTCACCTGGGAGGTAGAAAGCTGAGGAAGACAAATAGTGTCCTCTGTTCATTCATTCATTATTAAGAGAGTTCATCTTTATTAAGTAGGTGCTACACGAGATTTTAAAAAATAAAATTAAAAATAATTTGCCCATCTATTTGGAAAATAAATATTTATTGAGTGCTTATTAATTTACTAGTATACTAGGTGCTGAAGATACAGCATTGAACAACAAAGGTTCACTCTCTGCCCATTTGACTTTTACAGTGTAGTGTGGGACATAGATGCTGATAACTAAGACATTGACCCCATCTGGAGTTACTGAAGTTAAGTAAGAGGTTTCTCAGGGCCAGAACTATACACAGTTGGCATGGGTTGCTTTACAGCTGAGTTTTGTTTTGACCAAAGGTTTAAGTAAGGGATGGAAGACTCTCGATGGGGATGCTGTAAAGTACATCATGCAAGCATCAGATAGACTGGAACTTCCTCTTCTAAAAATCTAGGAACCAAGTTGAATTTCCTGGTCAAATGTGAAGAAAGGTGCTTTTGAATTTCTACTTGGAAGTGAACTGGTTCTACTAGTACTTTTTTAATCTATCTAGCTTCTCATTACAATTGAATATAAAAGACCCAGGTCAAGAGATTAAAGGTGTGCAAGGAGGTTGGAAAGACTTACGAATACCAACCCTTAATAATAAAAAATACCATTATCTCTGTGTTAATTCACTGTTGTGCTCTTACTTTTATCTAATTTGAGACTAGCCATGATCTTTGTGAACTAGGTTGACCAGAAACTGTTACAAAAACTCTTTTTTTCTTTATCTTTAAGTTACCCAAACTTTAAAGAGGAGGAATCAAGTAAGAGAGAGAGAGAGAGAGATTGAGGATTGAGATATACTCTAAGTTTCATAAACCATAGTCTTCTAATTAAAAAAAACCTATTGTATGTTTTCCTCTATGCATTGGTTAGTTTTTGCCAAAATAACACTCTGTAACAATTAAACCCCCAGAATCAGTGGCTATAACCAATAATCATTTATTATCATTCATGGTTCTGGAGGCTAGCTGAAATCTGACTCATCTAGGATGGTTTCAAGTCTCACTTCATTTTCATGTGCAGCTTGGGAGGCCCTGCTTTATACTGTGTCACTCTGATATCTTTGCTTACATGGCTATCAGGCTTTTTAAAAGACCAGTGGCTATCTAGGGCATGTTCTGTTTATTATGAAGTCAGAGGGGCAAGGTCTTTCAAGGCTTAGGCTTAGAACTGGACCACTTTCACTTCTGCTTCAGTAGATGTTCAAAGAAATTCACATATGTAAATTCAGTCAAGGGAAAGAAAAACAAACTCTGCTCCTTCAGTGGGAAGAATTGCAGAGATATGTGGAAAAGGGTATGTGGATATATGGAGGGTGGTGGAAGATTGGAGCAAAGAAAAATGCAGCCCTTCATGTTTTGTTTCCTCTCATGGATTTGCAGGTCAGCTGAGATGTATTGATATAGAGTTGGCTTGGCTACCTGGTTTCGCATTTCACTTTAGGTCTAGGAGCAGTGAGGGTGGCTTATTAGTTTATTCCTTCACTCAGGCCAAAATGATATGGCTGGCATGCTGTAAATTGCTGAGAATATAAAAGTGAATAATATAATCTTCATAAACATGCAGTTTGGGCCGAGCATAAGATGTGCTATAGAGAGGAAAGCACAGAGAATATTGGGAGCAAATACATTCAATAGTCAAAAAGAAGAACCACAATATGAATCAATGAAGGAACACCATGAAGCTAAAAAAAACATTCTGGAGTTAGTTCCAGTCATATTTTGACCAATGAAATGAGTTATGTCAGGTATTTAAGCTTATTTATAGATTGAAAATATCCCTCTGTTGTTGTTTTGTTAACTCCTGTTATCATTCACTGTCATTACCAAAACCTCTGAAAGCTTGTGTTAATTTTAAAGCAAAGTATGGGGAGCAGGATGAGAGTGTCATCACTTATACAAGTACTATTTAGTAATGAATTTGGAAAGAGTGTGTCTGGGATATAGCAGTGAATAAAGAGATGTGGGATAGTTCCTAGGGCTATATTGAGCTCTTTGCACAAGTTATGCTACTTAGTGACTTGCATGAGGTAAACTATGTTAATGCTTCTATTTTAGAGATGAGTGGAGTGAGACTCAGTGGACCAAGGTGATCCAACTCCCTGACTGAGTGGTGAATCAAAATGGGTGGTCAGTCATGACCTACCAGATCAGCACCACGGACAGCAGCCCAGCTAACTGCAAAACCCTGGATAAGATTCTGCAAAGTGAATTTTCACAAGCAGAATATCAGAAATGCTTTTGAGTGGATTATTTACGATATACTCTCACCACCCAGAATGAGTTTTGATGACTAGGGTCTTTTTTTTTTTTTTGCTAAGGACTTGATAGCGTGTGCATGTTGAGTGAGAATGGGGGCTTCTTGGGATATGAAAATTTGAAGACAGAATCTGGGAAACAGCCATGTACTTCTGCATAAAAAGCATCAGTGAGAGATTTGGAAACTAAGTTGTCTAAGGGTATGAGACGCTCCCAGGGAGTATGTGAGAAGTCAGGAAGAAGAGGTCCTATGTGGAGGCAAGAAAGAGAGGGGACTTGGCACAGAGAGAAATGTTAAAAGGAGATTTCAGTGGGTATGTGATCAGCATGTGAAGTAATCACCATCATCTTTCTTATCAAATGTTCAGTAAATTCCACACCATTGACTTTAGTGCAAATACATTTATTTGGGAGCACAATGAGGAAGCTGAAAGGGACAGAGAGATGTGTGTTCTTCTGAGAATACATGCAGATTAATACTGACTGGATAGAGAGTTTTTTCCACTGCATGTGGTAGTGGAGACCTTCCAGAGTTTTGACTGCTGTGTTTCAGCCTGGTCTCCCTAGTCACCTTTATCCCCCTTTTGAGGGAAGGCATGGTGCCTTCTTTCCCTCCTTCCCTCCTCTGATCTGGCACATTGGTGGTTAAGTGTCACAGACTTAGTTAATACTAAGGAGTTGATTAGTTTCCTTTGGTTGAGTCCTATTCAGGAAAAAACCATGAGTTTTCCTCTGCCTACAGCAACCAGAGTTGTTGGGATTTCCAAGTCACTGGCAATTTTAGATATTTTTCTCCTTGTAGTATACATGTACTTCAACTAGTCAGATCCTGCATTTGAATTTCAGGCCTGGGAAAAATGGTCACATGCTTTTAGGATCAATTCATGAATGTACAAAAACATAGAACTGACTTGTTTGTTGTTAAGTCCCATGCAAATTACCAACCTACCAACACTTTGACCTAGGAAGGGCTACATAGAATGTCCAGGGGAAGTCTCAGTTTGGTTTCTGCATTCCCATGAGAGCAACTGAGCTTATATTCTAACTCAGAATTCTTAGGGAGCAACTGATCCCACATTTACAGGAATACCTTCTTTTGCTTAGATCTAGGATTGTGGTTGAGGGTGACATGGTGGCGATGGAATTTATTCTCAGAGTTAAGTTTAGGACATCACTGTCCCACAGAAATTCCTATTAACACTGGATAAGGGTAGTTGAAAAGTAAATTGAATGGGTGGTAAAATAGAGTTCTGTCACTGGCCTAGAAACATGGTCATGGATTGTGGTGGACACAGTGAAAAAAAATTACTGTTTTTGGAGTTTGACATACATAGGTTTTGAATCTTGGCTCTTCTGTTTGTTTGCTACATAACCTTGAGTGTGTCATGCAACCTCTCTGAGCCTCAGTTTCCTCATTTGTAAAATTGAAAAATATGGATATAAGGAGTTCAGCTCTATACAGTTGTTTAGGGACCTGGGATATTTCCACTTAGTTCTCCAGAGTTTAGGAAACTTCACCTGGATCTTTTGATCAAGCACACAGATGAAGCAGGAGAAAGAGCATGAAGAATTGAGCAGGGCAAATTTTTATGGGTCAGTTTGGGAGGTAGTGCAAATAATTTCCACCCACTTTTCCTTTCTTTTTTTGGTACTGGGGATTGAACCCAGGGGCATTCTACCTCCAAGCTACACCCTCAGCCGTATTTTTATTCTTTATTTTGAAACAAGGCTTCACTAAGTTGCAGAAGGCCTCACTAAGTAGCTGAAGCTGGCTTCGAACTCGGATCCTCCTGTCTCAGCCTCCCAAGTACTGGGATTACAAGTGTGTGCCACCACACCCAGCTTTCCACCCACTTTCTATAGTAACATGGCTGTACCTAATACAGGGAAGGCTGAGAAATGACTGTGTACTTAAGAGGAGAGGGTAACTGATTTGGTGAGCAACAAGCCAGCATGTGCCACTTCTGTGAGGTTGTAATAAGGTGAGATTGTAATGAAGAAGAAGAAGAAGAAGAAGAAGAAGAAGAAGAAGAAGAAGAAGAAGAAAACAGCAGGTGGAATGTCTTCATTCTATCTAGCACATAGCAGGACTCGATAAATGTTAGTTCTAGTCGCATTGTTTACATAGGAAAGTGAATTTTGAATTTCAAACAAGCAACTTAGAAAGGACTTCCCAGTCTCACTTCAGTCATTAGATGTGCTGCCTTGTCTGTTTGTTCTTGTTCCCTATTATGAATTCTGATTATGAAGCCATGAAGAGTTAAACTACCCTGGCCCCCACCAGATACTCAGATACTGGACAGCTGGATGTCTTTCCAAGGGCCTTCAGCGCTCTCTTTCACTGCAGTAAATACATCTGGCATTCCCTATTCTGGAAATACAAGCAACTAGTCAATTGAAAAAGGCGTCTGCTGATGGTGGCATGACAAGCAATATCCATAACTGCTTGTAATCTCCTTCAGACATCCGCTTGCTCCCATCCAGCCCCACTGAGCACAAAGGGGCTCCTATTATCTCTGCAGCCTTCTGTCGCCAGAAATGCAGATGAACCCTGACCTGATATTCCACTCAACATGCCCTCTGAGCAAAGGGCCTTCTTCAAGTGTTTACCCTGCCAGAATAGCAGATGAGTAGGGTGAGGGAGCAGGCTTCCAGGAGGCAGGCAGCTGCAACACAGTGGTAGAGAGCACCGATTTTGCATATGGGAATTAGAAGACTCAGGCCTGCAATTTTCTGGCCCCATGGCCTTGAAAAGGTCAGTCACCTCTCTTGCCTCAGTTTCCTTCTTGGTATAAAAGAGCATAAACACAATGCTTTTTTATTTATAGTACAGGAAGTGTTGGGCTCAAATGATGTTGATTTCAACCTACACCTACATTCCTGATTTAAAAAAAAAAAAACTACCTGAAAAGGAGAAGTGAAATCATGATCCTAGGCAGGTGGGATTAGGATACAGAAATGAAAATACAACAATCACATCTTAGCCTAAGAAGATCCAGTCTGTCTCCTGTCCATGAGTAAGAGGTGACAGGAAGAACCCCATCTCTAAGTTCTCTATCCATGATAACCTAACCTGGACCAACTTGGTGAAAGAAGAGGAGAAAGCATGAGGTTACTGTCTGATAGGGACAAGCAGTTCCTCCCCTCCCACAATAGGTCCCACAGAGGAACAAAGGGAAGATCGCTTGCCAAGGCCAAGGGTCCCCAGTCCCATATCACTATGATGATGATAGTTCCTAACATTTGTATCACATTTATTATTTACAAAGCCTTCTTCCAGGCAATATAATATCACATTCATTCCTCAAAATAACTTTTCAAGCTAGGCATTGTGATCACCCTGAAGCTGAGGCTCTAAGATGTTGAGTAATTTGTTTTAATTCCTAGAACAAGATCTGTCTGATTCCAAAGCGGCATTTCCTCCCACCCATCCCCTGCTGTTCTGTCTTTATGTTCCCAGACACACCCAAGAGAAAAGCTTTATCTTCTGTAGATGAGACATGGGCAGAGACATGCTCTCAGATCCTCTTTGGATTAGAAAATTTGATAGCTTCTCTGATGTAAAGTTCCCTGTAAATGGTTATAAGATGGATGGGTGAGAGAGGAAATTGCCAGGAAGCAGGGGAAAGCTTTGGTGCTGACAAGAACTCAGAAATGGGTGGATGACCATTGGTCTGGTGTGTGTGTGTGCTGAAGGGGAGAAATTATAAAAGACAGAGACAAAAAGAGGGCCAGAATAGACAAGGCTTTCCCATATGCTGTCTACCATTCAGAAACATGAATCATGGATTTCCCAGGAGGAGGGGACTCAAATGTTCCATAGAAAAACTTATTGGGGCTTCCAGTAAAGTGGTCTTTCTGAGGGCCATAGGGTAGGATCGAAGCTATGCTTAAAAATGGACTTGGGCCAATAAAAGAGGCTGTACTGAATTCTATCATTCAGAGAAGGGCTGATTAGTCTCTGGCTCCAGCCAAACTGGAGTAAAAGCCCAGGAATCTCTCATTGTAGAAAGTGGTAAACAGGTTAGAAATACCACATGTGGCATGTAGAACATAAACATGCAGCATGTTGGGAAAGCTTGGACACATCTCTCCTAAAATGGGGAGGAAGTCTAGCTAATATGATGTGGGAGACAGAGCTGGAGGAAATGGAGGCCACTGAGAAATATAGGTAGCAGCTACAGAGTCAACCCTAAACCTGGAGATAAAAGGGTGAAGTAGTCATAGCACGAAGGCCCAGCCCACATAGTCAGCAGCACTGGAGAGAAGGGGATTAGGGAGCTGTTATGGTTAATTTCATGTGTCATCTTGGCTGGCCTAACGTATGCCCAGAGAACTAGTGAAACATTCTGGGTGTGTCTATTATTTTCTGGAAGAGATTAACATTTGAGTCAGCAGACTGAGTAAAGATCACCGTCACCAAGGTTAGTAGGCTTCATCCAATATGTTGAGGGTCAGAAGAACAAAATGGAAGAGGAGCTGGTGAATACACCATTAGCCTCTGTTCTTTGACCTTCAACTTTGGACTTGAACTATACCACTACCTTTTCTGTGCTTCTAGCTTGCTGACTACAGATTGTGATCTTCTCAGGTTTGATTACCATTTGATTACCAGTTCCTCATTATAAATCTCTTTCTATGCAACATAAATCCTATTGGTTCTGTTTGTCTGGAGATGACTGACTAATACAAGAGCCTTAAAGAATGAAGAGGGCAGAAGTTTTTCTGCCAATAGCTTGGTGGGAAGATGAATTTGCAGGAAGAAATGTGTGTGTGTATATGTGTGTGTCTGTGTTTGTGTGTGCATGTGTTCATGTGTGTGTTCGTGTGTGCGCGAGCCCCGTGTGTGTGTGTGTGTGTGTGTGTGTGTGTGTGTATAGGTGTGAACATGAGTGATACGGAGAGACTGCATCCCTGAGCCCAGTGCAGGGATGGGTTGTTGACGGTACCTGCCATGGTTTAAGTATCCCCTCCAAAGTCATTGAAACTTAATTGCCACTGTGATGGTTTTAAAAGGTGGGCCTTTAAGAGGTGATTAGATCACAGGGGTGCCATCCTGATGACTGGATTAATGCTGTGATGGAGGGAGGCAATGGCCTAGTGATCACTGGAGTGAGTTCCTAATAGAAAGGAAGACTTCCACCTGAATTTTTCTCTGTTTTGTGAGTTGTCATTTCCCCTTCCACCATGTTGTGTTACAACCAGGAGTCCCTCACCAGATGTGGCCCCTCAGCCTTGGACTTGCCAGCTTCCAGAACTGTGAGTCAAATAAACTTCTATTGTTTATAAACTATCTAGTCTGTGATATTCTGTTAGAGCAGCACAAAAGAACTAAGATAAGATGCCAACTAGGTGAGGAGTGACCTGTCTGCTGAGGACATGGAGTAAATACTATCCCCATCATTCCCGCAAGGAAGACACAGGGCAAAGCCCCATGCAGTGGTCTTCCTGCTCCTCACCCCCAGATGTCCTCCTGGTGTGTGGGGGGTGTTGCAGGCAGTGGCTCCTGCACTGCCAGTTTGCCCTTCAGGATTCACAGGCCCAGCCCATCCTCCCTGATGAATGTGACCCATCACTGAAACCTCATCAGCGGCCAGGACAGGGGAGGTCAGGCCCAGCAGCTGCAGACAATGGCCTTATCTGCTGCTGCTAGTGAGGGTATAAGCAGGGGATTGGATGGTATCATTCTAATTTACACGGGATTTTGTTTCTTTCCAGGTACTTAGCATGTGGATCTAGGTGATATCAAAGGCAGAGCATTATACAATAAGTAGGCTTAACCTCCATCTCACCCCCTCTCATCCTTCTGTCTCTTCATTGAGGCCACGAGGAGCTGCAGCTGGGGTTGCCATAGTGACCAATTAGGATTACTGAGATGTTCTGGCAGAGAAAAAAGAGAGTATCGATTTAGCTTTGACAGTGGGGTATCTGGGGACCAGGGGAGCCTAGGGTGTTCAGCATTAATAGGGGGCAGAGTATGCCACCCTTAAGTTCGTTCTGGGCTTGTGATACCTTGAGGTTGAACTATATATGTGATAGGGACCATTGGAAAGCCCCTGCCTTCTTGGAGCTTATGTGACAGTGCTGAGGGGCATGTATCTGGGGCCAGGTGGGAGCCATCTCCTCCCCAATAATTAAGAGTGGACTTCTAGGGAAGTGGAATTCCTTGGCTCAGTTATTGGGAGGTTTAAGAGGTGCTGACAGCCTCAATCCAGCCATAAGCTTCCTGTTATCAATTAAATATTTCCAGGTGATCTGATACATAGCCCCAGGTGATGGGGTAGGGTAGAAATAGTGAAGATAACTGTGAATGCTGAGCTCCAGGAGCCTTGAATGATGCAAAACACTTGGTAGCATCACATGCAAATCAGCTCCCTGATTAGTCTGACTTTAGGAACAGGAAGCCAAGTGTATATGCAAGGGTCAGAGAGCTTTTGGGGTGGAAGTGGGGCTCCAGGATGGCATAATGCAGCCATGCGGCTGTGGACAAGCCACCAAAACAGAACCCAGCCTCTGCTGACTCCTCTGTGAACATAGAGTATTAAAAAACTGAATAGAAGAGCTATAAGATTAGAATCTATGCTTGTAAAATGCTTGATACATTCTTAGTGTAGTGGACTGAGTTGTAAGAAACTGGAGATAGAGAACCAGAAACTGAACTGGTTAACTGAATCACTTAAAGGATTAGGCCTTGGAGACACAGGGTGAGAATTTAGGTGGCTGTGGGTAGAAGAAGGGAAAGACAACTGTGAACCAGGGAGCAGTGGCCAAGTGAGAAGAGAAGCTGTGTTCATCCACTTTATGTTGCTATAGTAGAATAATAGAGACTAGGAAATTTATAAAGGGAAAACTTTATTTTGGAAGCTAGGAAGTCCAGGTGCATGGCATTGGCTTCTGGTGAGGTCCTTGTGTTGCTTCAACTCATGGCAGAAAGTGGAAGGACAAGTGGGTCCTTGCAGAAGAGAGAAAGGGGGGCTGAACTTCTCTGAAGACCATTCATGTGAGAAAAGTATTACTCCATTCCTGTGCTCCTGTGCCTATGACCCAAACATCTCCCACCAGCTCCCCCCATCTCTTAGCACTGTTATATTGGAGGCCAAATTGCATTCCAGAGGGGACAATCTGTATTCAAACCAGAGGGAAAGGAGAAAGGGTGTTGAAGCTATGGAGGGACATAAGGAAGGAGGGATCAGAGAGACAGGAGGATAGTTGGCAGCATGAATGGACAGAGAAGTCCCTGATTTCATTAGAGGAGACTTCCTCATCTCAATATTTGGAGAAGTAAATTTGTCTAAAGTTCTATGGAAGTAAGAAGGGACTAAGGAGAGGACTCACCCAGCAGGTGTCCATCCTCAGGGGGAAAAAAAAGTGGTCCTGTCCTGAGGCTGAGCAAAGGTCCTAGGTTCATAGTTAACAAAACAGTTGCCCTGGGCTTGGCCTATGGGGGACCCTTGGGGACAAACCTCCCCTCTACCCTGAATGACCATGAGCTGCGAGGAATCAGGGCTAAACTAACCTTCTGCCTCTGACAGCCATCAGACATACCACACCAAAGGCATCCCTGCCCCTGCTCCTCACTCCCCACCTGCACCCCCAGTGGGCTCCAGGACTCTTAATTAGAGCAAAACTGTGAAAAGAACCCAGGAAAAACAGCTTCTTCTTTCCCCTGCCCCCATCTCTGCCTCTGCAGGATTTAATAACTGCCCTCCTTAAAGATCAGGAGACATGATTAATTCTGACTCGAGGATTATTAAAATGCTTCCACCAAGCATCTGGCATTAAAAGTTTTAAATCAATTAATCTGTTGTTTGTGGAAGAGCATTCTAGTTAGCACAGCTGCAAGAGGCTGCTCAAGTTGCTGTTAAATTGGGAGAGGCCATGCTGGAGGGAGGGTCCAGCCTCCCCTGGGAGCTGAGGAGCTCCCACTGGGCTCCAAGTAAGTCCCCCGGCTCCCAAACCCTCACTTCTCTCACCAGAGTCAGGTGTGTCTGATTTTTCCCATCCCCAGATAAAATATAGGATACTCACTTGAATTTGAATTTTAGACAAATAACAGATAATTTTTGTTTAGTGTAATTATGCCTCATGCAAGATTTGGGACATACTTATGTTGCAAAATTGTTTTATTTGTGTTTAATCTGAAATTCAGATTTAACTGGGCATCCTATATTTTTATTTGCTAAGCTTGGCAACCCTTTTTGAAGTGCTTGGTACATTGTAAGTGCAGGGGGCTGAACTGGGAAGCATGTTATCCAGCTGAAGCGAACTCCTGGGTATGAGCCCTGAACCTTCTGTCTTCATGCCAAATGTCCTAGGGTGACTTGAGTGGACTCTTGCAGGTGTGCTGGTGTTTTTTACCCTTTTCAGGTCAAGCAAGAAATAAGCAACCTTGAACTCTGGGGCACTTGAGCATTTGTGGGACTCTCATACAGTGTTTACAAAAATTTCCATTGGATTGATAAATCATATGGAAAATTATATTCTCAGCCTATAGCCCCAAGAGCACATTGCTGGCATGTTCATAGCCATTAGCTGCTCTCTCTCTTGAAACTTGGGGTGCTCATGACACCCTTCATCGATCCCTGATGCGATTAACCATGAACTCCTTGGTGGTAGGGCTGTGTTTGGGTCACATTAACATCCCCAGTGCCCAGCCAAGGGATAGCACATGGCAGACTCTGCATAAGTTGATATAGTGAGTTCACGGAGTAAACAAACTTTCCCTGTGCTCTCACCCAGTCTTCCAAGTAGCCAGAATTGCCATACATAAATCACAAGGAGTTGGTCAAGTTCAGAACCAATCTCGAACCCACTGGACCAGGAATCAAATTTAGATGCAAGTTGTGTTTTTGGTTAGTATCTCGTATCCTTGGCTAAGTCCCTACCCTTCTCTGGACCTTGGTTTCTTCATCTTTAAATCCACAGAATCATGCTTGGGGGTCTAAAGGCCAGAAATTCTGGGAGAACCCCATCAGTGCCAAGCTCTGTAGACTAGCTTTGAGTGGATCAAGTTAAATGCTTCCCTGAGTTAAATAAGACTTAGGGACAAGCTGAGTCCCATTGCTTGGTGAGCCCATTCACATATATGTCCCATCCTGGAGGTCCAGGGGAAGGTTCTATTCCATGCTGTTTATTGTCTTCTATATTGTAGTCTATTTCAGGTTTCCATTGCCTTTCTGCAAACAGGGACCAGGCTTGTACCCTAGGCAGAAGGGGAGAAGGAGGCAAAAGGAGGGGACCCCATCCTCCCTGACTTTGCATCCCATCCAAGTTTCCTTTGACCCTTGGACGCACCTCCAATATTTCTTTTCAGACGCTGCAGTCAGCCCAGATTTATCCTGCCTCGTGTCTCTCATGTAAAATGCATCTCCCGACACTTTGCCAGGTTAAATGATTTAACAGCTGAGGCAGAGAGAATTAGGGGTCCAGGAGCAGGAGGCAATGCCTGCTTTTCAGATGAGATTGGAAAGGAGATGGAGATTGGTGGTGATGATAATCTCTTATTTTAATAATATAAAATAACTGTCCCACTGAATCAGAGTGAGCGATGAATTCTGTGGCCTGGGGTTAGAGACAGCCCATCCTGGAGGAGAAAGCTGGGGGTGTAGGGATGCCTTTTGGTTGCTCCTTCTCCCTCGCCTTTCTTTTCTGGAGAAGATTTGTGTCAGTACCATGCTGTGACTGTCCCAGACCTGGTGTCACTAAGAATGTGGGGAACCAGGGGGCTAAAGGTGAGAGTGATGATTTGGGAGTGTGTGCATGTGCACATTTGTGTGTGTGTGTGTGTGTGTGTGTGTGTGTGTGTGTGTGTGAGAGAGAGAGAGAGAGAGAGAGAGAGAGAGAGAGAGAGAGAGAGAGATCGTAAAAGTGAATGAATGACTGTAAATTCAGGGAAGGGAGACTGATGACCAATTTTTCTTTGTGAGCCATTGATACCCTGATCTTTGGCCCCAGGAAAGGGTCCCTAATGCAGGGGTCTGGAGAAGATGACCCTTAAGAGATGTGGGGACTGGTATCTTGGAGTACAGAATTCTAGGAGGCTTGCACCTGCTCCAGCAAACCCAGGAGAAGTGATTTACTCTTCAGTCAATATCTTCATGGTCAAGATGCACATTGAATATCTGTCATGTGCTGATCTACCGGAGATCGGCTGGGCCAGACCAGAGAGGTTCCAAGAGGAGCCAGGTGGTGGGGAACAAACTCTATGGCACATGTCGGCTCAGCAGGGCTTCCTTCTCGGCAGGCTGTTAATAGTCGAGGAGCTGCAGACCTGTCTTCTTCCCTGGGATGAATTCATTACTCCAGTCCTACTCGGATTCCTTCAGGTTCAAACGTCAGAATTTAATATGCAGCTAATGAGTCAAATGCTCTCTCTATCTTTCCCTGTCCAAGGTTTGCTTTTTTTCCCCTTCTCTCTCTTCTCTGTGCAGGTGATTGCAGGGATTGTATGAGATGGAGCAGAAGCTGGTACTGCATGAGCCCATGAGGAGCCTTCTTCCCCTTCCTTAGTCAACGGGAAGTCTGTTCCATTTACTGTACTTGTTTATTGTAAGAATGATGTGCTAGGATGATGGAAGTTCACTCTCACTGGAGCTCCTGAATCAAGAATCTTGAGAGTTTATGGAGAAGTGAGGAAGGCTGATAACAGGGAAAGCCTGCTTCTCTGCATGTGGAATTTCTGTTCATTAGTCAACACTAGCTTATAAAAAACAATTATATATTAGGTCATGCAAGGCACTAAAGATATAAAGTTGAATGGATTGAATGATTATATTAAAGACAGTGGGGTATGGTGGTTAGTTTAGTTTAGAAGGCTCTGAAGCCAGACTTCTTAGCTTTGGATCTGTGGCTGATCGGATGTATAAATTTAGGTAAGTTAGTTTTACTTTTTGCCTCTATTTTCTCATCTGCAAAATGGAGATAACAAAATAGCATCTTTAGGCAGTTATAATGAACCTTAAATAGGTTGATATAAGTTGTACTTGCAAATGCCAGGTAAATGTAGTTATTGTTCCCATGTGGTAGGAACTTAGGGTCCCAGAGTCTAAAATAAAAATAAGCCAACATTGAACAGCTGCTTACAATATATCAGGCAATGTGATTTATATGCATCAACATAATCATCACAACAACCTTATAAGGTGGGTCTCATTATCCTCATTACCATTTTACATAGGAGGAAGCTGAGACTAAGATCTGTTCTGGCCCAAGGGTACCCAGCTAGTCAATGATTGATCTGCAATTTGATCTTTGCTCTGTTAGACTGAGTCTGAGCTCTTGGCCACAATTCTATGTCTTGGGAGAAACAACATATGTAATTATAGAAATGGCATTGTCTTGTTATACAAGTTGAGATGCATCATTGTGGGATCCACAGAGAGTAATATGGCTGCCTCTTTCTAGGGAGGTCAAAGACACTTTCCTGGTAGAAGCAACATTTAAGACGGAGTCTGAATAGGCATTCTCTTTACTATTTTATACTTTTATTACTGCATTGCAATTATAAATCATAGTGAGGTTCAATATGATACAAAGCATACATGCACATAGTTCTTGGTTCACTTCCCTCTGCAGTCTAACCCACTAACCCCTTCTCCATTCCTATACATGCTAGTGAAACCAGTAGTAATACCTTTTTATATTGTCAAAGCATTATTTGAACTGTTTCCCTCCTTAATGCTCCTTTGTCCTCTCCCCACCTCCCTCTTCTAATCCCCTTCTACTATTCTACTGGTCTCTCTACACATTTATCCAAAGTCCCCTATGTTTCCTATTTTCTCTTTTGCTTCTGCATATGAGAGAAAACATATAACCCTTGTCTTTCTGAAACTGGGTGATCTCACTTAGCATAATGTTCTCTAGTTCTATACCTTTTCCTGCAAATGACATCATTTTGTTCCTTATGGCTGAATAGAATTCCATTGCATGTATATAATGCATTTTCTTTATTTACTCATCTGTTGACAGACACCTGAATTGGTTCCATAATTTAGCTATTGTGACTTGTGCGGCTATAAACATGGGTATATATGTATCACTAGAGTGTTGTAACTTTACTTCCTTTGGAAATATACTGAGGAGTGGTGTACCTGAATCAAATGAGGGTTCCATTCCTAGTCTTTTGAGGAATCTCCATAGTGGTTGCAATAATTTACAATCTCACCAACAATATATACGAGTTCCTATTTCCCACATCCTGGTCAGCATTTATTATTGTTTGTATTCTTGAATATCATACTAGAATTCTGCCATTATAACTGGAGTTGGATGGAATATCATTCTAGTTTTGACATGCATTTCCCTAATTGCTAATTATGTTAAACTGTTTTTTTTTTCATATATTTATTGACTAATTGTATTTCTTCTTTTGAGAAGTATATATTCAGTTCAATTGCCCATTTTATGGATTGGGTTATTTTTTCTTATTCTCTTTATTTATGGAGTGAGTTAGGCAGGAGTCAGAGGCACTGTGGATGACCAGGGTACATTTGGAAACCTCCAACTTTGGCTTGAGGGCAGGCATGGGATGGAGAGTACACAGGGATGAAAACAGTTGAGAAATGCATTATGCAGGTCCTCTGCAAGATCAGTGGGAATTGCTGCGAGTCTGAAGCTGGGGAGTGGCACAAGTGTGCTCTATGGAAGCTCCTTCTCTCACAGAGCTGTGGTTATATAGGCCTGGTAGGAGAAGGCTTGAGGTCAGGAGGATGCTTAGGGTGCTATTAGCAATCATCAACTTGTTGCTTGGGACAGGATGATCTGCAGCCCACCCAAGGGGACTGGAAGGTGGGCATAAAAGGAGGAGTGGCATTTCCAAGCAGAAATGGACATAGGGTCTGTTTCTTATCCTTGGAAGGTGACAATGTGATTCAGCTACATTGTCATCTCTCAAGTGCTCCTAGAAGTCCATGAGAGGGAGGTGTTGTTGAATGAGGGTGCAGAAGCTGAGCCTCCCTGGGAAGAAACTAAGATTTAACTAGCACTTATTGGTCAGCATCATATAATGAAGGGTTTGGGTAAATGAGAGAACTATTTCAGGCTCAGTGAGGTAAATCTTTGTGTGAATTAGCTTTCTGCTGCTGTGACAAAACACTTTAGAAAGAGAGAGGGATAGGGTTCTGTGTCCCAAGATCCCCTCCAAGGGCACATCACTCATCATTATTTCACTCCCTTCCGCTAAGTCTTGCCTCCTATGGGGAGGTTCTACCAGTAGCATCATCAGCTGGGAACCAAGCCTTCAAACATGCGAGTCTTTGGGAGAACGTTCAAGATCCAAAGCACAAGTGTATTGAAAGGAAGTAGGACTGCTGGCTAGTATAGAGAAACCTAAGCTGGGACATGGGCAGAGAGTAGCACACCAAGGAATATGTCCGTGCTGAAGAGAGCCAGGGGTGTCACGTAGCAACTCTAGTCCAGTGAGATGACTAGGGACCCAAATGTAGAGAAGGTACACAGCGCCTGATAGTAAGGCCAGCCCTGACCTGTTTGGAGAAAAGTTTAAGTATATCTTAGCTATTCAGAGAAGGAAAGAGTGAAATGATATGAGGAGACCAAGGCCCATGGACTGCCTGGACTGTGCCTGCCAAGGCAATATTTTGCTCAGTGTTCAGTTTGTGATCAGAAACAAGCACTCTGTGAACATGTTTCTTTTTACAGTCCTTGGCATTTTTTTTCTTTCCCCCAGAAATTTTTTCCTTCCTTCACTCCCACTGTGGGTGTGTTTGCAAATCACAGAGGGGGAGAAGTGCCTTGATAGCTGTGTGGGGTAGTAGTCGTGACCTGCAGATTCCTGAAGCATGCTGAGAGATGAAAGAAGGAGGTCTCCAGCCAGGGAGGGAAGCCCTGCTGACCATGCCTCTGGCAGCCATCCTTCACAGATATGCAGCTCTGGTGGAAATAGTCATATTGGACCAAAAAAAAAAAAAAAAAAAAAGGACACATAGGTTTCGAGTTTTGTTTTGTTTTGTTTTGTTTTTTATAAAGAGCTCATTAAATCATGTTTGACCTTGAATTATAGTCATTCTTATACATGGCTTACCCTCTGTCCTGGATTGGAAGTTCCCTGAAGGCTGTGGCACTGTTGTATTGCTATTTCCTCTCTCTCTCTCTCTCTCTCTCTCTCTCTCTATCTGTGTGTGTGTACTAGGGATATAATCCAGGGTCTTATGAATGCTAGCCAAGCCCTCTACCACTTAGCTACATCCTCAGCCCTGCCATACTGCGATTTCCATCATGTTGAGTTATAGCAGGGGTGGGTAGGTCCCAAGGATAGAGGTCCAGTCTCCAGGAAGGCAACACCTAAGAATAGCCTCAAGCAATCTGGAACAGCGTTACAAGCCAGGACACCAGAATGAGAATCTTGGGATAGAGTCTGTCACAGAGACCAAATGATTCTGCCTGGTACACTTAGGGTGAGAATGGGAAGGGGACTTGGAGATTGGGAACAAAGTAAGGAGTTCTTTTCTAAAGCCAAACCCAGTTCAAAGTCCTTTAATGACTCCCCTTGGCCTCAGAGGGAGGTCCATACTCCAAAGTCCCAATCTAACTGACTTCCCACTTTGTTCTCTCCACCCATGCAACATTTACTATTTAAGACTGAAGTTTATTTATATCTTTCTCCCACCCTGATGCAAGTTACAGCTTCCTGCCTGGACATCTTTCCACAGGCCTCATTCTGTCTCCCACATATCCACACCTTCAACCACTTCCTGAGCCCAATTTAAATCTTACCTCTCCCAGGAAGACTTTTTTGGCTTCCCTGGCCCACATTCCTTTTTAGTCTAACATCTGTTGAGTGTGTAGCATGTACTGGGCGTGCTATGTGTTATCTCATTTAGCCCTCCCAGTAGCTTCGTGACTTCAGCAAAGTTCTTAATTCCAAAGGTGAAGCAACTTGCTCAAATTTACATAGCTGGAAAACTAGAGCTGGTACCAAATCCTGGTATCTTAAAATTCAAATCATTTTTTAAAAATTCTGTCATACACAAAATAATCTGTTAGTCCTTTCACTTATGCTGCAAAGAAGATGTCTTCCCTCTCCTTCACACCAGCAGCCATGGGTACAATGTGGAAATGTAGACAACATGATATGTTATAAAGATACTGAACTAAGGCTCAAGGGACATGTCTTTTGGCTCTGCCACTGAGTAAGTCACTCAACCTTTCTAAGCTTCCTTTTATCTTTGTTAAAAACAAAAGATGACTCTTATGACTTGGGCTTTGGTAAGGGTCAAATTAAAGTTTATACCAGAAGTCTATAAATTCTATAAGATAGAATAATAATAATAATGATAATAATTATTATTATTGCTGTTGTTGTTACTATTATTTTTATTCTCATGCTCCAAAGATGAATTATGTCCTAAAGAATTATAATATTCGCCGGGCGTGGTGGCGCACGCATGTAATCCCAGCATTCCGGAGGCTGAGACCGGAGGATCCAGGTTCACGACCAGCCTCAGCTATCTAGTGAGGCACTCTGCAACTTGGTGAGACTCGGTTTCAAAATAAAGAATAAAAAATAGGGCTGGGGGTGTAGCTCGGAGGTAGAATGCCACTGAGTTCAATCCCCAGTACCGCAAAAAAAAAAAAAAAAAAAGAATTATAATATTCAATGGGCAGAAAGTATGTTCTGAAAAGTAAAGAACAAAAGATGAAGGCATATAAGCTGACATTTAGCAAATTCCCTAAAGTCTATTGGGGTTGGTGAGATTTGGCCAATATCAACAATCAAATCAAGATGCCTCTACTAGTTGTCACACGGACAAGGATGATGGACAATGTTCAAGGTGTTGGAGGCGATTCTAATAGTAGACGTTTCTAGGAAGAGAACCATTGGTTTCATTAGATTCTCAATAGAGTCTATGGTTTCCACACCAGGGAAAGGATTAAGAAGCAGTAGACTAAGGCAGGGATTTGGCTATGAAATCTGACACAAGCTGGTAACTGAAAAGAGGATGCCTTTGTTTCAGAAATGCAGGCAGAATGGGGATTGTCGGAGTAAAATCCTTTGTCAACCAATTTGGAGTTCACCTGGCAGGCTCTTGGACAAGTCAGTAATCCCAGTGAGAGATCTTATAAGGAGGTAGGTAGCTTTATATCTTCATGTGAAGTCAGAACTGTCCAGAGACAAGATGGGTATCTGGGGAGCAGAGAGTTCCTGGGCATAAGTGTTCAAGTACTAAATGAACCTGTCACTGGCTTTATGGATGGATCCTGTCATTAGGTGGGGCTGTGGGCTTAAAAGGTCCCTGGACTTCCTTACACCTTTGAATTATTTTTCTGATTAACATGTTGAGCAGCATCAAGCAGACAGGATCACTTAGCTGAATACATGTCCTGTATTTACCTTTGGCTCACAAACTCTTCAACCTATTGTGAATTTAATTTTGTATTTCATAGCTGGCTATGTAGTGACTTTCTGTAGCTCACACTGAAAAGACCAACATGGAAGAGAACAGAAACTTTGGGCTAGGTCTCCAAGGTCATGTCTAAGGAGGAGAAAGTGGTTCTTATGGTTCCGTCATAGCTCAGAGCAGACTAGGTTATACAGAAAAGTGGGTACACCCAAGTATCAGGTGTTTTGACAAAAACGGACTGGACTTCAGGGTCAAATGTGTTTGGGAAATTCTGATGACACAAAGCTAAACCTTTTGTTGTTGTTGTTGTTTATTTCTTGTTTGTTTTACTTCTTGGATCCCTGTGACAACTTTCTAAGAAGGAGCATGATATGCAATATCTCCCTAGTTTTTTTGAGCATGGGATTCCCCCTCCCCCCCGGAAAATCTCATGATTGATGTTGAAGAGAATACACTAACATTGTCCAAGACAACTTTGTCAGATGTTGTCTTTTTTCTACCTCCAGTTTGCCTCTCCTTTCATTCTCTCAATCCTTCTTTGCAGCCAGGATTCTAAGAGAGACATCTGGAGCCTCAAGGAGACCCTTCCTCAACCCAGTAGGATTTCCGCAAGTGGTATAGGTTTAGGCGTGTAATGAATTTAGATTTAATTTGCAAGTGAAAAAGCTTGCTTTCTTTTGTAGCTTACACCAAAGCTCAAACGTCTAAGCTTCTAGGGTTTAAGTCTAATTAACTGTATTTCACAGCTTATTTAAAGAAAAGAATGGAGGCATTAAAATTGTAAAATCTAATTTTTGAGTAAATCTTTCAGTGCAAAATTAATGTCGCAGTATTAGAGCCGCCTTGGCAATATATCTCTTGTCTTCAAATTTCAAAATGAGCTTTTGCAAACATGAAATTATTCATTAGACTGTCTGGTAAAGAGATAAATAAGTGTCTCTTCAAATCCTCGATCTCCTTTTCTCTATTTAGCCAAAGACCAAGTTATTTGGTTTGAGGGACAAGTGGGTTGGTCAGATTTGTGAATTTTGACAGGTAAGGAGTGAAAGAGTTGGGGAAAAGACTATGTCCCTTTTCTATTACCTGATTTACTTCTGAGGGATTGATTTTTCTCTAGGGTACAATCAAAAATCCCAGTAGAGCAGGGCATGGTGGTGCATGCCTATGATCCCAGTACTTAGAAGGCTTAGGCAAGGTGATCCCAGGTTCAAGACCAGCCTCAGCAACTTAGTGAGACCCTTGGCAACTTGGCAAGACCTTATTTCAAAATAAAAATAGAAAGGGCCGTAGCTCGGAGGTAGAATGCCTCTGAGTTCAATCTTTAGTGTCAAAAAACCAAAACCCACACCCCAAACAAAATAAAACAAAACAAAAAACTCAAAACTCAGCAGCCATGCTGGATCCAGGGGCAAGGGTCTGCAGGGCAGCTGTTCTTTCTGAAATACCCAGATTCCCCAGTCTCTCCAGATGGATATTTTTCTATTCATTCTCATAACCAAGTGGTCACCATCCTGTCTGGCCCATTACCGAAACATCTTTAACTTCTGTTTCCTTCTGTTTGCCCCAGTTCTGGCATTCACCCACCTACCTCTCTGTTCTTACCTGCCACTTCCCTTCCCAGGCTCCACAACCTGGTCACATTTGATGCCCAATCTGATCACCCCTCAGTCTCTGTGCATGGTGGCACAGGGCTCTGACCCTTCCCCAGTCACTCCTTCTCCCCACTAGACTCCGAGTTCCTCCAAGACAGGGTCCCTATCTAGTTCTTGGTGTCATTGATATACAGTAAGTGTTCACTAAATGTTTGGTTTGTTGATGGTTATGATGTTCTAAAACTTTAGGTGCATGCTTTTCAAACTTTCATTTCACTTGGTACCTATTTGCTTTTACCTATCATACAAAGTTGGGGTAATAGGCACACAGGAGCTTGGCATTGGAGCACCTCAACCTGGAAGGGGTCATTCTTAGAATCTATGAGGTATGGTGAGAACATACTATACTTCAGGTGAATGTGAGCAAGCTGCTTAAGACAGAATTCTGTCTCCTGGCCTGCAAAATGACAATAACAACACTTGGGCTGAAGGAGTTTTGTGAAGCCTAGAGATGATGTGGCAATGATATACATATACATGTATATGAATATATATACATATATATGCATATATATACACACACACACACACACACACACACACACACACACACATATATATATATATATATATATATATATATATAATGAACTACTCAATATTGTTTCCTGGTACATAGTAGGCCTTCAGAAATTGGTAATCACTATTTTTAAACTTTGTGCAATGGAGGTATAAGGTTTAAGAAAGCTATAAATACTGATACATATATATATATATATATATATATGTGTGTATACACACACACACACACACACACATACATATATTTACTGTTTGGTCCTTAGGTCTTCCATTCATTTACTGATCCATTCAGTAAACATTCATCATTCATTTGTACTGAGCATCAGGGAGCAAGCTAGGTGCTGGGGACATGGTGCTGAATTAGACCCTTAGTTTGCCTGCTTTTTTCTACACGTCATTAGAATCGGACACTATTTCCCACTTCTCTTGACAGTAACTGTTATGGTTTGAATTTGGAATGTCCCCCATACCTCATGAAGGTAGGGCATCCACGTTGGAGAAGGGGCTTGTTTGCTGAGGAGGGGGTCCCTGGGGTGTGGCTTGGGGATTATATATGCTCCCTCCTTCCCTTGCTCCCTCTCTGCTTCTGTCCTCCCTGATGTGAGACCAGGGGACTCTCTTTCTCTCTGTCTCTCTCTCTCTCTGCCTCTTGCCACCATTCCATGACATAACTGGCCTGACATGAATTGGACCTCAAAACCTCCAGAACTGTGAGCAGATAAATCTTCCTTCAGGTGTTTTGGATTATAGCACTGAGAATGTGGACTGAAACAGCTGCGAATGCCTCTTTCCCAATCTATTCCAGTAGCCTCCTAGTCTCCCTGCCTCCACTTTGCTTCACGTCAATCCATTTCCTACAGAAAAGATGAAAGAGTACTTTAAAATGCAAACTGACTGACCACACTACTGTCCTGATTAAAACTCTCAGTGGTTTCCGATTGCCCGTGGTCCATAAACTGTCATCCAGCTCCTGAGGTCTGGCAGGGTCCCTGCCCACCTTAAGCCTTGCTTCCGCTTAATCTTTGCCTGTAGGATTTCTGTCCTATCACCCCAGCCCCACCTGGATCCTGGCGTTTGCCCTCCAAGTCATTCCACGAGCTATGCCCACCATCTGGAATAGACCACACCCTCCTCCTATCACCATCCACCTGTGTTGGCCTAACACTGACTCATCCACATTTCAGTTTAAAGAATTCCTCCCTGGGGCCCTTTCTTGACTCCAAGCCAGGAGGGACACCTCTCTCAGGAGCTATCCTGCACCCTGTACTTCCCTGTCATAGCACTTGCTATGTTTTATTGAGATTCTCTCCCTACACCCATCCCACAGTGTTACATTCAATAGAAAGAGAAGACACACATCCAACAGACATGGAAAAATAATTTAAATCTCTTGTGAAACCACTTGAAAAATGCCAAAGGGGTGTTTATTCCTAACATACAGCAGAACTTTTACAAACGCATTTTCTTCATCTCTCTCTCCCTTTCTCTCAGTATCCCATGGAAGAGGGCAACAGCGCCACACCTTCTTTCCTTCTCCCTCAAATTTTCCAAAGCCATTATGAACCAGCCTTTGTTTGCTTTGATTTATTTCACCCTCCTAGACTTTTACTTGCAAGCAACTCTTTTTACTTTCACTCTTGTTTTTGAATTAAAAAGAGATTCAAATATTCATACAAAACCAGAACATAATGGAACAGACACTCATACACCTGCTGCAGATTAAAGAGAAGTTGGCATCTTGTCACATTTGCTTCAGCTGTCTGCCCTTTCTAGCCTGCCAGTCTAGTGGAGGAGGTCACAGGTTCCATGGCCAGGCAAAGATAAAAAACAAGAGAAGTGGTCTAGGCGGGCAATAGGGAATGGTGGTGAGTATGGCAAACCACAGGGAACATTTCCTGCCCGGGGGCTCCTTGAAGGCATGCTTCTCACTGGCTACGGCCTTGATTTCCCCATTCACCTTGCTATTCCACTTATTGAAAGGGAACCATGCACATGTTTAAATGAAAGAAAGCATGAAAGAATGCTTTCATAAACAATACTTGGGAGGAGATGAGACGAGGAAAATCGAAAGTTCAAGGTCAGCCTCAGCAACTTAGTAAGGCCTTTACCAACTTAGTGAGACCCTGTTTCAAATAAATAAATAAATAAATAAATGAATAAATGAATAAATAAATAAATAAATAAATAAATAAATAAATAAATAAATAATCTCCTGGGTGTAGCTACTGGGTTCAGTCACCAGTATCAAAAAAGAAAGAAAGAAAGAAAAAAAGGCCCAATGTTACCAGATCCCCTGAGCTGAGAATGTTAATGTCTTAATGAGAAATTAGAATTGTAACTGTTGGAAACTGGGTTTTTTTGGCGGTACTGGGGATTGAACTCCGGGTCATTCTACCTCTGAGCTATACCCCCAGTCCTATTTTTATTCTTTATTTTGAAAAAGGGTCTCACTGTTGTGGAGTGCCTCACTAGGTAGCTGAGGCTGGCCGAAAACCTGGATCCTCCAGTCTCAGCCTCCCGAATGCTGGGATTACAAGCGTGTACCACCACGCCCAGCTGGAAACTGTTTTTTCTTTTTCTTTTTTTTTTTTTTTTTTTTGTGGTCCTGGGGATTGAACTCAGGGGCATTCTACCTCCGAGCTACACCCCCAGACCTATTTTTTATTCTTTATTTTGAAACTGAGTCTCACTAAGTTGTGGAGGGCCTCACTAGGTAGCTGAGGCTGGCCGTGAACCCGGATCCTCCGGTCTCAGCCTCCCGAATGCTGGGATTACAAGCGTGCGCCACCACGCCCGGCTTGGAAACTGTTTTTTAAAAAGGTTTTTAACTAAATGTGTCCAGGTGTCCACGTTGGCAATTACCACCCTTGACTCAAGCTTGCTAGCCTTCTCTTTAGCTTTCACCTGATTTCAACACTGGAAGGCAGGCCAGAGGCTGGCCAAACATCCAGGGCTTCTTCCTTTGGAAGGAGGGGGAGGTGGCAAGAAAGGCTATAAGCACGCATAAGAAATAGGTTTTGTTCAGGCTGAGGATGCAGCTCAGCAGAAAAGTACAGTGTGGCCCTGGGTTCCATCAGGGAGGGGTGATGGGGGGGAGACAGAGACAGACAGACAGACAGACAGGCAGACAGACAGACAGACAGACAGTCAGGGAAGCTTTGTGGTTGCCCTTGTTCAAAGTCTGTGTTCTTGCAGGGCTTCTGCCTGGTCTGCCTCTCAACACACCTACGGCAGGCAGAAAACCATCTCGGGGTCTTGGGTCCTCCAGAAACAGGAAAAGACCCTCACATGTTGCTGTTCCCCCTTCCTCCTCCAGACATCCTGCTCCAGCAGGAATTCTTTGAAGTGATCACTTCTTGGAGCCCATTAGTGTTTGATTGAACTCTGGGGAATGGCACAGCAGGGAGGGAGGGCCTCTGGATGTCCTGGAATGGGGCAGTTGATGGGTCAGCCTGCCTTGCTGCTTCCCCCAGCCCTGCCATCTCTTAAGCCTGAGTGTAAGCCCAGGGGCGGCTTCCAGAAGGCCATTGGCCTGGGGATAAGCCAGAGAGAGCTTCCCAAGGTAGGGCAATTGGGGGCGGGACCCATGCCCAGCACTGCTTCTTGTCAGCTTGTGATCTTGCCAAGAGCATCACTTTTCTTGGCCTCCATTTCCTCTTTGCTAAAATGGGAACATCTGGCTTTCTACCTGGCGGCCCTCGGTGAGGATGAAATGGGTGCCAGGAGCCAGCAGAAGAGCAGGTTGCTTAATCTTTTCCTCTGGTCTGTAAAAAGGGTTGATTAAGAAGGGAGTGCATATGGAGAGCCTGATGCGGAGTCAGCACTGTAAAGAAGTTAGCCTCCCTAGAGGTGCACACCCCTGCCAGGTTGCAGCCCCCAGCTGCAAATTTCCATAATGAGGGGAAATGTGTTGTTAGAAACAGATTTTAGGGAAGGTGCAAAACAAAAACAGAAACTCATGAAACCAAAAGTAACTCGGCCAGGCAACTTACTTCTTTTGCAGAAAGGTTTCAAGCGCACTGGGCGGGAAGTCCTCTCAGCCTTTTATTCCCTAAGGTGAAGGCCACGACTCCACTGGCCGGAGTATGGCTTTCTAGCCAATCTAATCGGTTGGCTAGTTTTCACTGGGCAGATTTTATAGAAGAAGAAACATGAAACCAGTACATCCAGGAGCAGAACACAGAGACACGTGTACAAAAGTTACAAAATGGATATCTCCCGATAGTTACAAAATGGAAGAATGCCATTTCCTGTGTGATCCTGTAACTTTGATAGAAAAGATTGCTTTGCTTTCTTGCTGTGTCAAGGTACTACCAAGAGGTTTCCATGGGAGAGCAAGTCCCAGGTGGGAGTGTGCTGGCCCCTGAGGCCCTCGCAGAATTGGTTCTCCATGTCTTGGGCTTGGGCAAGCTGAGGAGGACAGGGCTCAGGAAGGAGCCTGACGACTCATGGTGATGGAGGTAACACAGGCCCAGAGGCACCTCAGACAGGATCTTTTATGAAGACGAGGTGCAGAGGGGAGCATGGGGCAAAGTCATGGCAGAATTAGGCCTAAGCCCTGGGCTCCAGGCTCCAGGACTCTGTTCTCAGCCCCACGAGGAGACTCAGAAGGACACCACTATCTGCATCACAGCCACCTCTACCTTGTGATTCTTTTGCCTGGAGATCTCCCAGGCTCAAGCCTGGTCCTCCACCTCCCCCATGTCTGTTTCTCTGCCAGGTAGCAGGGGCCTCAGGAAGCGGGTGTGACTACACCTCTTGAAGTTGAGGGCAGACAAGTGTCTTCCAGCCTACCACAGCCTGGCCTAGAATTCAAGAAACATTTAGGGGCCTTTGAAACCATCAAGCTTGTATGCTTTGGCTTTTGAGAAGCAGGATAAACAAACCTGGGCCCAAGAGGAAACTCATTCTCCTTTCTTTCCTTTGCCTTTCAAACTCATCAAAGTCAAGTTTTCAGAGCTCTACTGTCTCACAAGTGCCTTCAAATGGGTCTCATTGTTTTATTTATTGTGCTTATCACAAGTGCAGGCAGCCTGGAGATTTCCTGGGCCAGTGGAGACCTCTTTCAAGGAGTGTTGACATTTCTGGGGATCTAAATGGCCCTCTGTGTCTTTTTTTTTTTTTTCCTCCTTGGTGGGCCTGATTGAGAGAGATGTTGCTGTTGGGAGTTATCCAGGTGTTTTTTTCCGAGCCTAGCAGGCCTGGGACACTTTTCCATCCACACTCCACTGTCCCCAAGCAGCCAGGTCACTGTCCAGCCCAGGTTAACATCCTAGCAGCCTGGCTCTACTCTGTGCCCTCCTGATGGAACCCTGTAAACAATGAAGGCTCAGCAGCAGCACTGAGGGCACTCCTAGGAACTTTGTGACGAAACAACACTTAGTCAATATGAACCGGGGGCCTTCTCTGTGGGGAGGTGGGGGGAGTGGGGAAATGCTGAAGTGAAGAAGGCCTGCCCTTGGTTCCCTATGGGTTTTAGGCTCCTTGGGGGTGATGGAGGCATCTGTCAATCACTCTGCCACTTGGCAGGCTGAGATAGGTATGATATTAAGGTTGAGACTTAGTGCTGGGGGAAGGAAGGATACTGATATGAACGGGAGGAGGAGGGAGCCCTCATGAAGGAGGCAAAGTCTGAAGGTGAGTCGGGAGGCTAGGGAAGGGTGTAAGGCTCTAAAAGAGCCAAGGTCCTGAGGCAGAATGTAGAGGTGAGTTTGGACGATGAGTGGTGAGCCTCCCTGGTGTTTTGGAAGAAAAAGATGGTCAGAGAAGGATAGCAGGAGACACTATCTGGGGTTGGACAAGATAATGGAGGGCTCAGCTTCACCTTATACTCAACAGGAATCATCTACCAGTTTTTGAGGAGTATCCTTGAGGTAGCTGTGCATAACTTAACACTATGCTAGGGCCACATTCTCAGACATTCCTGGAGGGTTTGCCACCAGAGAGGGAGAATACTCCAGTTGGAAATTAAACACAATCTAAGATGGGAGCAGTGGCTTTCTCATCATGGGCTTGCCTGGACATTTGGCCTCTCCTGTCCTTTTGGAGAACTGGTGAAAAGGCATGATATGACCAAATCGATTCTCAGAGGATACATCTAGTCAGTCCCTCTTGGTGGGCTCCGAGTGGGTTCACACTTGTAGCAGATGGAGCCAAGGCCAGCTGCATGGTCTTAGCTAGCCCCCCACCTCTCTGCATCTGGTTATCATCTTTGCAATGTGGTCGATATTACCTTTCTTGCCAACATGAGCTAATGTATATAAAAGTGCTTTGAAAGCTATAAAGCATTATACAGATGCAAAGTATTATCTTTTTCTCCCTTTCCTTTTATTATATTCTCCTCTCTTTTGAGCCTGACCTGTAATTGAGCCAGGTCCAAAGATCTATCTCCTATCATATCACTGTCTGCTGTGGAGGGCAGATTGGTTCACCTCTATGTTTCAGAAATTCCAGGAAGCAGAAGCTGGAGAGGAAAAGAGACTTGGACTTTGTTAGGAAGTACTGAGCAGAGAATCTGAGTCTGGGTCTGGGAGAAGATGCTAGAAAGAAACAAGGGAATTTTTATTGTCATTAGTGTTGTTTGATGTCACCATTATCATCATCACCACCATGATTCTCTTCATAATTTCTTTGACCCCAGATGAACTGTGGCCATCTTTCCCTTTGAATCCTTTATTTCTCTATTCTTAATGGGCCAGTTCAAATGTTCTCTCTTCTGGGAAACATTTCCTGATTTTCCTAGGCGGCAGAGGTCTCATCTTCCATTGCCCTTTTCTCTCATGACACTTCTTTTTTGTGCTCTGTAGAACAATCATCCGTGGACATTTTCTTTCCTTCCTATTAGGTTTAAGTCCCTCAGGAGAAGTAGCCACATCTCTTGTCCCTTCTTTGTATTTCTCTGTCAATATTTCTTGTGCCTAAGAAGCTGCCATGAACGCTGGAGAGATTGAGCAACTCACCTGTCTTCGGAAGGCATCGGTGAGACCAGAGTGCTGAGCTGCTGTTGGGCTGGGCCCTCTAGAAGCCTGCTTTAAGGCAGCTCCAGACTGGCTCAGTTCTGTAGAATATGTGCCCTGCCAAGTCTGAGTCCACAGGCAGAGGACTGGCAAATCCATCCATCACCCATCGCTGTGCTTCTGCCCTGAGCTTTGAACTGGGCTGCATCTGGGTTCCTTCATATTGGAGTACTGGATGCATTTCATTTCCTCTGCATGGCTGGGGAATCAGAGCTGCCTAGGTACCTGGAATCAGAAAAAAGGCAGGAGAGAATGGAAGGTAGATGTGGGGCTGGGAGGAGATGCAGGGCTCTGACAGTGAGGGTCCCTGTTTTGTTCCAAATATAGGAAGGAGCAGTTTCTCCATCCTTCTTGCTCTTGGCCCTCAGAAACCCCTGAGCTCATTCTTTGTCCTGGTGAAATAATGGCTTGTCAGTGAGACACGATTATTACTAATTACTAGATTGCTTTGTGCCTGTTGTTCTCAGATAGGCAAGGTGGGGCCTGTCTCTTGTGGGGGGAGGGAGGCACTCAGAATGGCCTCTCCTGGAGAGGGAAAAGCCAGCACAAGGAGAGAGAAGAAGTGAGGAAGGGGGTCCTTGCACTCTTATCCATCCTGGTTCATAGCTGATGGCTCTTTCAGGATGCTGGCCAGGGAGTGGGGGTCAGGGGCTGTGACTCATATTCACACCCCAAGACGGCATTTGCTGACAAGCACATAAAACCATTTACACCCCCATGGAAGTACCTGTGTGTGCAGCTGTGGCCTGCTCAGTGATTCACACACATAAAAGCAGGTGCTCAACGACCAGTGTACACAACCAGTAACCCACAGATGGGCAGGCACCACAGGCCCAGCTAAAATACGTGGATGCACACAGATATCCCCACATTCAGATGTGTGCAGATGTCTAGAGATTTGAGAGTGATAATTAATTGCTTCCTTCTTCTCACCAATTTCTTAATCAAGTGAAAACCAGGCACAAGAGACAGATAGAGATCCAAATATTGCTGCATTTCATCTTTTTGTAAGGCATACATATTTCCACATTGCTGAAACTGGAGTATGTTTTACAATAGGTAGCTTATAGATTGTATAGCATATGCCAATTAGATTTGTCAGCATATCAGATTTCTTACTCGTAAAGTTGATTTAAAGAAATGGAACTCCCATGGGCTTCCTGCCTTTCCCTTCTGCTTTGAGGTTGCTCAGAGTCACAAACCAAGAACTCAGCCCCCTGCAGTTCTCCCAGCTCTTGGGCAGAGTTCCTCTCAGCCAGCTTACTGGCCAAGGAGGGGAAAATGTGTGCATTCTAACCCTGACCCTGCAGGCACCATGACCCAGACTTTTCCTTGCAGGCACCATGACCCAGACTTACCAATTAGATAGAGTCAAGAGTATAGGAGGGCAGAGGATTTCTTTCCAATGTGTATGAGTGAGGGCAGGAATATAGGAAGTGGCTTTCCCTTCAAGGTGGATACATCTGATACCCATGAATGGGTCAAAACATACACAAATATGTTTATATGCAATTTGCATATTCATGTACGTATTGTGCAAAAGGTTCAGATGGCCAAGGATGCACAGGGATGTACACAGGGATGTGGTGTAGACAGCCAGGCAGGTGCAAAGGGACTCGATGAAAACATACATGTGGCCTCCCTCACACCATCACACAGGTATACACAAGCCCACATATGTGGGCACATTTGCATCTAGGGGCCCATACTGGGTAGACGATTACCTCCTGGGTCTTGGCAGTGTTATCCTGCAGGAAGTTCGGAGCCATTGGACAGTGGGAGACAAAATGCACAGATCTACTCTGAGGTCACTTTGTGGAGATCCATAAGGCAGGGGGTTGCTGTGAATTCCATGTTGGCAGAGTGACATCATCTAATCACTAGGGCTATTTCTTATGGCTCGCTGTGTTTCACCAGTCTGGACCTATATTTGCTTGTCGCCAGTGGTCCAGAATCTTGAAAGAAAGCTCCTACCACTTTTTCCTTCCTGAATCCTCATAAACCTGCCCTCTGCAGCTTGCACTAGCCTACCACTGCTTGAAGGGATAGATAGAAGGCCACACAGCTCACCTCCTAACTGTCCAACCGAGGAAGCAAAGTCTTCCTTAAAGGCAGCTTTGTCACCAGCGTTGTTTGATCTCTTTAAGCCCAACTGTCTGCAGAGATGTCATCACTAGTCACTAGTCACTGATGCATTGATAGTTACTATTTGCCTCCTAGTCATTTCATAGCCTCAATAGTCTATACCCTGGCTCATGGACATGAGTTATATCTTCTAGCTTACTTATAAGTGTTTATTGCCAGTTTGGACCTGGTGTTCAGAGACCTCCTTGTGCTGCTTCCATATTTTACTAGTGAGGATACCAAAGCCTAAAGAAAGGGAATGATTGACCTAGGTCAACACACCTAGCCAGGGTTTAAGATGAATTCCAAGTTCCCATTTGTGTGCATCCCTGAATTGTATGGTTGACTGTGAGATGTTCCTCTTTGTGTACTCTTTGTATATGTGTGTACACATACATGAGATTAGTCATATCTGGGTGGCTGCATTTCTGTATTGCAGTGCTTATATTCCTGTATGCATTTTTATCTGCGGGAAACTATGTGGATATCTATGTGAACATGATAAACAATAAGATTTCTGTGTATTAAAAAGCACAATGTAGCCATCTACTCTACATAGTTATATATCTAACCTTTGTCTTATCCAAATGTGCCTCTGTGTGTATATAAGTGTGGATAACTGTGTGTGTATAAGTCCACCCTTGTCTACTCTGGGCAAGTTTGTACCGATGGCATGTATTCATCTATATGCACTTCTGCATATGTGCACATCCCATATGTGTGCATCTATGGTGTGTACCTGATTACGGGTATTCACCCAGGTAAATGCTAAGTGAGTTTGTGGTAACAGATGGGCCGCTCATACATAGCTTTGGCATTTCCTGCCTATGTGCAACATGCTTGCCTTTGTGACTCAGGCAGCATGGGCCCTTCTGCTCAATCCTGTGGTCCCTGGGGCAGCCTGGCTCCTGGCGCCGTCTGCCTTATTGGCCACTCCACTGGTGGCCTGTGTCTTTCCACTCAAGGAAAGGTCATTTGGACCCCCCATGCAGGCTCAAATCATGTAACCTTTCATGTTTCCTCTCCTATGGGGACCGTTCAATTTCCAGCCTCTCTGGGGTCCCATTTGTATGATGTCAGGTGGAGAGTGAGACTGTGTCCTGGTACAATCTTTCTAAAGCAGTGTGATTTCATGCCCAGGGGGTGGCTTGCTGGGTGGAGCTTTCTATGGGCTCAGATAACTATTCCTTCCCCACAGCACAGCCTCAGCTTCAGCATTATGGTCAAAGCCTGCTGGACACGTTACATCCAAATCTCCTCATCCCCATTTTAGGGACAAAGACATTGAAATATAGAGAGGGAAAAAGACTTATTGTAGATTACACATTTTGCTAGTGAGAAAGCCTGGAGTAGTCACAGAGCTCTTGGACTTCCAATCCAGTGCTCTTTCCCTTATTAACACCAAACTTATCTACATGGGGCAGATGGCTAGCTGTCCTCCAAAGATTGGTATTTCCTTTTTATGGTGTCACATTTTCATAGGAAGTCCCTGTAAAAGGAAGAACCACATCTCCATAACCACCATGTAAGTGGGCTATAAAATGGACTGAAAATGACTGATAGATGCCAGTTTCAGGACTTGTTCCTAATAGCCTTCCAGGCATATAGTCTCTCAATCTTCCCCTATTTGCTGGTTAGAAGTCAGCACCGAGGTGACCCAGGACAACCACATGCTGATGATAGTAAAGATTTTACTAATCTAGGTCCTTGAATGACTCCTTGAAAGAGAGTAGTTCCCCATAAGAGGAAGAAATAAAACTTCCATTGAATTTAACCACTAAGATTTGGAATTTATTTGTTCTAGAAGCTTTCATTACCTCAATTAATACATTATCTCTTCTTTTGCAAGAAATGACCCCTGAGAAAAACCTTCCCAAACCCTTTTCACTGCCTTTGTCTCCAAATGCCAGAGTACCATGGATTGGGGTCTTTTCTGGTCATCTGGAGCTGTCCAACCCCGAAGAGAAGCCTGATTGCCATGGTGACTGTTTCTGTAGTGTATAATAAAATGAGTGGGTGGGCTTAGTATAGCAGTTCTGGCTCTCCTTTGAGCAAATTTCCCTCTTCAGAAGAATCACTGGTTAGCCGGGTGTGGTGGCACACGCTTGTAATCCCAGCATTCAGGAGGCTGAGACTGGCGGATCCGGGTTCGCAGCCAGCCTCAGCTACCTAGTGAGGCACTCCGCAACTTAGTGAGACCCCGTTTCAAAATAAAGAATAAAAATAGGGCTGGGGGTATAGCTCAAAGGTAGAATGCCCCTGAGTTCAATCCCCAGTACCGAAAAGAAGAAGAAGAAGAAGAAGAAGAAGAAGAATAATCATCATCACTGGCTTTCACTCATGATGCTTGAGAATCCTCATTTAAGATTGTGGAGAGAATCAGTTTTCCCTGCACACACTATCCCTTGAAGTCAGAGGCTTTGCCTTTTAGAGGATTGCTCAGTGTGACCTTTGGTGACCAGGAACTCATGGTTGACTTTCTCTCATCAAATACTCTCCCAGCTCCAGGGCCCTTCCTCTTCTCAAATGATTTTGGTCTTCCTCCATTCAGCTCCACAAGCTGCAACAGGGAGTGGATTCTATTGCTGCAGCCTTGGCCAGTGCTAATGATATGATTGAATGGTTCCAAGGATCTTCCCCAAGCTAAGCCTCTGAATATGTATATATGCCATCCTTAGACTTTCAGCTTTGCCAGAAGAGCCAGGGACAGAGCCTATGAGACAAACTGGGGTAATATGAGCAGGCCAGGGGTCAGAAGATCATTGAGGTTTCTGATCTATTTAGCAGGAGTGCCAGGCTACTAAGTGTGCTGCATGCATGCATGGAAGGCATGTCACATTCCTGCTTAAGTACCTCCCATGACTCTTGTTGCCAGGGTCAAAGTCTTAACTCTTCAGCCTACCATTCAGAATTTTCACGACCAGACTCCATTTTATCCATTGCCATTATAGCTGCTCAATATATTTTGACCTTTTATATCTGGTTTTCTTTGTTTATGGTTTTCCTTCTGCCTGAAGTATCTGTTCCTTTTCTTAAAGAGCTTTAATCTCCTAAACCTGGTCATTATCCCTTCTTCTGCAAAGTTTTCTCTGACTCTCACTCCAGCCTCCAGCAGAGTTAGGGACTGCCTCTATTTAGATCATACCTCATCATAGTGTGCTTTCATATGCTTTAGAGATTGCAGCTGTCTAGACCGAGCTAAGATGCTTGAGGGCAGGAAGCAAGTCTTAGCTACCATTGAACCCCAGCATTCACTCAAGGCTTGGCATGTAGTGTGTATGTATCTGAGGATACTGCTTGAATGAGTGTGACTCCTGTCAGTTCATGCTGGTGGGAACCAATGCTACTCCAATGGGGCTTTGTCTGAAGGTCTCCCCTGTTGTCTTAGCCCTGCTGGTTCCATGATTTTCACCAGAAACTCTCATTAGCATGGAAAAGGTAGAGGGGATTGAGGGCAGGAATGTTTTCTCTCTCTCTTTTTTTTGAGCAAGGAGCTAGAGGGACTCGGGATTTGTGGTGTGGGATGAAACAAGAGGCCTGAGGCTGCATCTCAGTCCTAGAGCTGCAGCTGAGGAATATCTATTCCGTGATGGGGACAAGACATGAAATCAGTGAGTGAAACTTGTGTGACTAATCAATTCCATATTTGTTCACATTTTAGCATCTCTGACATTGGAATGCATCTTACCATGGATGCCATATCACAGTTTGAGAGTATGCTTTGCTTTGCATTTTCATTCCATTTGGCAAATGATGACATCTTAGGTTTGATGATGAAATAAGTTGCCATTTGTTCTCAGAGGGCAGGGCTAAGACATGGATGGATGTATAGTCAGCACCAGAGTCAACTCTGGAAAGGTGCAGAGTGGGTCTGGGGTGAGGTAAGTGAGGTGTCTAACAGAGGAAAGAGGAAGAAGCAGAGGCTTCATTGACAGCACTCTGTGAATGCTCCTTTCAAAGTAAAGCTCCATGGGGTGATGGTTACCCCAAGTCCTTCTTTATCCTCCCAAATTCTAGAACTTTTGTCCCACGTAAATATTTCTTTCCCAAGACCCACTTTGGATGGGGAAGCTGAGGAAGGAAGGGAGGGAGGAAAGTAGGTGGAGGAGAGTTCACCCCTGGACCAAGGTGATGGCTATAAATGGAAAAATAGTCATTGGTTCTCAACCATGGCTGCAAAATTGCCTCACCTGGATGCTTTTCAAGAATACTTTGTTTAAGCTCAACCCAGACCAATGAACTGCTATTTTTTTTCTAGGGCTGGAAATCACTAATCAAAAGTATTATTGGCACTGGGATTGAACCCAGAGGCATTCTATCTCCAAATGACAAATTACTGAGGGTTTTGCTAAGTTGCTGAGGCTGGCCTGAAACCTGCAATCCTCCTAGCTCAAGCTCCTAAGTGCTGGGATGATAGGCACACACCACTGTATCCAGCCCCAAAGTATTTCTTAATAATATAACACTAATCACTGAGGATTCCTTCAAAATATAAATTATATTGTGAATCACTGAATTGGAGAAATAATGCAGTTACGTTTGAGTAGGCTTATTGGTTTGCAAAACACATCAGTGTGATTCTATCTGATCCTCTGAGGTGGGTAGGCAAGTTATCAGCATTCTCATTGTAGAGAGGAGAATATAGGGTCAGAGAGGTCAGGAAACCTTGTAAAGGGAGATGGTGTCTAAGCTGTGTAATAGGAAGGATCTGGTCAGCTGTCCAGGTGATTAAAGAAGCAAAACTGAGAAAAGCTACTGGGTGGTGATTCTAAAAGAGAGGAGAGAGGAAACAGTGGTAGGTGAGGACAGAGGCAGGGGTAGGAAGATGGAAGACTTTAGAACTGATGTTCAGGGTTGGGGACAGAGCCTGATAGAACAATCATTCAGTAATAAAATACAAAACAGCAAGGGGCTTTAGTGGATGGAAAGCTAGTTCTTCAGAACTAGCCAAGGAGTTTGACTTTTGTCAAAGGCTGGGAAGATGAGAAAGAGAAAAGCCAAAAGTTTCCTAGAGAACCTGTATTAGTAAGGAAGGTAAATTCAAGACCAGAAGCCAAAAGGAATATGCCAGGATCCCAAATGAAAACAGCCTGGTTGTTCCAGGGTCCTAAAGGACTGGGAAGGTGGCAGTAGAATGAAAAAGTTGAAAGAGAGAAGGGGCGTCAGGACCACAAGCAGGTGTAATGAAAGCAGGGTCTCAGAGAGAACTAGCAAAACTCTCCAACAAGTGAGCAACCAGACCAGGCTGGCGTTTGGCTGGCATCCTTGGTGACTGGAAGCCCCTGTTCTTTATCTGCAGATTCAGCTGTGTGAACTTGTTTCAGGGGAAGAGGGAGACAGAGGGAGGGACAGCAGAGGCTGCCAGGGCTACAGTGTGGTCTCCCTTCCCTGGGAGGTGGTAATAACAAAGGAACTGCCCCCAAGCAGCCCACACAAAGGGGTCGTGTTCCACAGGTCTGTTACTCTCTGCAGAGTATGCAGAGAGACTACAGGTTCTGGGTAGTGACAAGCAAGTCACCAGCTCCTTGATGAAATCATCAGGTCCTCTTAGAGGGCAGCTCCCAGGCCCTGTCTGGGTCTCTGAAAACAGGTTGCTGCAAGAGCATGTCCTTGCCTTTCTCTCTTATCTTCTTTTTAACAAATTCTGAATCATAATGAAAAATTTCCTTGGATGTAGTGTTTGCCTGACAATCAAATCACTACCAAATCAGTTCTTTGCAATCAATGTTTTTCTAATGAATTTTGCATTTCTAATGGCAGGACCTGACATTCTCTGTTTTCTCTCTTGCCCTTGGTTCTCTCCCCTGCCTCCTTGTTTAAAGCCAACGGCATAGAACAAGAGTCTGCAGGGGTCAAATGGCAGGTCTATGGCAGCTTTTCCAGTTTCTCCTTAATTTCTCCTCACCCTTTTCCTTAGCATCCCTCACTGGGAAACTTAATGGGCTGTTTCTGGAGCAATTAGAATGATTTAAATGGCCCTGCTAACGAAGTTTGTCAGAAAACCCCCACAAGCCACCAGGTTCACCCCATACATCTGTTATATTCCAGCTAAGGAAAGAGTGAAGAAGGTACTGAGGAAATGGGGGGCACCAACTCTCCACCACCTCTATCTTCCCTTCCCCTGATTCTTTTGCAACTGCCACACCTTTCCAAAGGACACAGCAAATTAGGCACAAAATATAAATATTTTTTTTCATTTCAGATGTTCTGCAGGATTTCTGGGCAAAATAACACATCCATTAGTAAACATTGCAGGAGAGGCAGAAGAAGGATTTTTAGACCAGGGCTGGCTCCTAAAGCCCAGACTCTAGTATGAATGAATGAAGACAAGAAGGACCCACAGGCTACTGTTCCAGAAAGATCTAGACCATGAATTAGAAATTTAGAGCCATTGTGGTAGGCAAAGTAATAGCACCCTCCTCCATGCCTATGTTCTAGAACCTGCCAACATGATGAAGAGGAACTCATATTGCTAATCCACTGACCTTGAGGTAAAGAGGGCATTGTGGATTCTCTGGGTGGAGACAATGCAATTGCAAGGGTTCTTTGCAGTGGAAGAGAGAGGCAGAAGCTAGAGGAAAGCCCACTAAGTGCTGTGTGCATGTATGTCACTATGACTATGTACTACATTGTGATATGAGACTATAATGCACCAATAAAAGTATAAAAAATGAAAAAAAAAAAGAAGAGGCCAGAGTGACTCCATGTGAGAAGGACTTTGCCTACACAGATGGCTCTGAAGACAGAAAAAGGGGCCACGAGCTGAGGGTGCTGGTGTCCTCTGGATGCTGGAACAAGCAAAGAAATGAATTCCCTAGAGCCTCCAGAAAGGAGCATAGGCCTGCCAGCACTTTGGTTTTAGCCAGTGAGGTCTGTGTCAGACTTCTGGCCTCCAGATCTATAAGATAATAAAGTTGTGCCATTTCAAGCACAAGTTAGTTACTTGCAACATCCACAACAAGAAACTCACTCAGGAAATACTCATGTTTCTCCAATGTCCTGTCTCTGCCTGATGGAGTCAAGGGAAGGCTGAAGTACATGATAATGGAGTCTAATAGACCATGAGAAATGCAGACTTTAATTAAGATATGTACAAAACATAGCAAGCCCCCCCCCCCAAAGGGAGCTGGCAGGTGTGAGGAACATCTGAACAGCTTACTGATTAATCCATTTGTTCATGGATATTTGAGGCAGTCAACTAGCTCTTCCTCCTGGCTCATCACTGACTTGAGTTATGGGAAGTATCCTTCTTCTCCTCTTCACTCACCACCCCCTGTTTCTGCCCTCCACTCCCACCTTCGGTTCAGGGCACAGCCTTTGCAGTGAGTTTGAATCCTGGATCTTGCCTTATCAACCATGTGACCATGAGCCATTTGCCTAATCATTCTGAGCCTCCTCTCCCCATCTTTAAAGGATATAGATATAAGAATAACCTCTAGGGGTTGTGAAGGTGACATATGTCAAGAGCTTCATTATTGACATGAAGCAAAAGCTTAATAAATATCATGTGTCTTAACACCCTATCATGACAGCAAACCCTATGGTTTCTCAAAGGACACCTCCCTTGCTCTTATTCTCAGCTTGATTCCTACTGCACTGAGAAAATTGAAACAATAAAAAGAGGACTTCCACAAACGTCTGCCACTGCATCAGCCCATGTGCCAGCATCTGCCCTTCAAGCTCTGCTTTCCCATGTGATACACAGACGAACTGTCCAGGCTCCTAGCTAAGGCCAACTTTCCCATCGTGTATGCACCAGATCCCTTCTCCTCTTGCCTCCAGCAATTCTTTCCTCTTATACTCATTCAGTTGTTAGCTCCATACTGGACCAATCCCATCTGCATGCTAATTAATATTCTCCCATGTTAAGAAAATTCTTCTCTTGACCCCATTTCTCTTTTAAATTACCGCCTATCTTTCTTCTTATTACAGCAAACCTTTTCGATAGAGTTGGCACTACCAAGGAAAGCTTCTTATCCCACAAGGAAGCAGCTCTTATCAAGAATGGCAATATCTTCCTTATTGCTAAATCCAGTGGATGGTGCTCAGTCTGAATCCTGCTTGATCAATCAGCAATGCTTTGATGCAGGTAGTTGCATCCATCTTTTTATCTTCCCAGATGTGATTCATTGGTTTCCCCATTTCACAGTTGATTTTACTTACCTCCTTTCCTTGAAATATCAGCTGTATGATGATGGCTCCAATATTGACCTCTTTCTTAAATTTGAAGCTTGCATGCCCAATAGCCTCAATGAGCTTCTCTTACCTTCCAGAAATGCAAAACCTCCCCTCATTTGCTAGAATTCTGATAGACCTCTCAGACTCAATACCCCCCAATGACTCCTGACCTCCCCCAACCCAACCCATTCCAAATCTGATATACCTACAGCCTTCTTTACCTCCACTGATGACAACTCCAATTTTCTAGTTGTTTAGGCCAAAAAATGCACTCATCATTATCTCCTTTCATTCTCCTGTGTACTTCATCCAATTCACCAGAAAAAGACTCTGCTTTTGCTTAATTTTAGAAATATGCATAGAATCTGAGCAATTTTAACATGTCCACTGCTCCTAGCCTGATTTGGGCCACCTTTCTTGCACATCTGAGCTTCCACTGGCCTCTTAACAGGTCTTCCTGATTCTGATTTTCTTCTCTATTCCCAGAAAGATACATTTAAAGACTAAGATCATGTCATTCCTTCATTCAAAATCTTGCAGTGGCTCCCTATTCTCCCAGAGTAATGCTGAATTCTCCCCATTGTGTTTGCTTTGGCGTACATTCTACTGATTTCATGGTGGTTTACTCTACTATTGCTACCCTGGCCTCCGTGCTGCCTGCAGACAAGGTTCTGCCTTGGGGCCTTTGCTCTAGCTATTCCCTTATCTGAAAAACTTTTCTTTTTCCAGCTCTCTGCTTGGCTAACTCTCCTATTTGCTTCATATATTTGTTCAAATCTCATCTTCTCAATGAAACTACACTGACAACTTTCTTAAAATTGCAGAACTTCCCTGCATCTGCAATTTGTAATTTCCAGGTGCACAGCAGTCAGTTTTTACTTGTTAAGTAAATTTAGTAGGATATATCTCTCTGAATCTTACACACATGTTGTTCTTATTTATTTATTCATTTATTTTTGCCTGGACGAGGAGTGGTAGAAGGCAGTGGATGCTCACACAGGGGGCTGCTCTCAGTGTTTCTCCCTGCTCACAGTCCTGTCTATAGATCGACAGACTCATCTGATTCAGGTACTTCATCTCCATGCAACGTGTGTTATTCCCCTAACTAGGTGGCCGCTGCCTCAAAATTAGGGAGCAGCCTTGGTAATAGACTTCTTGAAAATCTTATAACTGGACATTTAATGTCCACCCTAAAGAAATAAATAGTCATTGTCTCTCCTTTGATACAGACAAATAGGTCTGTGGAATTCCAATTTGAGGCTGGGTCCCTGATGGAAATCTCATTATTTTCACCAACTTCTTGTGCCCCTAACATGCCAGAAACTCTTCGTGTCCAAGGGTACTGTCTTATTCCTAACACCTAGCACAGGCCCAGTACATGATTGGTACATGGTAAATGCTTACTGTTGGATGAAATCACGATTGACCATTGTTCTTTGACCTTCTGATGAGTAGAGTTTGGAAACTTGGTGTCTTAGTCCATTTTCTTTTGCTATGACCAGACGTCAAAGGCCAGGAAATTTGTAAAGAATAGAAGTTTATTTGGTTTATGGTTCCAGAGCCTGGGAATTTCAGGAACTTGGCGCTGACATATGCCCAGCATCTGATGAGGACTTTCTTGATACATCATAACATGATGAAGGGCATCAGAGGCAAGACAGAGCAAGTGTGCTAGCTTGGGTCTCTCTCTAATAAAGTCATTAATGCCATCCTCATGGGAGCCCCATCCTTATGACCTCCTCTAATTTTTTTTTTGTTGTTGTTGTTGTTTTTTGGCGGTACTGGGGATTGAACTCAGGGGCATTCTACCTCCGAGCTATACCCCCAGCCCTATTTTTTATTCTTTATTTTGAAACCGAGTCTCACTAAGTTGCGGAGTGCCTCACTAGGTAGCTGAGGCTGGCCGCGAACCCGGATCCTCCGGTCTCAGCCTCCCGAATGCTGGGATTACAAGCGTGCGCCA
>PVLC010000613.1:71465-193605 GCA_004027655.1 Graphiurus murinus | reverse complement strand
AAAAAAAAAAAAAAAAAAAAAAAAAAAAAAAAAAAAAAAAAAAAAAAAAAACAAACAAACCAGAAAGCAGACCAGAAGAGTGAAGGACTCTGTGAGTGTGGCAGAGGTGCGTGTCATGACACAGCAGATGCCATTGAACCACCCACTCGGAGAGGGGTCTACTAGAACTGAGGCATCTAATGACCTGCTGCATACGCAGAAACCAGAAGAAGAGCAAGTGATACAGAACTCCACACCCTAATCAGGTGGCATATCCCCACATGATCGACAGTGACCGGAACCCCTGCGACAACCAGGTTAAGCCTGTGGCAGGGACACCCCAGCTCACCTCTCCTCCAGAGCCAGAGCAGTACCCAATTGTAAGTTAACTGTGCAGCTGGAGGGACCCATGTGGCAAATGATAGACTAGGTTGCCTGCCCTTCTAGTGGTTGGATAGGAGCAGAAGTGTAGGAGGAACCCAGATCACACAGAGCATAGAGATCTTACATGCACCCTGGAAAATGCCCCCCATTTAGACTGCACACCTGCCACCAGCAAAAGCAGAGAGAGAGAGAGATGCATACAGGGTATGTGGAAAGCTCAGAGCCTTGGGCTTACACTGGGTCCAGAACCAGTGACACCCTCTGCCTACATAGACAATCAGTGGCACAGAGACAGGACCTGTAGAGAGCTCAGAGACACAAGTTTGCAGCAGGAGAGGCACCAGATGAACTCAGTACCTGTACTGACAGAGAGAGACATCAGGTCAGCGTCCTAACCACTGCGGACCACTATTGGGCACTGAGCAAATAAGAATGCCTGAAATATGCTCAAAATTTTACTATAGTGAATAGACATTTAAAAGCTTAAAATATCCACTCAGATCCAAGAGGACTGCAGAGGCCAAGTCGGCTCTGTACTTAGATAATTGCAGAGTTTTTATTTTGTTTGTTTGTTTACTCTGTTTTTGTTTAGTATTGCTTTCTTTTATTTAGGTCTGTTTGTTTAGATGGTTGGTTGCTTTGTTATTTTTTGCTCACTAGTTGACTCTCTTCCTCATCCCTTTTACAGGCTTCTCCCCGTCTCTTCTATCTTTTTCTTCTCATCAACACTTTTTTGTTTTCCCTTTTCCTTTTCTCTCTGTCTCATATCAAGACCATTTCATACCACTGCACTTAAATACTCTACATTGATTAACATAATTCCCCCACAGGTCCACTATCTCTAATCTCTAACATATATCACCTTATCACACTCAAGCTCTTATTCCACTGGATCGTATCTTCTACTTTACCCTATTCTTGCACCCATCACGGTGCCCCCACCCCCCAACCTTCATCACTGAACACAACCTGCCCTTGTATATACCAGTGGACACCTCTAAATCCCTACTACACCAGAAAGGACTGCTAGACACCAAGGATAAATTCACCTCAGCCGATAGAAGGAATAGCTCAACTCATCCTACATTGAGGCCTAAAAACAGAGGCCACAAACTGTTCTACTCAGGGGACTGAGATGCATCCCCATAACACATAACAGAAGTAACAAATGGACCCTAGAAGTCAACACCTAACACCCACCTGTGGCACCATTGAGTGGGCAAAAGAAGCCCTAGAGTAATCGCAACTCAGTACAAGATATCATTCACAGAGAGAAAATAGAAATAAGAAACCTATAAATTGAGAGAAAGCTTGCAAATGCAGCAAAGATATAAACTTAAGAACAGGGAAATCAAGGGAAGGAAAAATAGCAAAGAAACACTGAGCTACCACAATTCTGCAATAACAGAACTCCCTAAGACAGAATTGCAGAGATTACCAGAACAATTCAGATCTACAACAGTAGAAATGATAAAAGATTTCTGAAAAGAATGCAGTGAGAGCTGGAAAAAAAATAAAGGAATAAATCCCACAATAATAGAGTGCACCAACACAGAATTGCAGAGATACCAGAAGAATAATTTATATATTAAATAATAGAAATGATACACGATTTCTGAAAACAATGCAAGGAGAGCTGGAAAGAAATAAAGGAACAAATAAACAAAGAATCTGACACCCTGAATAGGAATCAAAGAGAAACCTTGAAGGAAGTAAGAAGTTGAAAGAGTAAATAATTGAAGTGAAGGTAAAAATACAAACTATAAACAGTAGATTAGACCACATGGAAAATACAATATCATTCTTAGAAGATGACCATTCTAAAAGCGAATCCATAGAATATAATTTAGAAAAAAAATTGACAGCATGAATTGGACATTGATGAGATCTGGTTCAATTTTAAAAGAGCTAACCTAAGAATAATAGGCATCGAAGAGAAATTAGAAGCTGAAACTAATGGAATCAATCATCTTTTCAAAAAAGTAATATCAGAAAATTTTCCAAACATCGAAAGAGAACTTGACACACAGGTACAGGAAACATATAGAACCTCCTCTAGAAAAGAACAAATAAGAGGTTCACCACACCACATAATAATCAAATTGACTAATGTAGAGGCCAAGGAGAGAATCTTAAAGGTAACGAAAGTAAAAGGCCAAGTGACATTTAGAGGCAAACCAATTAGAATCACTCCAGACCTCCCAAAACAAGTCATGAAAGCAAGTGGGGCTGGAGCAACATATTCAAGACTCTGCAAGAAAATAATTTACAGCCAAGATTCTCCTACCCAGCAAAACGCTCTCAAAATTGACAGGGAAATAAAAACCTTCCATGACAAATAGAAACTGAAAGAATTTATGTCTTCCAAACCAGCACTAGAGAAAATATCCAATGAGATTAACTACAAAGAAGAAATAACATGTAAATGTCAGAACCAGAGAAACAATAATTTCCAGAAAGCAAAGAAGAACAAACATTACCTCAAACAGAAGGCAAAACTCAAAATGTTAGGAATTAAAAATCATCTCTCAATAATCACACTGAATATAAATGACTCAACTTCCCAATAAGAAGACACGAGGTGACAAAATGGATTAAAACCCAGAATCCATCTATATGCTGCCTGCAAGATACACACCTTACAAGCCAAGATTCCCACAAACTAAAGGTGAAGGGCTTGAGTAAGATAATCCATGCCAATGGAACTTGAAGACAAGCAGGAGTAGCAACTATGATATCAGATAAATTAGAATTCAAGCCTAAGATTTGCAGAAGACACAAAGCAGGTTGCTTTTTTTTTTTACTAGTAAAAATAATAATTTAGCAAGAGGAAATAACAATAGTCAACATTTATGCCCCAAACATAGGTGCAGCCACTTTTATAAAACAAAGTCTGCATGATATAAAGTCAGACATAGATCCAAATACAATAATACTGAGAGACTTCAATATTCTTCTCACATCACTAGACTGATCTTCTGGACAAAAAGTCAGTAAACATGCCTCAGACCTAAAGAGTACCATAAACCAAATGGAGCTATTAGACACAGATAGAATATTTCACCCAACTACAGCTGAATTCACATTTTTCTCAGCTGAATTCACATTTTTCTCAGCTGCCAATGGAACCTTCTCTAAAATAGACCACATTCTGGGCCACAAAGCGAGAACTGGAAAATTCAAAAATTGTAACATAATTCCCTGCATCTTTTCAGACCACAATGGAGTGAAACTAGAAATCAACTCTAAGAAGACCCAGAGTAAACATGTAAACACATGGAAACTGAACTCCACATTGCTGAATGAGGAATGGGTCATAGAAGAAGTAAGGGGGGAAATTAAAAAATTCCTAGAAACCAACGAAAACAGAGGCACAACATAGCAAAACCTCTGGGCCACCTTGAAGGCAGTACTAAGAGGAAAATTCATAGCACTGAGTGCTCACAGAAGAAGAAAAGAAAATCACCAAATCAATAAACTAATGACACAGCTCAAAGCCATTGAAAAACAAGAACAGTCTAACCCCAAAGCCAGTAGAAGACAGGAAATTATTAAAATAGGAGCATAAATTAATGAAGTAGATAATAAAAAATAGAGAAAATCAACAAAACCAAAAGCTGGTTTCTTGAAAAAATAAACAAGATAGATAAACCTTTAGTCAACCTCACCAAAAGAAAGAGAGAATTAGCCTGTTACCAGAATAGGAGATGAAAAAGGTGATATTAGCACTGACAGTGTGAAAATCCAGAGAATCAACAGAAACTCCTTTGAAAAACTATATTCCAATGAAATGGAAACTCAATAAGAAATTTGCAAATTTCTAGACATATATAACCTTCCTAAATTGTGTCAAGAAGATATAGGAAACTTAAACCAAGAAATAGCAATCAAAGAGATAGAAGCAGCAATAAAGCATTTACCATCAAACAAAAGCCCAGGGCCAGATGGTTTTCCAAGTGAATTTTATAAAACATTTATAGAAGAACTAATCCCAATACTCCTTAAAGTATTCCATGAAATAGAAAGAAATGGGACCCTCCCAAACACATTCTATGAGGCCAACATCACATTAATACCAAAGCCAAATAAAGACAGCTCAAAAAAGAAAACTATAGGCCTATATCATTGATGAACTTAGATGCAAAATTGCTAACTAAAATACTAGCAATGCGCATTCAAAACCATATCAAGAAAATTATACACCATGACCAAGTTGGGTTCATCCCAGGGATGCAAGGCTGGTTCAACATACGGAAAACAATCCATGTAATTCACCACATATACAGAATCAAAGACAAAAATCACATGATCATCTCCATTGATGCTGAAAAAGCATTTGACAAGACCCAACACCCATTCATGCTTAAAGCACAGCAGAGAATCAAAATAGAAGGAAAATACCTCAACATCATAGAAGCAATATACAATAGGCCCACAGCCAACATCATATTAAATGGAGAAAAGCTGCAAGAGTTCCCACTAAAATCAGGAACAAGACAAGGATGTCCACTATCACCTCTTCTGTTCAATATAGTACTTGAGACTCTAGCCAGAGCAATAAGGCAAGAGAAGGAAATCAAAGGGGTAAAAATAAGGAAAGAAGAACTAAAACTTTCCCTTTTTGCAGATGACTTGATACTATACTTAGAAGACCCAACAAAGTTAACCAAAAACCTTATAGAACTGATGAACAAATTCAGCAAAGTGTCTGGGTACAAAGTCAATCTTAAAAAATCAGAAGCTTTCCTGTATGCCAACCATAAATCCACTGAAAAAGAAATCCAGAAACCAATTCCACTCACAATAGCACCCCGAAAAACAAAATACTTAGGGATAAACCTAACCAAAGAGGTAAAAGACCCCTTTAAGGAAAACTATAAAAAGTTGAAAAAAGAAATTGAAGAAAACCTTAGAAGATGGAAAGATTTTTCCATACTCTTATGGCCATTCTCCAAAAAGTAATCTACAGATTAAATGTGATAGCCATTAAATTACCAAGGTCAATCTTCATAGACATAGAAAAATCAGTCCTTAAATTAATTTGCAACCTCTCTCCCTCCAGAGCCACAGAGGCTAGCAATTGCAATGCGGAGTTTGAATCGGGACTGCCGCAAAGCAGCCTCTTGATGGAAGGAAGGAAGAGCAAAGCAGCAAAAAATAAATGAAGCAGCGAGAACAGCTGAGCAGAGCCCAGAGAGCAGTCCAGGGAGAACAAAGGAGACTGTGCGCATGGCAGTGGTACATACTGCTGAGCGGCAGCTGCCATTGAGCTAGCCACTGGGCGCAGGGTCTACTAGCGCTGAGACAGCTAATGACCTCCTGGGTACCCAGTGAACAGATGTGGAGTAAGCGACTCCAGAACTCCACACCCTAATCAGGCAGCAAATCCTCACACCGCCAACAGTGACCAAGAACACCCGGGACACCAGCTTAAGCCTCCAGAGGAGACACACCAGTGCATCTCTTCCACCAGAACCAGAGCAGCATGGAACTGTAAGTTTTCAGAGATGAAAAAGGTGATATTACCAATGACAGTGTGGAAATACAGAGGATCATCAGAAACTACTTTGAAAAACTCTACTCCAACAAGATAGAAAATCTAGAAGAAATTGAAAAATTTCTAGACATATATAACCTTCCTAAATTGAGTCAAGAAGATATAGAAAACTTAAACCAACCAATAGCAATCAAAGAGATAGAAATAGCAATAGTTTACCATCAAACAAAAGCTCAGGGCCAGATGGTTTTCCAAGTGAATTTTATAAAACATTTATAGAAGAACTAATCCCAATACTCCTTAAAGTATTCCATGAAATAGAAAGAAACGGGACCCTCCCAAAATATTCTGCAAGGTCAACATCACATAATACCAAAGCCAAATAAAGAAAGCTCAAAAAAGAAAACTATAGACCTATATCATTAATGAACGTAGATGCAAAGTTGCTAACTAAAATATTAGCAATGCGCATTCAAAACCATATCAAGAAAATTATACACCATGACCAAGTTGGGTTCATCCCAGGGATGCAAGGCTGGTTCAACATATGGAAAACAATCCATGTAATTCACCACATATACAGAATCAAAGACAAAAATCACATGATCATCTCCATTGATGCTGAAAAAGCATTTGACAAGATCCAACACCCATTCATGCTTAAAGCACAGCAGAGAATCAAAATAGAAGGAACATACCTCAACATCATAGAAGCAATATACAATAGGCCCACAGCCAACATCATATTAAATGGAGAAAAGCTGCAAGAGTTCCCACTAAAAACAGGAACAAGACAAGGATGTCCACTATCACCTCTTCTGTTCAATATAGTACTTGAGACTCTAGCCAGAGCAATAAGGCAAGAGAAGGAAATCAAAGGGGTAAAAATAAGGAAAGAAGAACTAAAACTACCCCTTTTTGCAGATGACATGATACAATACTTAGAAGACCCAACAAAGTCAACCAAAAACCTTATAGAACTGATCAACAAATTCAGTAAAGTATTTGGATACAAAATCAATCTTAAAAAATCAGAAGCTTTCCTGTATGCCAACAATAAATCCACTGAAAAAGAAATCCAGAAAACAATTCCACTTGCAATAGCACCCCCAAAAGTAAAATACTTAGGGATAAACCTGACCAAGGAGGTAAAATACCTCTATAAGTAAAACTATAAAAAGTTGAAAAAAGAAATCGATGAAGACCTTAGAAGATGGAAAGATCTTTCATGCTCTTGGATAGGCAGAATAAATATCAACAAAATGGCCATCCTCCCAAAAGTGATCTACAGATTCAATGCAATACCCATGAAATTACCAAGGTCACTCCTCACAGACATAGAAAAATCAGTCCTTAAATTCATTTGGAACAACAAAAAGCCCAGGATAGTTAAAGTAGTTCTTAGCAATAAGAACCATGCTGGAGGTATCACAATACCTGACTTCAAACTCTACTACAAGGCCACAGTAATAAAAACAGCATGGTATTGGCACAAAAACAGACACATAGACCAATGGAGCAGAATAGAAGATTCAGAAACAGACCCATGGGCTTACAGCCAACTGATTTTTGACAAAGGAGCCAAAAATATAAAGTGGAAAAAAGATAGCCTCTTCAACAAATGGTGTTGGCAAAATTGGTTAACAATATGCAGGAAAATGGAAATAAACCCCACTTTCTCACCCTGCACAAGAGTCAACTCGAGGTGGATCAAAGACCTGGAAGTCAGGCCAGAGACCTTGCAGCTACTTGAAGAGGGCATAGGGCCAACACTACAAGACATAGGCACAGGTAAAAACTTTCTCAACAAGACCCCAAAAGCACAAGCAACTCAAAGGAAGATCAATACATGGGATTGCATTAAACTGAAGAGCTTCTGTGCAGCAAAGGAAACTATCAAGAACCTCAACAGAGAGCCCACAGAGTGGGAGAAAATTTTTGTCAGCTACTCTTCTGATAGAGGACTAATATCTAGAATATACAGAGAACTCAAGAAACTCACAGCTAAGAAAAAAAAATAACCAAATCAAAAAATGGGCAAAGGATCTAAATAGACACTTTATGTGTCATATATAGAAATTAGAGAGAAAAGTGATTTTGTGATGATAAGAATGGAGGCCATTAGAATACTGAAAGAGGGTTTGGGAAGGCTGCTAGAGAGGAAAATGGAGGCTTGAATCAGGAAAGAGAGCAAATAATATTATGTTCATATCTGAAGGCATCGCTAGCAACCTTACCAGTCAGGAGGAAGGAGGGAGGTAGTGGGATTGGCTATAGAGGTAAATGTAGCAAAAGGTGTTGAATGTGTATGTCAATGTGTCACTCTGAATCATCCTGGTATGCATAATTACATTGCACCAATATAATTCTAAAAAATAAACTGAAAAAATATGTACCATTTACTGCAAAGGAATGCCTCAATGATCAAGAATTAGCAATATTTTTTAACCAGACATGAGACATTTTCTTCCTGAAATTCATCAACATATGGAATGCTCTTGTGAGGAAACCTTCCAAGAGATCACAAAAAGAGGGGCATAAGTAATTTTCAGAATATGTGAGAGGCAGGAGTAGCTGGTCAAAGGAAAGTAACCAGATATTAAATGTAAACCAAAGAAATAAAACCCAGGGAATGATTTAGACCCACAAGTGGAAAAAATAGGAACATTTGAAAGCTGATACATGAATTGATGTAACCCTTTAATGAACCTCTGCACAATTCATAAGGTTCATGTCAGAGTTGACCACTGTTTCAGAGTCCTCTTTGACTAATCCTTTAAAAAAAGGTCATAAGATTGTATGAAGTGGTATATATAAGAGAAAAGCTGGATTTAAGTACACTAGTGAGTAACATGCTTAGAATTACATAGTTACTGTAGGTTAAGAATTAATTCTGTTTTCCTCATATCAAGAACATTTCCAACCATTCTAAACTTAGTCTCTCCAGCCATCTCATGTTAAGTGGTTAAATATATGGAATTATTAACAAAATGTAAGCATCTATAATCTATAATTTATTATTTAAAGCATTCCATGGATTCTATCAAATAGTATCCCCAATTATTTATAATATTAAAATTAAATATCATATTAGTTATATATGAATATAAAAAGTGTTTTGTACACAGTTTTGCTAGACCATTTTGGATATCACATTGGCATCTGTGAATGGAAGATTGTATTGAAGGGGATTTTTCTCCATAAGTATGAAAGGCTTTCATAAAAACAATGAAAAAAAGAATGTATTTTTCTGCCTCATTCATTAAAACTAGAGGTATTGAGGGGAGGATGCCATCATTCAGGAGTGGAGGTCGAGGAATTTGTCTTTTCCCATCAGCAGAAAAATGGCCAAGTATAGGATGGAATAGATCTGGATTAACACAGGAGAAAGAGACTTTATTGTAATTATTAAGCAGGGTGTTGAAAAACTACAAATAAGAGGCTGGAATTACATCATAAAAGTTTAAGTTTCCCATCTTCCCTGTGACTCAGAACATGTTCTGAGAGGGGAGAGCATAAGGCCCTAAGGTTTGTCTCATACTCAACTTCCTGGAAACCTCGTCTCACTTCATTTAATTGAGATCATTAAAACTCTCACTGGTGAATGTTCACCAGCAATGAACCAGTGCACAGAGGTTGTAGGTCTTTTAAGGATTAGAAAGGACAAAAGACAATAATTACATTCTAATTTGTTCAAAAGGATATTTACTACTAAGAAACAAATATAAATTATTTTCATACATTTCTGACAATTTATTTGAAGGATAAATTTCTAAGTTGCCAAGAAAAACATAAAAATGCTAAGAAAATATTTGAATAAATGAGATACGCATTGAAACATATATATGTTGCTCATATGCTTCCCATAAATCTTTACTCCTGGGATAAATACTAGCCTGAAATAACACTCACTTGGCTCAGATTTTTATGGGTGTTAGACATTTCTCAAGTGGTCTCCATTTATTTTGAAAGCTGGAAGCTTGGTATTGCTTTTAAATGAGTTGAAATGTGATTTGATGAAGAAGGAAATTCCCAACTTAACTACTGTCTATTTTGAATTTAATGGCTTCTTTTATTAATAACTTCCTTGCATAGGCAGGTTCAATTGTTTAAAAAAAAAAAGGTTTGAGTTCCTAATTGGACAGTTAATCCTATTTTTTGCATGGCTAGTCAATTTAGTACAGTAGAAATCTGAGCAAGTGCTTACGGAGTGAATGAGCTGAGGTATTTGCTTTCAGTCTTCTCTGTGGCCATCATGATGAGCTGAGAGGTCCCAACATGTTACCATTAGACCAGCCCTATGGTTTGGAAGAATGGATTTTGGGGACAGTGGAAAGTTGATTTTCCTCAAGGCATTTTAATGGTAGTGAATACAATAACACCATCAAGGACATAATCTGCCCCTCTTCTTTTTAGTTGCTTTCGAGAAAATAATTAGAAATATTTATACATTCTATAAATCATTATTTAAACTTATGTGTGAACTGGGCTTTCTGATGACATCATGAGAAACAGTTTCTTCAGGTGGAAATCCTAAAGAGTGGAGAAAGTTATGTAAAAGAGAACGGGAAGTGCTAGAGTCACACTGCTGGCTTCAGAAATTGACACCAGTCTGCCTCAGGGAGACAATGTCTTAGGACAGAATCTTCTAGAAGATTCTTGCACCAGAGCTATTTTTATAGCATAGTTTGCAAAATTAGTCACAGTTCCCAAAGCCAGTTGCAAGCTAGAGATAAAAGTTATCTAGTTTAGCTTTATAAGTTAAAGTATCTTTGCTGTCTTTCCACCACAAAGAGCCTCGACTTAGTAAAACTAAAGGATAGCTTTGAGCATCTGGGAATCAGAACTGGATTTCTAGATTCAAAATAAGTACTAAAATGGCCTTTCCTGTTGTTTACATCTATTTTAGAAATATTTACTCTCTTGGTCCTTAGATGTTTTGTAGCTTAAGAGCACTGAAATGAGTTGGAGACTGTCTGGCCCGGGGTAGTTTTCTATGTTCAGAACAACTCAGCTCCAGTCCTTGGTGCCTTACGAAAGATGCTTAGAGTTTGCAGGAAAACCACAACGCACAGTTGGCTGAGAGCTGCCCAAAGGAGAAACTGGAAAGAAATAAAGAAAAGCCCACTACAAAGGGGAGTATGTGCTGAAACTGCACTGTAGTCACTGAAAGGTAGATCCACAGGTGAACTATATGCATATGACACAGACTTTTATATTCCTCTTCAGAGTGGGTTAGAAATCTTCTAACTTATTCTGAATTCCAAATTGGGAAAAAATGTCATTATCTTAACCTGATACTTTTATGCTTTTCTGGGATGGCAGCAAGGATTCTGGGATAATGTATAAATAAACAGGCCTTTGAGAATCTTCTTGAAGGCCCCATAGATTGCTACTGAAGCCATTTGCTCTTTTGGTCAAAACATCAATTAAAAATTAAGTAAGCATTTGTAGCAAATAAACTGAATCAGTAAGTTTACTAAATTAAATATTGAAGCCGGGCGTGGTGGCACATGCTTGCAATCCCAGCATTTGGGAGGCTGAGATCAGAGGATCTGGGTTCGAGGCTAGCCTCAACTACCTAATGAGGCCCTCCACAAACTTAGGGAAACCCTGTTTCAAAATAAAGAATAAAAAATAGAACTGAGGTAGAATGCCCATGAGTTCAATCCCAAGTACCGCAAAAAAAATTAAATATTGAAAACAATTAATTTTTATAAATCAGAATAATTTGAGGAGGAAGGAAGGGGGGAGAAAAGTCCTTATGAAGGAAAATGAAAAGAAAATGGAGAGACATTGAGACACCATTTTAAATGAGTATTTTGTTTTAGATGTACGAGAGTTAAAAAAAAAATAATTTTCTCACATCATATGTGGCTGAAGAAACTTCACCTGAGCCGTGTCTGTCAGGAGAATATGTGCGTGCACTAAGTAGTTTCAGGTGAGATAGGGCTAATGGTGAAAGAGAAGACAGTGAGAGGAGCAGGACACTTGAAAGGTCCTGACAGCCTGTGGCTGACGGCTGATAGGGTTAGAATAGACTTATTATCAGCTTCGGTGCCCCTTATCAGAACTAACATGCCTCTCTGAAAATTAAAGTATATGAAAAAGGACATCTTGTATTTCGTTTTTGATAGTTTCCCCTAAAATGCACATTTAAAAAAAAAAAAAAAAGAAGAGAAACTCCTTATCATTTAAAGTACTTTTTCTACTTGATTAAGTTCTCTTTTCCCTTTTATCTTAGGAGGAGGGGGATAAAAACCCATGAAATATCCAGGGGTAGAGTCAAAGGCGCATTGTTGGTATTATTCAACACTAGTAGGAAAATCAGACCCGAGTATTTTAGATTTGAAACAAGGAGTTTCATAAAGCAAAAGAAAAACACAAACAGCAGGGATTTTTTAAGCTTTCTTTGTTTGTTCCTTTGTTAATATCTTGCTCTGCTAGGTTTACAAATCCTAAATAAATAGAAATTAGTGCTCCTTCCTTTGCAGTCCATTTGCTTTAGATGTTTGCCTTGAGGGACATTTGTGTATTCTGCTAATGGCTGCAGCAGAGTGCTGTCTCATTTTCATTCTGGCAAAAAAAGGCCGTCACCATGGTTACAGTTTCATTTGCTAGAGAGAAACTGATGGCTGTTAGTGATCCCATCATAAGCAACTTCTGTCAGATTTCTTATCAAGTAGACATATTTTGACAAAGTGAAAGATAACACTGTAATAAGAGAACCGAGTTGCTACTCTATGTAATGAACCATTTAGCATTAAATGAAATGTGAAACCACATTTTAAAAACTGAAGGTGGGGAGAAAAAGTAATATTTATAATTTACACACACACACACACACACACACACACACACACACACACACGGAATATTCCACTGTAGAGTAATGATAGCTGGCTTTCTTTTTGTTGTCACAGTAACTCTAGCAGGATAATATTGATTTATATTGGAGTCTCAGCAAACCATCATGTCGCTACTCAGAGGGTGCACAGGAGGATGTCAAGCTTTTGCTTTCACCATTTGCCTTAGTGGAACTCAAGGCTACGCCAGGAGACAAATACCAGCGTAGTGGGTCAAAATATTCTGATAAAAGACTGAATAAGCCAGTTAGCCTGTAGCACACTACCAATCTGTTTTGTTGTGCACAGGAGTTAGTCTAGTCCTAGAGTCGATCATTCAGAACAACGGAAGCCCCTTGCCCATGTTTATGGACCATGTGGTATTTTTAAGGATGGCCAAGATGAATCCAAGGAGAAGAATGGAGCCCCAGATTTCCTATCCAGCCTCAGAAGTCAGGATTAATCCACACAGAGAGGGGCAGAGGGTACAGTTAGAAAAGATATGAATTTCAGGACAAAAAGCAAAGCTCCAGGAAGTGCAAACTCTTGTACCTGGACTACACAACTACAGGAAACAACTGGTGTCATGGTTCTAAATTTAAAAGTAGAGACTAATTTAAGAGGGAAATCTCCCAAGTGAAAAGTCCTAAATGTCTTTTTTTTTTTTTTTTTTTTCTGGCTTACAATGTGACTGTCTTGGCTTGGACATAAATCAATCAATGATAAACAGAGTGCATATTTTATTTTAAAAGAGAAAAATGATGGCTCTCTTACATGCAAGAGAAATGAATGAAGTATCCATGTAATTACTAACCCCACTGGCACAGAAATATGGGACCGTTTGTTACAAATACCTATTTGGAAGATGTTCTTTTAGATTTTGAGTGTAGGAAACATGAGATATGGAAGTACTTCTAATATTTTCCCACTTGTTGCTTATGCATGGTTCTTTCCTATAAATGAATTAAGATATATGAGGAAAATGCAGTTTTGAAGTATGCGTTCTTCCTTTTTAGCTTTATAGGAGGATTACTTTATTTATTGATTTTATTTTATATTTCATTTCGCCTTAGCAACGAGGGTATAATGTGATTAGGAAGTGTAAGCCTTGTCCAGAAGTAATCTGGATGGAATCTCTTTCTTACTGAGGGTGGTTTTCCATTTCAAATGTCAATCTCTGTGATACCCACATAAGTTAGCATATGAAACACAGGAAAAGTCACCAGGTTAGTGTGAAAAAGAATCTCACCAAATTAACAGCCAATAATAGAAACCTACTATAGTTGAGGACATTAACTGATAATCTTGTACTTTAGATATCAATGTTTTGGGAAAAGATATATATATATATATATTATTTTGCATATGGTTCTGGGAATGAACTGTGGGCTTTGTACGTGTGTGTGTGTGTGTGTGTGTGTGTGTGTGTGTGTGTGTTTGATAACTTTGAAATTATTGATCATTGCATCTTTCTCTAAAATATGATACTGTGAGAAGTTTACCAAGTCACACAGTATCTACACCTTTTAAAACCCATTTCTCCACCCTTATAACTAAAACTGCAGAGTGACAGTGTGTCTAATGAACAAAATATCATTCCTTATTTGTGTTGCCAATGGAACCTTAAAGCTCATACATTTATTTTATGTGGAAGGTTTGAAGGGACATTTTTTATTAATCAGTCTAATTTAAAATGATGTCTCATTTTTTTACTCACTGGTCAGTTGAGAATGGAAATCTTGGTTTCAAAGTTCATGATATATCAGATAGCCTGTTACAGGGAATAATACACAATTTTACTTTAATTCAAAGATTATAATACCTTAGATTTCTAGAGCACAAAAGAGATCAGATCACTTTATAAACATGTTAACAATAGCCTGTTTGCCTAACAGAATTGGAGCAAATACAGGATATATAACTCACACTATATAGTTCTTCCTAAAATAGAAAATACAGGTTTTTCTAATAAATTGAACATAAATCCCAATTTTCCTGGTCAAATTTGGTAAATTGGAATTTTTTTTTTTTTTTTTTTTGCAGTACTAGGGATGGAACCCAGGGGCATTCTACCTCTGAGCCACACCCCAGCTCTATTTTTTATTCTTTATTTTGAAACAGGGTCTCACTAAGTTGTGGAGGGCCTCACTAAGTAGCTGAGGCTGGCTGCAAACCCATGATCCTCCTGTCTCAGCCTCCTAAATGCTGGGATTACAAGCATGTACCACCACGCCCAGCTCTGGAAATTCTTTTTAAAGAAAGAATATTTTTAGTGGAAAAAGCTGTAGAAAATATCAAGATGGTACATGATCCCTAACAGGCCTTGTCCCAAGGACATCTTCTACTGGCACGGTTTCTGGGGTAGAAGAGGAATTCCTGGAATAAAAATATTCAATTTAATATTTCTTTCAAGTATAGATCTCTCTGCCAGCTCTCCGCCCAAGACTGGCTGAGCCAAGTAGTGAACAACATGGAAAACAGAATAATCATGGTAGCCATTTACCTTCAAAACACCAAGAAACCCTACTCCACAAAAGTCTCTCGCTATGATTGTCTTGAATTATAAAATAACCTCCAGTATATATTTGCATTAAAAAAGAGAAAAACAATACATTATAAGGAGAAAATAAACATTTAAAGAGAAAATCTGTACCTTTTTAAAAATTCAAAGTTCAGACTTGTCACATTAGCATAAAAGTTCTCATCAAACCCAATAAAATGATGTTCTCCAATTGTTTTATAGACTCTATTTTAAAAGAATTTTGGGTGCACAGAAAAATCAACCGGAAGGTAAAAAGATTTTCACAATATCCCCACATATACACAACCTCTTCCACTGTCAACATCTCCCACCGGAACAGCACACTTGTCATAACTGAGGAACCTACAGGACACATTGTGATCACCAGAACCCCATGGCTAACAGTCGGCTTCACTGTTGGTGTTTTACATTCTATGTGTTTGGACAAATGAATGATGACAAGTACCCACCATTATAGTATCATTTAGGGGTCATTTCCCTGCCCTGGAAATCCCCTGTGCTCTGTCTCTCCCCTCTTCTTAACCTCTTGGCATCACACATCTTTTTACTGTCTCCATGGTTTTGCCTTTTCCAGGATATCATTACTTTGGAATCATACATTATCTAACATTCTCAGATTAGCTTCTTTTGCTTAACAATTTGCATGGAAGTTTCTTTCCCACCTTTATGGCTTGATAGCTCATTTATTTTTAGCATTGGATAATATTCCATTGTCTGGAAGTATCAGTTTTTTCTGTTCACCTCCTGAAGGACATCTTGGGTGCTTCCAAGTTTGGGTAATTATGAATAGAGTTGCTATAAACATTCACATACAGGATTTTGTGAGGGCATATGGATATGTTTTCAACTCCTTTGAGTAAATACCAAGGACCACCATTGATGGATCATATGGTAAGAACGTTTTAGTGTTGTAAGAAACTGCCAAACTGTCTTTGAAAGTAGCTGTGTAGTTTGCACTGCCATCAGTGATTAGTAGAAGTTCTTGTTGCTCTACATCCTTGCTAGCATTTGGTGTTGTCAGAGTTCTGAATTTCGGCCAGGCTAATAGGTGTATAGTGGTATCTCATTGTTGTTTCAATTTGCATTCCTCTGATGGCATATGATGTAAAGCATATTTTCACATGTTAATTCACCATCTGTACATCTCCTTTGGTGAGGTGTCTGGAAATTAAATCACCCAACTTTTAGGGCCAAAATAAAATCCTTTCTTATGCTAAAGTCTGCTTTAATTACTTTTACAGAAGTGTTTCTTCTATAAATTATCATAGCAAATGTATAATATCTCTAAATATTAAAATATTATTTCATAAGGAAATGTGCTTTTTGCATATTTTAAACAACTGCTTTATAAATGAACTTTAAGAACATGATCTGACTTTCAATCAGATAATTCTGAATTTATGAAGTTCTATAAATGCAAGACAATATAGAAATTTCTACTACTTCATTTTGAGGTTTTTAACATAGTAGAGGCTGTGTGGTAATAGGATCTTTTAGCACAAGAAAAATACACTTCTGATATTTTCTTTAAAATTGAATCATCTTACTTTTCTGCATGTGAAAAACATTGTGATGTAAAATACATGCAATTGCTTTGTGTTGCTTTGCTTTTGGTGGTAAGGATTGAACCTAGGACTGCCACTGAGTCATGTATCTAGTCTCTTAATTACAATTTTGAACAAACATTTTTCTAAGTGCCTAATGATCTGCTGCAATTAGATGTCATCGTTTACTTAAGCATTCCATATTGTTGGGAAATTGGAACATTTTCCTGGTTTTGCTCTTGTACATTTTTCTACCATGGGCACTTCTTGGCATTTAAATTTTTATGTCTATTTGATGATTTTCATCTGAATTTGGTAAGTGAGGTGGTAAAGAGACAGCAAATGAATTTTCTTTCCATTTTATTTAAAATATTTAATTTTTAAAATTTTAATTTATTTTTAGATTTTTCTTTTGCTATTGTAATTTTTGACTTTTGAAATTGACTAGTATTGTAATCAATTGTATTTTAAAATTATCTTATTAGTTCATTGCTATTATATATCTTAGTGAAGTTCTATGTGATAAAAACATTCTCACACACAGCTCTTGGTACATATTTTGCTAAAACAATATAGCTGATTGGTTTTAGCCAGCACTTAATAGTATTAGGGCATTAACATCTCCAGTGCATATGTACAATATGTACTTGCTTTACAGATTTCACAAGAGCTAATTTTTATATTTTAGTATAATTATGCATACTTTTAAATCTTTTTTAAATACTGCATAATTATGCCAGTGTTCCCTTATGGGACACTCAAAAAAATTACAAATCAATATGCATCTAGTTATTAACAATAATAAACTTGTACACATTTTTTGTAATAAAAGGATGCTTAAAACCACAGCTACCTTTATAATTATAAAGAAAATAAAGCATCTCTTTAAAATGCTGTTAAGTGAGATTAGCCAGTCACAGAAACTGAAAGAGCGTATGTTTTCTCTAATATGCGCAAGCTAAGGAATACCAGAGAGACTCCAGAAAATGGAGGAGAAACCTCACTGGAGCCAGGGAAGTAGTCTACGGGAAGAGGAGGGGGAAGACTGACGTTCACTAATGGAAAGAACTACCATTGACTATCTGTTCAAAATTTTAACCTAAGATGTCAGAAGCATCATCATCATCGAGAATCTCCAGGGATAGAAAACCAGGATTCAGGATTTAAACTGACCCTACGTGCTTAGAAGAACAAAGTTAATGGCACTGTTGAGCCCGGAAGTGATTGGTTCTTGGTCATATATCCCTTGGTCTTTTCAAAAGAGTCATAAAAGCCGGGCGTGGTGGCACACGCTTGTAATCCCAGCATTCGGGAGGCTGAGACCAGAGGATCCGGGTTCGCGGCCAGCCTCAGCTACATAGTGAGGCACTCCACAACTTAGTGAGACTCGGTTTCAAAATAAAGAATAAAAAATAGGGCTGGGGGTATAGCTCGAAGGTAGAATGCCCCTGAGTTCAATCCCCAGTACCGCCAAAAAAAAAAAAAAAAAAAAAAAAAGAGTCATAAAAATGTATTGTTTCAAAGTGTAATAAAGTCCAAAAAAGTTTAACAATGGCATGTTTTATCAAATATCTTAGCCAAATGAGGAGTCTCTCACAGCACACAATGTCCCTCCACATAATATACTGTTCTAAAAGTATGTACTCAGGAAGTAATATTCAATTCCCATCAAATATTATTTTTGTTAAGTCATAAGCTTCTGTCTGTTTATTATAATTATGGTGTCTGCCTTGCCAAAGAAAAACTTTATTCACATTTTCAAAGTATTGTGGCAATAGAAGATCAATGAGGAAAAGGGAATTTGGGGTTTTGGCAAATTATTGTTCACTTTCAAGCAGAAAAGAAATAACTGGAAATCCATTTACCCAAATATAGCCATCTGAATTATTACTTTATAAGGGCCAAAATCTCTTTCAAATAGGCTAGTCTTTAAACCACAATTCTACAGCCAACAGAGAAGAACAGTCAGCCCACTTGAATTTTGCTTCTCTAAACCAAAGTTTTGAATTCTGATCTCTCATCAGGGAAAATGAAATTGGATGTTCAAACCAAAAATTAGTCAGAAGCATCTGTGCCTTGCCCACTTAGACTTCTGGCTGAAATTGAGAAATTGCTTGATGAATCTCAGTTATTCTGCTTAATCCCTACATCATGATGAACAATGGCTCCAGTTTTATTTAATATTGAGCAACTGCAGAAGCATATTTGAAAATTATCCTAATCAGCAAAGGTAAAATTGAGATAATCTGAAAGGACATGCATTCATAATGTTTACTAAAAGCTTGCTCACAAATTAAAAAAAAAAAAAAAAAAGATAATAAAGAAAGATTGTTCAAAGCACAAACCAAAGCCTAGCTGGACTGGAAAGCCAAAGTATGAAAAAACAATAACAAAAATATTAAAATGATATCTACAACAATTCTGGAAGCAACAGAGCTTGGGAAAGGCAGGAGCTCTGATAGTATGAAAACAAAGCAGAGCGTTTCTCTTGCAAGGTAGGACTTTCTATAAAATATCTGCAAATTTCTTTGGTTTTAATATTAGTTCTACAGAATTGCACAGGCAAGCTCAAATTCTCTCTGGATTTCACCTTTATCTCTAAAAAAAAAAAAAAAAAAAACTACATGGAAGGAATCTTGATGCATTTTTCTTTGCCTTCTGTTTTGCATTATGTCCTATGTGTCTATCATGGTAAGAACTGGGGATTTTTATACAGTTCTCCATTCTCGAAAAGAATCATCACTGAAGTCACAAAAGAGGCTGTAACTTCCAACTCCTGATTTTATCTCTCAAGATTGTAGAGTAAAATCCAATTTTATAGAGCCTTAGTTTTTGCCAAAATTACATTTAAAGTACGGTGACTTTAAATCAGGCCACCTTTCATCCTAGCTAAAAGGTGATCACTTTCCTGTTGAAAGTTGTACTTGCTACAGTCATAATGGAAAATTGTAGAATACCAAAATAGATATGGAGTGGTATTGACAGATGTGATCTCAATAGGGTTCCATTTGTTAAAGAAAACATTGAATATTAATTAAAAGTTAATTAGAAGTAATTGGCAATTAGAAAGAAAAAGTAATTTGAAGCTACCCACAGCCCTCTATTATTATTACCTTTGAGAATCCTGCACACCCAAGGGCTGCCAAGCATTCTACCTTTCCTTCCTCTGTATTACTATTATGCCCCCATCTTGTTACAGCTATCTTGCTGCATTAAACCACAGATTATGGTGCCCAAACACAGAGTTGCACTATTCACAGACTATAGTCATGGAGCAAGGATGAAAAAGCAGGAAAGCAAATGTAATCGTTTTTAAGTAAAATTGAAGGTGGCACATGGACGAATGCGTGGGTCTGTATTGAAACTGAGTATCTCCCATGTGGATCCCTCCTCCTACTAGCCACACGGTCAGATTTTCACTTGGGGCCCATGTATCTTAAGAGGTTCGCGTTCAGGCTTATGTTTGTGGTGTGACTATGTCAACCAGAATCCATGTCTAACCCAGAATAGATCACATGCTGCTCACCCCAGTGAGTCATTTTAAGAATGAGTTAGTCTTAGGGTGTTTTTCTAGAGTTTCCATCCTAAGAAGCCCACTCTTTCCTCACTGGGGTTGGAACTGAAAGGAAATGAGGCTGAAACTGGTGGCCATTTTTACATCAGGTGAAGTGGAGACCCAGGAGTGAAATGGAAACAATTAGAGAGCCCTCAGACCTCTTGACCCAAGCCTCTGAAACTTGCCAATAATAAATTCCTTCCTTCCTTCCTTCCTTCCTTCCTTCCTTCCTTCCTTCCTTCCTTCCTTCCTTCCTTCCTTTTTTCTTTCATTTTCATTTTTTTTTTCTGAGATTGGGTTGTATTTCTAGTCACTTAAAACTGAGAAGTTCTATCTACATAATACTTTCAAGATATTTATAAAATAGATACAGAAGAGAAAGTAATATACTACTATTTCCCTTAGAGTTTAGCAAGATACAATTTTCCAAGGGAACAATTACTTCCCCCTTCATTCTGTGGTTTTACCTTCAAAATTCCAGGCTGACAGTCTCAAGATGACTGTGAAATTGTTCCTATTTTTTAGCAGTTGGACCAAGGGCCTAATCCAAGAATACATTTCCTATGCATTAGATCACTGATCCACAATAAATTTTCACTCACCAAAGACCTGAGTAGATTTATATCATTGACCTAATAGAAATGACACTTTTTTTTTACAAGAAGAAAATTTAAAATTTCGTGTATCAGATAAATGATATTTTATTTTGTTTTTCCAGAAAATGCTTTGGATTGCATCTCTTCTTCCCTGCCTTGACTTCTAGTTTGGAAACTTGATTTTAATCTTCTGTATAGCAGGGAACTACTGAGAATAAGAAATTCACCTCTGTTTTAATATTCTTTTACGTAAAGGTCTAGTACATGGTAGCTAACATGGATTTGCTTCTCTTAAATTTTAGCTTTTATTTTAAAGTCCACTGATTCATTATGAAGACTCATATAACATCTTAGTATGCATTGTTAGAAGGTAAGTCATGATTCTGCAGACTGATTCATTCATTTAATCAATACATCTATAAAATAAAAGCATAGTTGTTGTGTCTCACTGATGTAACTCAAGTACCGTAACAATTTTAGTGCCACTTAAAGGCAAAAACATGAAAATTCATTAGAAACAACGCTAATATACTAATACAATACTAAATGTACTAATGTTGGCTTGCTTATATATGAATTGTAATTTAGAAATCTTTGTACAAGAATACAAGTATAGAAAACTTCTAAAATTTATATCTTTCAAGTAGCAGACTTGTTTTGTTTTTACGTTAAGATGCCAATATCTCAAGGTAAGGTATTCCAATAAGTAAGGTATTCAAGTAAAAAAAAAAAAAAAAAAAAATGAGATTTTGCTTTTCCAAACATCCTTAGTTTAAATGCTGAACTGAGTCCCTATATTTAAAAAACTTGTCATTTATTAGAAGTATTATTAGTCTTAGCCTTAGGCAGTCCTCAGAAGGTTATACAATGAAATGAAAATTCACATTATAGAATCTGAAAGTTTCATTCTGACCTAAAAGCTCTGTCAATGAAGTTTAAATGTGGCACAGAAAGGTTGTTCTGATTTTCAATACCTTAATAGTATTTTTGCCTTGGAGGCTGTAAAAAATATTTAATGTTTCACTTGTGATTCACAAAAGCAATATGCCTCCTCCCCCCAAGTTTCTATATCTTCGATTTTGTGAGACGATTCCATAAGCAAAGCAAATAATCTAATTTCCAGTTATAAAACTTTCCAATATGATGCTTTTTAATTATGACTATTTTTATAATTTGTTTCAAAGGCAGGTGATGGAGGGCATAAAAAGATTGGTCAGAATTCTAAAGGAACACTCCTAGAATTTATAGTGAACATTCTTTTTTAAGATATTTTCTCTAAGTATTAAGAGCTTCTGGTTAATAGAAGATACTCGAAATTTATCATCATATAAAATAGTTAAAATACACATATATTCATGGATTAGACAACAAATCTAAATTATCTTGGTCCTGTAATACCTGACATGGCTACATTGGTGTGTTTTTAGGAAACAATTGAAAAATGCTCTAGCCCTGAGATGCAGCTCAAATTCAGGATATATTTCTATTTTTAGAAATGGATTTAATGTCTTTTTAGCACAATACTGAAAACCAAATTTAACTTGTATATTTAAATTATTTCTATGTGGGGAAGTCTTTGAAATTTCCTCCTGATATTCTAGTATCTTGTCGTTACCATTTACACAGTTTGATTTCTTGTGTAATGTTAGTCAGCCTCAGATTATCCGTGCCAGGGAGAGGGAACAGTGACACACAGAATGTGAAAATGGCAGATGATGCTAGCGTCATTTATATTTATATCTGGAACACATTTTCTGCTGCCCTTTGACTCCAGAACATTTACCTTCTTAATTATATTTTACTCAGTCTGATCTTTAAATTAATTTGAATTCCCTGAGCTCCCAACCGACAGTGAGAAGAATGGGGAAATGTTCCTGAAGGGAAGGAGAAATTAGATTAAATAATAATGATCACTCGTATTCTATACTACTTCAGAGTTTGCAGTGTGATTTTGTTTATTTTCAGAGTTGGTCCCCACCATTAGCAGGTGGGATAGAAAACTGTACACTCTAGTGAAAAATGGCTCTGGCTATGCTGCAACTACTCAAAGGAAGCTGTTCTTGTGCTCAAGGGGAGCCCCGTGAGAACAGGGATGAGGGGGTCTTTGTTCACGGATGCAAACAAAAGCCCAAGTGCCTCAGACTGTGCCTGGCTATCCTTTGTGGACATCAGGACTTGACGGAGACCCGAATGCTCCAGTCCTGCCGAGGACTCTGCCTAGCGCCATCTTTCTCTGCCTCCCGTGACCTGGTGGTGACCACAGCGAGGTCCAGGCCCAGCCCACTCAGAGACCTGGGGATGGGGAGCCAGGGCACATTCAGGGTGAGAAAAGCTTATTTATTCTCATTAGAAAATACAGAATTAATCAGTTTCCCAGCCAGGCCCAAGGCCCAATTTGGAAGGAAAGCCAGAGAGAGGCCTAAAGTTAATGTAGAGCCCTGAACTTTCTTTTTCTTTTTAAAAATCATGCTCCTGAGAAGGGGAGGTGAGGACAGGGGAGGTGACTAGCAGGTGGCAGCTGTTTTTGTGACACCATCCACCACACACAGGCATATTCTTGAACTAGAGTAGGAGGTCACTGTGTTGATAAACTGATTGTGATCATTTAAAAATATTACCAATATAGAGTTCTCAAACAAAGATTATCTTTCTAGATGGTTACCTTGAAGTTCTGGTGTCTCTAGGCTGAATATAGTTATTCATATTATATCTTTCTTAATTTCAAATAAACAACTTCAAGGATTTTAATAATACTTTATTTAACAGCCTTAAAATTTATAATTGCCCATTTGTTTTCTAGCTATATGATACAATACTGACTACAGAATTTTTTTAACTACAGCAGGTAGAAGTAACATGTTCACTTTATTCTTAACCATGCTTTACTGATATTTTCATTGAAAGATTTCACTTTTCTCTAAAATATTATTACTGGCAGGTCTTTTCCTATTTCAGAGTTTTATATTCATTTTCTTTGTGTAATATTTTGTTTGCATGTAGAAGCAATGGATGTCGTAAAGCAATTTTATGATTAAATCCATTAAAGATGAAGAAAATAGTCCCCATCACAATCAAATTACTATCATCTTTCTAAATACATTGGTACACACGCTCTGAAAATACATAGTTGCATTTCTATTCTTTTCCCCTCCCCCGATGTTGATAAAATCTGGGCTTTACAATAGCAAAGACATCTTCTGCTTTTAGCAAAAATGGATTAATCATATTGCAGCTATCTCCTACCTGTTCCTCATGGAAAAGTAATGACATTCTAACAAAAAGAGAAACGTAGGTACAGAGAAGGAGGATTTATGGTTAGCTATGTTTTAAATAGAAATGTATAATTTTCTCATGGATCTAAAACCTAGAGGATATAACATTTAGCTTATTCTGTGTTTCCAAATGTAAAGTCAAACAGCCAAAGATACAAATGAAGATAATTATACTTTTCACAAATTCTTGGAAAAGTATAAAATAACTTGTTTTGCTGCTCTCATTGATAGCATCATTGCATCAAAATTAAACAATAGAGAAATATGATCTTAACTACGTAAATCTGTTATCAAAACAAAAGATTTTTTTACTCAATATTTTCTTTGTATTCAAGCAAAATTTCCTTCCTCCTGGGAAAAGAAAATTCATAGGTAATTATAAAAGCATGTACTTTAGTTTTCATGTTTACTATTGAAATTTTGTAATTTATGGATTCCCACTCAAGAAGATTAATTTGGTGTTTTAGAACACAGTTAGTTTTATATATCAATTCTTCCATTCCGTTCTGATAGGAAACTGTATTACTCAGATACATAGGTAGATGTGGTCTAATGAAAAGCATAATAATAACAGTGGACTTTGAAAATACTGCACAAAACATATTAGTCTAAGCAACGGCTGACGGGCTTCTAACCAACTAACTGCTCTATTTGAAAACATGTTCATTTTATGTCTCATTAATTTATTTCATTTTGCATAGTTGAAAAGAGGATTCTGTGTGCCTTAATTATACACGAGGAGAAGAAAACATTCTAAAATCTATTCATCAGAAGATACTCATAAAGTACAAGTGAGGCACACCCAAATGAACGTCACGTCTGAATCAAATAATTCACTAAAGATAGCAGGACGATTGAAAATATTCTCATATGTCTTTGATTTTAAGTACTGCATTAAAGTCACCATGGTTTATAATTTTTCCACAGTGGAGAAGTCACTTTACAATTAATACTGCTTATTTATTATAATGAGTCATTGTTTACCATCTCAGGCTATTAGTTTAGCGTTGGGTCTTGAGACTAAAAGCACTATTTTTTGCAAAACACTTAAGGCAATCATAAGTCCATGGAAGCCTTCTGTATAACCTATTTTACTGACAAACAATTACATTTTAGATTGAAGAGGTGAAATGATTAAGAATATTTGACTTAGTTGCCATGACAGCATGCATTTTTCATCAGGCACAGTGTAATTACTACAATTTCAATGATGTAAAATCAAGAAAGATGATAACAAACAGCAGAACCGTGGAGATATTGCCATTGCAACCAGGTTGCCATAGCAACAGTGATAATAATCCTGGTGATAGATGTTTTCTCTTGCTCTTTCCATTTTGTACGGTTATAACATTCAGAGCCAGTTTTTACCACAGCTTTTTATAGTTTATTAGACTGTCAAAATAGTTTATGAGATGTTGTTGCAAAGGAAATGACTGAGTTCCGCAGCCTAATAAAAATGCCAAATACTCTGTTTACATACTGCTCCAGCACTTAACAAACATTAAAAAATTGTATGAAAAATGATTTGATATTGTATCTATATTAATCAATTTGCAAGGCATAAGCTTTGTCACTGAAGGTCAAATGAATAGTTTCCAAACACTACTTTTGAAGAGGCTTTTTTAAAGTTTATATTTGACAGAGCATTGGCGACCCCCTCACCTGAATATCCGTGTCAACTACCCATAGGAAATACTTTACACAAGTATAACATAAATAGTTATAGAAAATTAAATCCGCATTTGTTTCTCAAGTAGCTTGGGGGAAATATTGAAAGTGTATGGCCAGAAGTTTTCTATGTTAACGTTTTAAGACAATGATTTTTGAAGGTATAATCAAACATAGGGAGTGTTGGTATGATGGGCTCAAAAATAAACATAATGAATATGAACAGTCTGAAGGGAAAACAGAAACACGCACCATCACCTCACTACATAAAGTACACACATACTAGGTAAAGAATATCATTTGGCAGAGTAAGACAGCTGTGCCAATCATTATACGTAGTGTTACTTCTTACATGAGCTGTTCTTTTGCTTTTCATGGAAACACATGACACAGAATGTACTTCAATACAGACCTACCATGGGGTTTGTTTGTAAGAAAAGATGCCTGCATTCATATGAATCTGGAAGCTGTATAATTTATTGCAGTGATGTAGACTATTCATGAATAGAATGCATAAAATTGAGTCTACTATTTAAAGTGGTGGGCCTTGCTTATATGCCACAAACAGAAAGCACTGAATAGTTTCAAAGATATGTGTGACTGTAAGTTCACTGGCAGTTTTACCAAAAAGTATAAAGGACAGAAGAGGAATTTTAAATGATAAGCCTCTCTCTATATACATCCATTTGCCCTCCACCAGTGTTTTCCACTGGGAGTGCATTAGATCTGGTCAGATTAATGTATACATAGAAAAATTACATTAATGAAATTTAGGACTATGTCCTAGACATAATAATAACTGTTATTATAGCATTGGAAGACAAAGCAAAAGATTTTAGAAGTCCCGAAGCATTTCTTATTACTTCCATTTATTACTAGTCTGCTACTCAACAGTTCTGTGCTTTTATTATTTGTCTTAAATGGGTATGAACAGCTGAGGTCTATGGATTCAGGAACAGGACTTTCAGGTCACTTCAGCTTCCTGATATGTTACTGAGATGAATTTATGCTTGTTGAATCTTATAGTGTTGTTCTGTCTGCCAGCAGTCCTTTCTCTGCTCTAGTCCCTGTAGCTGCCTAGGTCACAAAGGGATGCCAGGAAATACGCCTTTTTGGTCCAGTTGCTGTGGTGGCATGCAAAGAGAAGAAGGCAAGATTCCATCCTCCCATCCCCAACAGAGCATGAGAAACCAGACATCCTGCTATGTATTGCTCATTGTACACAAACTCTCTTAGGAAACCATTTACTGAATTATGATTCTTTAGCAACTCAAGTAGTAAGTTAAAAAAGTCAGTAAGACTAAAAGTACATACTACTTTGTACATTAAATATAATCCCAACACTATTTCTGGAAATAAATTAATTGACATTTTATGATCATTGGCATCATAGTCATTAAATGATGGTCCCAGAGAACAGGTTCCTTCCTACACTAAATAGTTACCAGTGAGTTTATTACCAGAAGAGGTTACTTTTTTGGTAATCATATCATCTACTTAAGGAAAATTAATATTCCTCAAATTTAGCCTAATAAGCACAATTCTATTTGTTCCCGTGGCTGTCTTTTGATACCTTTCTTCTATTCCATCGCTTTCTGATAGTGATATATTATCTTCACTCTGCAAATGATATCAGACTACTAGCTATTTATTTCATCTTTTAATAACAAGCATTCATAGTAAACTCCTTCCAAAAAGGAGATGAGGAACTTAAAATATATACACAGAGACTCAAGAGTCATTAGAACAATAACAAAAGAAAGATCGAAGGCTAGGAGAGAGAATGAAAGTTGTAGAGTGGCCTAAGATAGTGGCATGCTTACGATCCGAGGACTCCCTCCAAGGAAAATTCTCACCATTGCTCACATTCAAGTTAGTCTTTATTCCTTCCTTGATAGAACGATATTTATCTATAAGCTTAAGAGAGTATTCTGTCCCAGTAAGTAAGACATGTTTCTTAACTTGAATTGCTTTGATATGTGGTTATACCATCATATGTAGCTCACAAAACTGCCCTGCTGGGTTGTTCATTATTTACTATCTAAAGAGCAGGAACTCTAATCCTACAGCATTTGGATTAATTGTTAAAAAAATCAATTTAACAGAGCAGTGAATATCTGGTTTTAATGCCTCAGATTGCCATGTAAAAAAGGTCACAGTATTTTATAGTTTTATTTCTGAGATTATTCTCTGCTAAGAGTTTTAGGTTTATACTTCATTTTTGATTGATTATACAAAATGTCCATACTATGTACCCTAATTATTTTAAAGTTGATTCTACTCCATTTTCTTAATGGTTCCCAACTGTGAGACTTCCATTTCCATTACCATGGGTATTTTATTTTATAGAAGTACAAGATCTTTATGCACATGCCAGAGTTATGTGCAGTCCATTTTATGTCCCAAGGCAGCTCGATAACTCAAGTTCAACATCCTTGTCCCAAAACATGCTTGCAACCAATAGTCTAGAGAATTGAAGTGTGTGTGTGTGTGTGTGTGTGAATATCTGCATTTTCTGGAAATTTTCCTTGACTTTCAATTTCTTACTACATTTGTCTTACTTCTAACTGTGTCACTCAGTATGAATCACAGAAACTCAAAGAACTTCAATATCCTCATTTAAGATAAGAAGAAAGATAATAGACATCTATCTATCTTATAGGTTTTTTAAAGAGATGACAGATAAGAAAGTACTATGGAAAAGTATAATTTATACGTATGAACCTAACTAGTCATAATAATACTGGAATTATCATTTTTATGTGTCAGTTGACACCCCTTGTCTAATTTTACAGATCACAGTGTATGTTGTGGAGTTCATCATGCTTGGTCCTAGTGGACCTATGAAATCCTATGAAACTTGGTAATAAAAACACCCGGCAGAAATGCAACTCAACTGACCTTCAGCTATGGAAGAATTATTACAGTGTTATTGTAAGAAGTGAATTGTGCTGAAGAATGTGAAGATAAGCATCCTTTCCCTGGTAGTCTGAGAAAAAAAATGCCAAGAATGGGTAATTGGCTAATTTGAGATGCATCTAATTAAGAGTGAGACTCAGTGATATTCCATAGACGCATTCATCCTTACTGCATAAGGAGGTGGCTTATGGTAAAGGAAACTTGCAAGTCAGATGATGGTGTGTTTTCTTTTCTTTCCTCCTTTTTTATTTTTCATAATTTTTATTTTTAATTGACACATAATAATTGTACACAATTTAGGATATAGCGTATAATGATTAAATCGGGGCAATTAGCATTCCCACTTATCGAACATTTATTATTTTTTGAGTTGGGAGTTTTAAAACTCCTCTCTTAGAGTTCTTTATAAAATGCATACTAAATTGTTGTAAACTATAGCCACCTTAGTGCAATGTACAACACTGGAATTTATTCCTCTTAGGAAACTGTATTTCAATGTCTATTATTTGGTAACGTTATCTGACTTGCCTTCTTTGCCTAGAACCTCCTCCCTATTACTATGAAATCAACTATTTAGTGTCTACAAGTGAGAATATGTAATATTTGTCTTTTTGTGTTTGTTCTATTTCTATTAATATGATATCCTCCAGTTTGAACCATGTTGTCACAATGAGAGGATTTCCTTTTATTTGTTCTATGATATCTTGTTTTCTACTTTCCTATCCCAAACATTTGAGTACCTTCTAATAAATCATTGCTATTATTTCACAGCCCTTGTCTTGCTCCAGAGCAAGCTTGAATATCCACTTTTTATTCCAACCATAAATGTGTGTCCATATTCTGGTTTCCTTCCTGTCTCTAACAGTGCCCGTCCTTTCCTTGGTAGCATCTGCACTTAGTACATCACACACTCGTCTGAAAAGATCCAGGTCGCATTCTGTAATTGATGCCCTGAGATGTCAGGTTTACTTACAACCTGTTTTCAGAAGAGAAATATCAATCAACCTAATCTAAAAGAAGAAATTGAATGATCAAATCTGCATTAGCTCATTTTGTAGTCATTCTCAACCACAGAAGTTTTCCCGAGATTTACAACAGTGTCAGAGCTTACAATGTGCACTCCTGAAACAAAATCTTGCCCTTTTGGAACCGCAAAATAAAGATGTCCATTTCTTCTATAATGAGAGGTAGACTACAGGGCCTTTATGGTCATTACATCATTATTATAAGTAAAACTGAGATGACCACCACTTTTCTTGCTCGACTTTCAGCTCCTTCTCCATTTATTTTGCCCATTCTCCATGCAGAAAGAACTTGGACAAACATTTAATCTTCATGTAAGACCATTTGAAATTTATTTTTCAGTTGAGTATCCCTTATCTGAAATGCTTAGCACAGAAGTGTTTTGGTATTTCAGATTTTTTTCTTTTGGAATATTTGCATAAACATAAGGAGATATTTTGGGATATAACCCAAGTCTAAACATGAGATTCATTTGTTTCATATATACCATATATACGTAGCTTGAGGGTAATTTTATACAATATTTTTAGGGTATTGCATTGTGATTAGATACTGCTCTAAATTGTCAGGTTTTGGAGCATTTTAGATTTGTGATTTTTGTGGATTAGGGTATTTTTTGTTCAGCCCGAATTGATTTTTTTTTTTTTTTTTTTTTTGGTAAAAGCTTGGAATTCTTTTAGTGAGGTTTCTCTGTAAATGGGATGTGTTGTGTATCACGAATATCTCTGATAGCACTCAAAATATAACTTTGAGTTAGCTAAGCCTTGGCTCTAAAGCAATATAATGTTTACATTGAAATCTGAATTTCAAGTTTTATAAAATTATCTTACAAGTCTTTTTAACTAATTCAGAGAGAAAAAATGCTTATATGGAAATCATTTTTTCTCCTTTCAGTATACCTTCACTTATCGTGAGTTTAATATTTGAAATGTGGATTTTGCTATTATTAAAAGCATTTTTACAACATTCATCAACCTATAACCCTCAAGAAAATAAGAGAAATTAAAAGTAAAGTTTTAACAATGATGACTGAAGTTAAAGTCACTTCTGTCCATCTGGGACTTTACACTGGATATTTCTGTCTTGTACATTTCATCTTGTTATTTTTCCACCAACTGTTATTCCTTTTGCTCTCGTAGAGCTTTATCCTGGATCACAGTTTGGAGGATATGTAGTCTTATAAGACAGAAAGTATTTCAAGATGCCAGCGTATATCTTCTGTTTTCTAGATGAATATTTTAAGGAATTTTGGGAGCACCAGATCAGATTACTTCTTCTGAGTTATACAAACAACTTTGATTTCCAGGCAGCTCCATAAAACTTTACATACTTTACTTCATGGCTCCTGTTTTCCTTGACACCTCATCTTTGGTTGTTATTGGTTCTGTATTATTTTCTAGCCAGAAAATGCAAAGGAAATTACAATGATTCATGCCACGTGAAAGCTCAGCCATAACACGAGCTTTCACCTCTTAGCATTCTCTGGCCTGTGAGCCATGGGCACTTGATTAGATTACTGTATTAATTTAATGCCAATCTCATGTTTAAAGACAAAAAATGCTTTAGCAGTTAAAACAAAAAAAATCAAAGGTATAATATTCAACTTTAAGTGTTTTCTTTGGCTCACTAAGCATATTTGCCATTTTTGGGGGGTTCATTCCCAAGGAGAAGGAGACAATCTAAAATTTTGCTAGGAGGGAGTACTAAAATGAGAAATCCTATTGTTCTGAAAAATGCTCATAGACTTCTGGTGTGCACTACTGAAACTCTGAGCTTTCCTTCTCTGAGGTCTGATAGGTTTCTAATCTCAGCTACATAGAAGTTCCTTCATGTCATGGAAGAATTAATGGACTTCCCCCAAGAAATCTAACCTACTCTAACATGATAACAGTGCCTGGTGAAAAACACTGAGGAATCTTAGATAACCATCTGTGCTAGCTGTTCCTTTAAAAAAGATAAAAGTGGGACAGGATCAAACTTAGACACTTCATTCACTCACCGTGACTTCCTATGTTAAGGCTGTAATGAACACCTATCACTTTGATTCTATAAAATATATCATATCGAGCCACGCTTGGTGGCGGACGCACGCTTGGAATCCCAGTACTTGGGAGGCTGAGACAGGAGGATAACAAGTTCACAGCTAGCCTCAGCAACTTATGAAGCCTCTGCAACTTAGTGAGACCCTGTTTCAAAATAAAAATAAAAAATTGGAATGGGGAAGCTCAGAGGTTGATTGCCCTGGGTTCAATCCCCAATCTCTCTCTCTCTCTCTCTCTCTCTCTCTCTCTCTCTCTCTCTCTCTCTCTCTCTCTCTCACACACACACACACACACACACACATTTATGTGTATACATATATATTTGTATATATTACATCATATTGATAAATTACAATCTGTGATTGTAAATAAATTATAGTGTGATATCATTAATTCTTTCTTCTCCTTCAATTCAGCATATAATCACAAGTCAATAAGTTGTGTGAGATGATGTTTCTTAATAACAATGTCTTTCTTCCCTCCATCCCAATGTCATTATCCTTCCTGATCCGTGTTAACTGAAGTCTTCCTGTCTCCATCCTCTCCCCTAGCTATGCTTCAACCCTTCCTCAATACCAAAACACAAGATACTTTTCTAAGTGATATTTAATCACAACCCATTGCTTAGCATCTTTGAGAAGTCCAGGCTTTCCCCCACCCTCCTCAGTATTGGGAATTGAATCTAGGGTCTTCTAAATGCTAAAGCATCACTCTACCACTGAACTACATCCCAACCCTTTTGAATTTATTTTGTTTTGAGATAGAATCTCACTGAGTTACCCAGACAAGCTTGGAACTCGAGATATTCCTGCCTCAGTCCCCAAGTAGCTGGAATTACAGGTGTGTACCACTTGTCTGGCTGAGAATCCAGGTTTTTCTTTTTTTATTCTGAATCTTAAAGTCCCATATTTTGACGTTCAAGATAGGTAGTAGTGAGAAAGTGATAAAAAGCCCAGCTCTGGATGAAGACTGAGTCAAGTCAATAAGTTTGAAATCCAGACTTCACAACTGAATAAACCTGAGGTGGGTGTTATCTTGAGATTAAGATTTAAAATACAGGTCTTATCCTAGATCTTCAATGTGGGGTCCCCAGACCAGTGTCTGGGATCTTGCTGGAAATGCACAAACAGCCCCACCCCATGCCTGCAGAACTGGAGATTATCAGACGAGTTCCCAACAATCTATGCCTTTGCAAGCCCTTCTGGTGGTTCTGATGCCCACTGAAGTCTGACTGACTCCATCCTAGAGAAAGGGATTAGTCTAAACCTGTAAATTGGATTCAGGGGCCCAGCTGTGGAAGAAGAAGTTCTGCCAAGTCTCCAAAGGAGGAGTTTCATCCTGGGAGTGCTCAACGCAGAGCTTCCTGTCTAGACTGCACATTATAATCACCTGGGAAACTTAAAACTACTGATGCTGAGACTTGACACAGGACAAACACACCAGAAGTTTGAGGGCTGAGCTCTGGCAGTGAGGTACTTCAAAGGTAGCCTGAGTGCTTATTACTTGTAGTCTGGGTTGAAAACTGTTGGCTTAGGATCATCTGATTTCCTCCTAGGATCCTCCACTGCAGGACTAAATAGCTGTAACCCCATTTCTAGGACTATAACTAGTAGTGCCAAAACCTGAGCCAGTTTACCTAGCCATAGTTCCAGAGCCCACCTGCTCAACTGCTGGGCCACGCCACTGTTCAATACCAAAGGCACCTTCCATCTGGCTCAGGAGGCGGTCCTAGAAAGTGCTTCTGATGTGCTTGAACACGCTCCTGTCCCTCACCCGGTCCCCTGCTCCAGGCTGCTTCGAACAGGTGCTCATGCATCATGCCCAGTGCGATAAGAACCTCTGTAGTCATGCTTTACATTTTAACTCAGGCTGGAAAATATAAAGTAAGACCTTGCTTTGTGTCTCATGACATGACTCTCCTCTTCCGAAAGTTGCATTATACTGCTTCAAGTCCTGAGTCATAAATCACTCCAAACTAATCTTTCATAGTTTGAAATTGCTTTTAGTATTAAAACAACAACAACAAAAAGAGATTATCTTTCATGTCCTTCTACCAACCTCTTCGGACTCATGATAAATGTTGATTTATCAGAAAAGGTGGCTATTAACTTGATAATTAATTGATCTTCAAGTTTACATAACCACTGCCGATACATAATAACGTTTCCTACACTTAGCCATGAAATGAGTCAATTTACACTATAGAAATGAAAGATTTTACAACGTGAGATCATGGTCTTGGGCACTGCTAATCAAAGTGTGTTCCCCAGTCCAGTAGATTGTAACCTTCTGAGAGTATGTAGGAAAATCAGAATGTCCTCCCCAACCCAGAATTATAGATGCAGAAATTAATCAGAATCTGTATTTTAACAAAATCCTATGTAATCTTGTTGCATATTAAGGTTTGAGAAGCATTAGTGTTGGTGATGCTGAAGAAATTACTTCGAATTTATATTAGAGAACCAATTTTACTTAGTATCTATAAATCCTCCAAATATTTGACATGCTAATTAAAATTACAAATAAATTAGACTTTTCTCCCTCATTTAATGGAAAATGAACTTGAAATTAACATATGTGTGAGAAACCATGGTTTCAGGAACCGTACAGTAGTTCTCTGCCACAGAAATTATACTTTTCTATTACATAGATATATGAAATGCTGTGGGATGCAGAGGCAGACTTGGGACCAGGGTAGATCAGGACAGGGAACTGCTTATGTTGGTGCAGGGCAAGTGGTTAGAACGTTGGTGCATTTCAGAGTTTGGACTTCTTTGGTTCAACCATTCAACAAACATGAATTCAACAAACATGAAAAGTGTTGACTGCATGCTAGAAATGGTGTTAGCAGTTAGGAGTATTTGTCTTCAGTGTGCTCACTGTTTAAATCTTGGAGATGGGAATAGCAACGATCACCATGAAGCTTGATTAAGTTCTATAATAAAGTCACACAGTAGTGCTACAGGGGTCAAAAGAGGGAGTTCAAAACTGGAGAAGAGAAAGTATAGTCAAGATTGCTTTCTCAGAAAGAGTGGCAAATGTCAATCAAGTCCACAGAAATGAGAGCAGCTGTATGCCAGAAGGGGAAAGAAAAATCACATGTCTATGGATTATCTAAAGTTTCTGCAGAGCAGTGAATGTTCTAAGTGAAATCCATAGGAATCTTAACTGAGTTGTAGTTAAGGGAAAGTCTTTGGCAATCACTTGATTGAAAACGAAGTTAAGGAGAGATATGAGAAGTTGAGATTCAGGCCACTGATAGAGAAATAAAACCTTGAAAAGAACAAGAATTCTTCTTTCTGTATTACTGGAGGTAAAGGGGCATGATTAAGTTGGGGTGAGGAGGCCAATCTATTAAGAAGCCATATTCTCAGAGAAGAATGCAAATTCTCCTTCCAGAAAAGAGTGAGATAGGCTGGAGAAGGTAATAGAGGAAGACATTGTATATTAGAATTGCTTTTTTTGGGGGGGGGTGTAATATGACATGGAATTTATAAAGGATATTTAAAAAGGAAGTTTTGAGGACCTAGTGTGGTTAAAAATTACAACTTAGCAGCAACAACAGTTGTCTAGGTTGTGTGATTTTGTATAACAATGCCCAGCAGTGCAGACAAACAGATACACACACACACACACACACACACACACACACACACACACACACACACAGAGATGCCCCCATTTCCTGAAGGTTATGGGAGTGTGGAATTCGGGCAGTATAAAGATAAAGATGCAAAGATCTTGCAGATACTATCTAAAATAATTGACATGATAGACTACATCCTTCTCATATCCAAAGCATATTAGTATATGAACAATATGATAGAACTATTTTATTCTGAATTAAACATGCTTTAAACTAGCAAAAATAAATCCAAAAGCATCTCTCAACCTCTGAAAGAAGGTATTTATATGTTTATTGATCTTACAACAACAGAATAAATATGATCAGGCAATAAATAGTTCAAAGTCATTTTCCTACATGTATTACATTATATGAAAAATATATTAATATTATTACTAATGCTACATGGTCCAATAAAATAAAGCTTATTTAGTGTTTATTTAATATTTCATTTTTTTCATATTTAGAATCCATTGCTTATTATCTGGACTTGATTTACAAAGTCATCTAAAGAAACTTTCCAGTATGTTTAGCTAAATTCCTTTAGTTATAAGTTACTCCCTAAAAGTAACTTTGGCACTTTGGAAGGCTCATTAAATCTTTCTGGGCCCTAGGGTATCACTAAGGAAACTGCTACAATAATTTGCTCAATGGTGTCCTCAGGACTTGAAAAGTTCTTGTTCCTCTGCAAAAGAACTAACTTACTCTAAAAAAAAAAAAAATTACTTCCTACCAGGATATAGCCAAGACCTTTTGTTTATTGTTCCAAAAAGAATTTAAGAGGGTTAAGTCAATTATGTGCTTTAGACATTCCCTGTGATCTAAATATATATATGTATATATATATATAATTTTTTTTATATGAGCACTTAAAAAACATCACCAACCTGGCTGTCCTTCCTTGTAAGTCTGCCCATTGCCCATGGGGGGAATCGTCTACTTAAATAGTGTGAGGAACTTCGTCTCTGCCTTTAATTCCAAATGAGCTGTCCTGGAAATGCATCAGCTGTTTCTGTGAGGCCCAAGAAGTTTTATAAGCACTGCTCTAAGTTTAAGTGAAACTAGAACTGTCTTCAAACTCTTCAGTGACATAATCTAAATAAACGGAACCAACATCTCTGAAGAAGTTTCCATTACAGTAATGGAAGAAGAGATGAAAAGCTACATTAAAAGTTATGTGATCTTGCTTCAGTGTTCCGCAAGGTTGGTATTTGTTCATTTGCCTCCTCTGCCATCTTGTGCTATTTTTCCACCAAATAAAGTAAAGAAACAAGCTCATGTGATTTTATGTACTGAGAGCCCCCCGCCCCTTCTCCCAGAAAAACAGTTCTGTAGAAGTAGCAGAAAAATAAGAGACAAGAAGGAGCTGGACCTAAGAATTAAAAGTGGCATTTGTGTAGAGATCAAAATTAAAGTCATAAAGAGAAAACAAAGGGTCCAGTAAGACCCCAGCCTTCTGCCCTGTTCTTGGCATTCTTTACAAAGGAGGGATTGGAATCTAGCCCTGTGTGGGTCAGTGAGACCCACAGGATTTAAAAACAGGTTTGGGGATATACTGACATGAAAGAAAAGATGTCATAAAAACCTGGCGTAGACAAAACTCTCGTTCTTACACAAATGCACACAGACCAGCACTCAACTAGAATAGGCAAGTCACTTAGCAGATTCTAAAAATAACTTGCCAGATACCACAAAATTATCTTCAGCAAAATAGCTTATGCTTGACTCATCGGCCACTCATGACTTTAGTATAAGTGTGGGATTTTACAAGGCCACAAATGATATTATAATCCCAATTTACAGGTTAGTGAAGGGAAACTCAAAAGATTGAAGAACTGGCTGATCTTGGCAGAACCAAGACCAGGGTTTCCTGTTTGGCTAAATCTAGAATTATGTTAATACTATACTGCTGTGACATTTGGAGGAATAGTCATTCTACTTTTGAGTATTAAATATTATCTAGACTCTACAATCTCTTCTTTTGTAAACCTAAATTGCAAGGGTTTACAGATTCTAAAATCAGACACATTAACAAGTGAGTGCAGAAAACACTGAATCAAGTGTGTTAGTTCCTTTGGGCTCCTCAGAACTTTTAGTATACTAAAATGCCCTGTGAATCCCCAAAATGTGGTTATGGGGGCTTTAATTTTCCTCTGAAGGACATTTTATAGGGCTCATGGTCTAAGAAATATACTTTGCATTGTGGGCCTACAAAATCTTGCAGACCTAGGCAAGTCAGTTTCTTTGAGATCAATTTGTATATCTTTTTTCATCCATTTGATGATGATTTAAAATTTAATTCTCATAGGTCAGGCTAAATCCCTGTATGTCCAAGAACTATGAGCATACTCATTCTTCTCCTCTGGGACCTGTGAATATTGAAAACATTTGGGGAGACCTGAAATGTAAGGGCAGAAAACCAGAAGACTTCAAACTTTCTCACTCGCCCACCTCCTCAGGACCTAGGAAAAATGAACTTATTTTCAGCACTTCCTCCACAGTTTTGAGGGTGTTGGGTCAACCCAGAGCAGACCTTCTCTGGTTTCTTTCACACCTTTATTCTTTGACTTCTTCCTTTGCTGCTCAAGTTTGTTACCTTTGCTTGTTCTTCATAGATTCCTGTTTCCTTTTGATCCTTCTCCTTCTTAGAGCATGCATTTGAATTCTTAAGTGAGATGAATCAATCTCAAAAAGTAAAAAATCATATGTTCTAATATATGGAAGCTAGGGAGAAAATGGGGCATAGATTCCAGAGGAAGAAGGAGAAACCTTAGGTGAGCAAAGAAGGTGACTTAACTGAAGGTGATGGGGTGGGGGCACCCTAATGCACATGATGTACTTTCACAAACATATCAAAGTCAATCACTAAACTGAACCTGAGAAGGAGGGAGGGCGAGGGAGTGGGGCAGGAATTGGGGAAGGATTGTGCATGTATGCCTTTACCAGCTTGTAAACAGCTTGATTACAATGTACCAATTAAAAAAAATAAATAAATAAAAATAAATAAATTTTGGGGAAAAAAAAGGATTGCAGAAAGACAGTTTCTTCTGAAGGGTCTTCCTGGGGTCTCTAAGTTTCATTTAGAAGATGATTGGGAGAATCAACCTAGGAAAAATTTAAACTTTTGTTGAACTATTCATACAAATAGTGGTAGCATTTTTCGGTGCTGTGGGAAGATGTAATTAAGCTGAGTGTGCTGGGGCCTCTGGATGATTTGGGCCGGTTACTGACCTATATGGGTTGGTTTTCTCATCATTTCCAGGATAACGGAAATACCTATTCATAAGGTTGTTTTAAGTATTACATAAGTATCGATGAAAGGGTTTAATCTTCATTACTTAAAAAAGGCACTTAGTGTCTATTACACAGTAACTACTCAGTAAATGTTACCTGTCCTATGTATACAGTGCTTCTCAATTCTACAGGAATGCCATCCATCAACATTGGAACAAGAATCAATAAGTTCCTTATCCTAAAAGTCCTTCCAACTGAATGGGGCAGGAGAGGACTAGAAGGCAATTCAGGCAAGTCCTATACTCAGTAGAAGTAGTAAGGTTAAAAAATGTTAATGTTAGAACTGACTTCTACTTTGTGGATTACATGAAAGATCTCACTGTAATCTTGTTAAGTAACTACTTTAAGTAATTATGAAAGTCATTCTTGAATCTTTGCTTACTTCTCTGAATTTTCCCTTAGAATAAATTCCCAGAAATGAGGTTACAAAGCAGTAAGAGAAATTGGATCCAAACTCACATTTTAAGATGTGCTTTATTTTCAAATTTCTAAAAACAAACTTTAAATAAAAATATAATTTGATTTGTTTGCTTTTCATCACCACTTTGGTTGAATATTTTTATAGTGTACTGAACATTTACATTTCTTTTCTGGGTTACTTATTTATATTTTACTTTTTTTGTGTGTGCTGGGAATTGAACCCAGGGGCATTCTACCTCTGAGCTACAACCCCAGCCCTTTTGTTATTTGGAAACAGGGTCTTGCTAAATAATTGATTAGCTCACTAAATTGCTGAGGCTGACTTTAAACCTGTGATCCTCCCGTCTCAGCTTCCCATGTACTGGAATTACAGGTATGCTCCACTATGCTCCACACATTTGCCTGTTTTTAAACAACTCATGTTTTTTCTGAATGATATTTGAGTTCTCTTAAAAAACAAAACAAAACTCTATCATATATATTCAATTCTACAATAGACTATTGATGAAAATATTTTAACACATTAAGTAAGTACAATATTCTAAGATAGTTTAGTATATGAAACAACTTAAATGACTCATCATGTTAGTAGATTTCTTAATATAATGCCCTGTCTTGATTCATCATAAACCCTACTTAATGATGTCTTTTTACTATTCAGTTTATTTTGTTTTGTTTGGGGAAATGGAGATTGAACCCAGGGGTGCTCTACCTTTGAGCTACACCCCCAGCCTTTTGAATTTTTTATCTTGAAACAGGGTCTCTTTAGGTTGCTGAGAGTTTTACTATTGCCAAGGCTGGTCTATGATGTGCCTGTCTCAGCCCCCAGTGCTGAGATTACAGGATGAGACACCATGCCCAGCACTATCCATTTTTCTAATGTAGTGATGGGTTCAGTTTTCTTCTTTAGTTTTTGTACATATTTTAATAAGTAGAATGTTCTGTACTTATCACTTTAATATTGTCCTGAAAGTAATAATAGTGAAAAATAAATAAGAATTATAAATATTTATACTTATACACTTATATCTATGTATACCTTAAAACAATAGAGAATTAAGAAAGCAATTCCAGATCGATCAGCATTTTAAAAGATAATCTTGACAAGATATTTTTAATGTAACAACATAGCAACATTCCATTGTTTTCTCAATTTTAGTTGATTTCTTAAAATGAAAATGAAGAATTTAATATGAAATCATCTATTTCATGAAGACTTTATTTATTATTAATACAAAGTTTTGCATATTTATCTGATAAATTAAAATATGTTTTTTTTTTCAATTTGTATCTTTCTGTATCTTTGTTTTCTCTTATCTTACATCACACATTTATATTATCTGTCTAGTTTTTTGTTGTTTTCAAAGAAGATACCCCAGGATTTTCTCATTAATCATTCTTTTCTATTTGTTCTAAATCATTAATTTTTAGCAATACTAATTGCTCTCTCTTTCAATATTTTGATTTATTTTACTATTTTCTTTCAATATATGAAATTAACTAAATATTTTTCTTAATTATCTCAATTCCAAAAATCTTTAAGGATATTTTTCTGCTACTAAATATGTTTCTTTTAGGATTTTAATGTATACTTTTCACTACTATTACTGTTTGATATTCTATGGACATATGGCTAGGAAATTTTTAATCCTTTTGTTATTAATTTTCTATGCAACTCATTTCCTCATAGATTGTGGCCTATACTTTCTTCTGCTTTGGTAAAATTTTCCTTTGTCTGAATTTAGTTTTATCTTATTTTTAAGTACCAATATCTCCTGAAAGGAAGATCATTCTAGTATTCATATACCACACATGTACACATATATGTATATGTATTATTATATATGCACATACATATGCATATATATATATACTCCTTATATATAATCTTATTATGTTCTTCATATTGCCTAAGCTGATTTAAATCATTTTCTTTAATCTGTCAAAGACTGAGAAATACTGTTTCTGTGTTTTTGTCAGTTAATCCTTATATAGGCATCTTTAGCTTTATATATTTTGATAGTATATTACTCATTTCAGGCAAGAACTACAGATTTTATCATCTTTAATCAGTAAAATTGCTCTCTTCATCCTGGTAAATGCTTTTGGTCTAAAATTCCACTTTGTTTGATGTTAATATAACCCACATGATCCTAGACTTCATTAGCCTGTGGGTACTAAGGATGCTACATTAATATTAATATCCTAATTTGCTAGCTCATTAACCCCTACCAGTATAACAGTGGGACCTTGACCTCTACTTAGGAAGTCTCCAGGCGGTATCCAACATGGACTCTGGGATCTTTATCTCTACTGGCTACTCTTTGAATCCACTCTGGGCTATTGTCAACTTTTTCTACTGCTGCAGCCGCACCTATGGATAAGTGCCTCCAGGCCACAGAGACACTCAGTCCTCTTGGTGCAGGATAGTAAGAGTATGCTCTGTAAAAGCAGCCAAGAAGGTTTTTAGAGTCCTTCCCCAGGAGCTTGCTTAGCTGGGGAATCAATGAGACCCCTATTTAAGTTAACATTCAGCCTTTCCTCCAAAGACACGTATTTATTGAGAGATAATTAAGTGCAATTGCAAAATTTGGTGCAAACGTTCTCTGATAAACTGCAAGCCTAATATGAATGTTGGTTTGCCACACTAGGCACTCTCCCCAGATGACTCTTCTCCTTGAGATTTGGATTCATCTGCAGTACTTTCTCTTAAATTTTGAAAGGTAATACTATAAAATAAAGCTTTCGCTTTTAGAGTGCACTTATTGTGCAAGGCATGTTATAAATGAACTTCCATCAATGTCACAACAACTGGATGACAGAGGAGGTCTTATTTTTCCCATTTTACAAATGAGAAAACCAAAGACAGACAGGTTAAGTAACTTGCCCACATCCGAAGAGCTTAGCTACCAGTCTTTCTTGCTACTACTTCTTCAACTTAGGGTTCTTTATTTCATTCATCTTTCTGGTCGCTGAAATAAGTCATCAAGTACATTTTTCATGAAAAGCATTTTAGATCATTTACTTTTCTGAGTCTTTCAATAAATTTACTACACAATGTTTTTGCTATGGCTTTACTTGTGAATGCCAATACTTAGATCATAATTTCTCTGAATGGGAGTATAGCATAACGTTTAATGCCATAGCATATGGGAAGCTATAGCATAAAGAAATAGAGCATTATGCATAAGAATGTATATAAAGGATCTTCACGGCGATTTCCTAAGATACAGATTTCTGTTGGGAGTCTGTATAATTTAGATGCAAATGATTGTGGACCACATCTTGGAAATCACCATGTGATGGTTAGTATTACTATTTGGCATGAGCACCTGCTCTTCTAATTTCTAGTTTTGAGACAATAAACAAATTGCTTATTGTTAACCTCCCTAATCCTCAGTTCACTCCTCTGTAGAATGTGATTAATGATAATATATGTGTCTTATAGTGGCTTTGAGGTTTAAATGAAATAGTACCCATAAATACATAATATAGCCCTGAAAACAAAATAAATAGCTGAAAAATATTTCTTATTTTCATAGTAAATTTTTTATTGGTGCATTGTAATCATACATCTTTGTGAGGTACAAGCTGTTGGAGGCATACATGCACACATTTCTCATTTAACCCTTCCGCAATTCCCGCCCCACTCCCTTCCTCTCCCTCCCTCTCAGGTTCAGTTTAGTGATTGACTTTGATAATGTTTGTGAAAGTACATCATGTGCATTAGGGTGTTTCTCCCCATCACCTTCAGTTAAGTCAACTTCTTTGCTCATCTAAGGTTTCTCCTTTTTTGTCCTTGGTCCCTCCTATGTCCCACTGTCTCCCTAGCTTCCACATATTAAGGAGAGCATATGTTTGTTTGTTGTTTGTTTGTTTTTTGTGACTGACTAATCTAACTTAGCATAGTGTTTTCCAGTTCCATCCATTTCCCTGCAAATGACATGATTTTGTTCTTCTTTATGGCTGAGTAAAATTCCATTGTGTGCATATCCCATTGTTTTGTAATCCATTCATTTGTTGATGGACATCTTGGCTGGTTCCATAGTTTGGCAATTGTGAATTGTGCAGCTATAAACATAGATACACATGTGTCAGTCTGATAGTTTGGTTTCCATTCTTTTGGGTAGATACCCAGAAGTGGTATTGCTGGATCATATGGTAGGTTGATTCCCATTTATCTGAGGATCCTCCATACTGTTTTCCAAAGTGGTTGCACTAATCTGCAGTCCCACCAACAGTGTATTAGGGTTCCCACTTCTCCACACCCTCGCCAGCATTTGTTGTTGTTCGTGTTTTTTATGATTGTCATTCTGATTGGAGTTAGGTGAAATCTCAAGGTAGTTTTGATTGGCATCTCTCTGATTGTTAATGATGTTGAACATTTCCTCATACATTTATTGGCCATTTGTAATTTTTCTTTTGTGAAGTGTCTATTTAAATCCTTTGCCCATTTTTTGATTGGGTTATTTTTTTCTTAGCTGTGAGTTTCTTGAGTTCTCTGTATATTCTAGATATTAGTCCTCTATCAGAAGAGTAGCTGGCAAAAATTTTCTCCCACTACATGGGCTCTCTGTTGAAGTTTTTGATAGCTTCCTTTGCTACACAGAAATTCTTCAGTTTAATGCAATCCCATGTATTGATCTTCCTTTGAGTTGCTTTTGCCTTAGGGGTCTTGTTGAGAAAATTTTTACCTGTACCTATGTGTTGAAGTGTTGGTCCTATGCCTTCTTCAGGTAGCTGCAAGGTCCCTGACCTGACTTCCAAGTCTTTATCCATCTTGAATTGACTCTTGTGCAGGGTGAGAAAGTGTGGGGTTTATTTTCATTTTCCTGCATATGGTTAACCAGTTTTGCCAACACCATTTGTTAAAGAGGCTATCTTTTTTCCAGTGTATGTTTTTGGCTCCTTAGTCAAAAATCAATTGACTGTAAGTGTGTGGGTCTGTTTCTGTATCTTCTATTCTGCTCCATTGGTCTATGTGTCTGTTTTTGTGACAATACCATGTTGGTTTTATAGGTGTGGCTTTTTAGTAGAGTTTGAAGTCAGGTATTGTGATCCCTCCTGCATGGTTCTTGTTGCTAAGAACTACTTTAGCTATTCTGGGCTTTTTCTTGTTCCAAATGAATTTAAGGACTGATTTTTCTATGTCTGTGAGAAGTGACCTTGGTAATTTAATGGGATTCGCATTGAATGTGTAGATCACTTTTGGGAGAATGGGCATTTTGATGATATTTTTTCTGCCTTTCCAAGAGCATGGAAGATCTTTCCATCTTCTAAGGTCTTTATCAATTTCTTTTTTCAACTTTGTTTAGTTTTCCTTATAGAGCTCTTTTACATCCCTGGCTAGGTTTATTTCTAAGTATTTTATTTTTCAGAGTGCTATTGTGAGTAGAATTGTTTTCTGGATTTCTTTTTCAGTGGATTTATAGTTGGCATACATGAAAGCTTCTGATTTTTTAAGATTGATTTTGTATCCAGACATTTTGCTGAATTTGTTGATCAGTTCTATAAGCTTCTGGTTGAGTTTGATGGGTCTTCTAAATATAGTATCATGTCATCTGCAAAAATGGATAGTTTTAGTTCTTTTTTTTTCCTCCGTGTAATCCTTTGATTTCCTTCTCTTGCCTTATTGCTCTGGCTGGAGTCTCAAGTACCGTATTGAACACAAGTGGTGATAATGGACATCCTTGTCTTGTTCCTGTGTTTAATGGGAACTCTTGCAGGTTTCCTCCATTTAATATGATGTTGGCTGTGGGCCTATTGTATATTGCCTTTATGATACTGAGGTATGTTCCTTCTATTCTGATTCTCAGCAGTGCTTTTAGCATGAATGGATGTTGGATTTTATCAAATGCTTTTTCAGCATCTATTGAAATGATCATGTGATTTTTGTCTTTGATTTTGTTTATGTGGTGAATTACATAGATTGTTGATTGTTTCTTTCTTTTGGTTAGGTTGGCTAATGGTTTACTACATTTTTTAGTTTTTCAAGAAACCAGTTTTTGGTTTTGCTGATTTTCTATATTGTTATTTTCTTCTCTACTTCATTAATTTCTGCTCTGATTTTCATAATTTTCTGTCTTCTACTGGCTTTGGGATTGCACTGTTCTTGTTTTTCAAGGGCTTTGAACTGTGCCATTAGGTTATTTATTTGGTGATTTTCTGTTCTTATGTGGGCGCTCAGTGCTATTAATTTTCCTCTTAGTACTGCCTTCAAGGTGGCCCAGAGGATCTACTATGTTGTGTCTCTGTTTTCATTGGTTTCTAGGAATTTTTTAATTTATCCCCTTACTTCCTCTATGACCCAGTCCCCATTCAGCAATGTGGTGTTCAGTCTCTATGTGTTTACATGTTTACTCTGGGTCTTCTAGAATTCATTTCTAGTTTCATTCCACTGTGGTCTGAAAAGATGGGTGAGGGGGGAGAAGTCACAGTGATGAATGCAAGAATAGGGCAAAGGAGAATGCATGTTCCAGTAGATTAAGAGGTTGAGTGTGTTGAGGTGATATATGGTAAATATTAGAGATAGTGGATATATCGGGGGATTCTGGAAGTCAATGTAGAGTATTTAGGTGTAGTGGTATGAAATGGTCTTAATATGAGACAGGGGAAAAAGGAAAAAGAAAGTGGAAAAAAAGTGTTGAGAGAAGAATATAGATAGGAGAGATGGAGGGAAGCTTGTAAAAGTGATGAGGAAGAGAGTCAACAACTGAGCAAAAAATAACAAAGCAACCAATGATCCAAACAAACAAACATAAATAAAACAAAGCAATACAAAATGAAAACAGGGTGAAAAACAAAAATGAAACTAAATCAAAAGCTCTGCAAGTATATAAGTACAGAGCTGAATTGGCCTCATTATTTTGGATCTGTGTGGATATTTTCAGCTTTTAAAATGGTTCAGGCATTCTTATTTGCTCTCCCCATCAGTGCAGGCAGGGAGTTATGCTGGTGCCTCTTCCACTGCAAACTTCTGTCTCTGATCTCTCCACAGGGCCTGTCCCTGTGTCGCTTTTGTCTATGTAGGCAGGGAGGTGTCACTTAGGTCTGGACACAGTGTGAGCCGAAGACTCCATGCTTTCCATAGGCCCTGTCCCCTGTCTTCGTCTCTCTCTCTCTCTCTCTCTCTCTCTCTCTCTCTCTCTCTGCCTTTGCTGGTGGCAGGAGTGCAGTCTAAATGCCAGGCATTTTCTAGGGTGCGTATAAGGTCTCTATGCCCTGTGTGCTCTGGGTTTCTCCTGCACTTCTGCTCCTATCCAATTGTTAGAAGTGTGGGCGACTGAGTCTGTCCTTTTCATAGGGGTCCCTACAAGAATGTGGTTAATTTACAGTTGAGTGCTGCTCTGGCTCTGGAGGGAGAGGTGAGCTGGGGTGTCCCCACCACAGGCTTAAGCTGGTTATCCCAGATATTCTGGTCACTGTTGCTAGTATGGAGATATGCCACTTGATTAGGGTGTGGAGTTCTAGAGTAGTTTACTCCACATCTGGTCACTGGGTATGCAGGAGATTGTTAGATGTCTCGGTGCTAGTAGACCCCACTTTGGGTAGCTGGCTCAATGGCAGCACCTCTCTGCGGCATGCGCCACTGCCATGCGCTCAGGCTCCTCCACTCTCCCTGGTCTGCTTTCCGGGTTCTGTTCAGCTGCACTTCAATTTTTGTTACTTTGTTCACTTTTTTGCTGCTTTTTTTCTTCCATCAAGAAGCTGCTTTTATGGCAGTTTTGATTCGAGCTCACAGCGCCTGAGGAGAGGTGTTTCACTCAGTAGCCATCTTGAGCTCTCATAGTAAATATTTTTACTAGTTTCCATCTCATAATTTACCTTAACATATTGCAAAAATTAATGATGCAGCCCTCATATTTTTCTTTAAAAATTTCCTGCCGGGCGTGGTGGTGCACGCTTGTAATCCTAGCATTCGGGAGGCTGAGACCGGAGGATCCAGGTTCGCAGCCAGCCTCAGCTACCTAGTGAGGCACTCCTCAACTTAGTGAGACCCTGTTTCAAAATAAAGAATCAAAAATAGGGCTGGGGGTGTAGCTCGGAGGTAGAATGCCCCTGAGTTCAATCCCCAGTACCGCAAAAAAAAAAAAAAAAAATTCCTGATTTTTTTCTACTTATACACTGGTATATCTTCACATCTGACATTTTGAAAAATGAATATTCTAAAATATACATAGATACATACTTTTTTTTCATTAATTTTTTTTCTGGTTCACGATACCCCCACTGATGTATGTCTCTTTTTAGTTTAGAAAAATTTCTTCCATTTTGTCTTTCAATGTATTTTCTGTCATGGCAACTGACTTTTGTACTCTATATTTTGGGAAGGTTTCAAAAGTATACACAGTATATTGTCAGTTTGATGAAGTCAGTGTCAATTATATTTTTATTCCTAATGCCATTTAAATTGTTTTATAAGGTTATTAATTTCTCCAATTATTTTACTAGGTGACACCCTAATAGAGGCTTGGATACTAAGGTCTGAATATTAGGTGAGTTCTATTTATAGATAAGTATTTCAGGTATTACTGTACAGTTGATAATAGAAGTAAAGGAAATCCACAGATTTGTGGATCTGTAGGATGACGTAAGACAGACTGAGGGGGAATACTGGAGACTAAGTTCACTCTAAGTTGAGGATGAAGACTATCCACTGAACCAGCAAAAGAATAACCTAAGAGAGGGAAGAATTCAAGAGGCAGGAATGAATGAGAATCAGTCACTGACAAATGCTGCAGAGAACAAATAGTATGACAAGTTGGAGGAAAGCACTGGCTTTGGAAGGTAAACTGCGAATGAGTGGATGTTCATCTAACATTACAGTGAATTTTCTACTACAACAGAGGTAGAAAATCATCAGTAGTAGGGTGATGACGTTAAGAATATCAAAGTGATCTGAGTGTCCATATTATACTGATAGTAGCAAATTCTTAAAAAGCAACCAACTCAATTTCCCCACATCCTCACCATCATTTATTGTCTTTTGACTTCTGAATGATTGCCATTCTGATTGCGGTTAGATGGACTCTCAGTGTAATTGTGATTTGCATCTCCATGATTCCTAATGATATTGAACATTTTTTTCATGTATTTATTGGCCATCTATATCTCTTCTTTTGTGAAGTTTCCACTTAGTTAAATTGCTCATTTCTTGGTTGAGTTTTGGGGTTTCTTTTTGGTGTAAAGTCTTTTAAGTTCTTTGTATATTCTAGATATTACTCTTCTACACTATTGGTGGAATTGCAAATTAGTTCAGCCACTAGGGAGATTAGCGTGGAGATTCCTCAGAAAACTGGGAATGGATCAACCATATGATCCAGGTATACCACTCCTGGATATCTTTCCAAAGGACTGAAATCAGAGAACTACAGTAATGTATATGTATCTGTGTTCATAGCAGCACAATTCACAATAGCCAAATTTTGGAACCAACCTAGGTTTCCATCAACAGATATTCACACAATGGAACTCTACTCAGCAATAAAGAAGAACAAGATTACGTCATTTGCAGAAAAAGGGAAGGATTTGGAGAATATTATGTTGTGAGATTAGCAAGTCATAGAAATTGAAGGGTCATATGTTTTATTTCATATGTGGAAGCTAGGGAGTAATTAGGATATCAGAGGGACTCCAGATAGTGGAGGAGAAACTTCAGTGGTCCCAGGGAGGTGGTATAGAGGAAGGGGATTGGGAAGATGAGACCCAATGAAGGAATTACTACCATTGGCTTTATGTACATATGTGAGAATGCCAATGTCAATCTCAGTACACTGTTTGAGAAAGGGGGAGATGGGAAAACCCCAAGTGCTATGTGCATGTGTGTCGCTATCAATATGATTTACATTATGATGTGAGACTATAATAGATCAATAAAAGTATATTTTAAAAAAGCAACTAATCTTCAGAGTTTCTTCAATTTTATTTTAATTATTTGTTTGTTGTTTATTTTATATTGAATATTGAACCCAGGGAAATTCTATCTCCAAGCTATACCCCCAGCTCTTTTGTTTTCTTTTGTTTGAGATAGAGTCTCACTAGGTTGCTAAGAGTCTCACTAAGTTGCTGAGACTGGTCTTGAACTATGATCCTCCTGTCTCAGCCTCCCAAGTACTGAGATTACAAGCATGCACCACCATGCCTGGCTCTAATTTCATACATTATCTGGGGTACATTGGCAAGTATATGTAGGAAAGATGTGTCAGAGAAGAGGAAAGGGAACTGGATCAATACAAAAAAGGGCTTCAGGTCCTGATTAATCAGTCTGGGCTGGAGAGATGTTCCAGGTATCTGTCATGTCTATGATGTTCTTTAGGGGAAGTACAGTCTTGAGTTGCTTGCTTTATATTGTACCATCTCTATCCTAGATGGCCATCAGGTAAGGAATATGCACCCAAAGGCAGCTATCCATGGATGGGGCTATGATCTCTGTCCAGCATGAAAACTTCCCAAGAATAGTGTCTCCATATGTTGTAATGTAACTAACCTACTTTCTTTGTGAAAGGCAGAGGATATAGTAAGGATGAGCATTATAAAACACATAAACTACTTTACATAGCTTTAAGATGACACTTCAACAGGAAAGTAAAAGTAAACACAACAAAAAGGGAGGGGTTAGTTGGTGGATGTCTAATATAAAGTAAGAAATATAAGGAAAAAATAAATTCTAAAAAAGAATCCACCTGGAGTAGATAACTCCTAAGTACAAGGAAAATCGCAATTCTTAACTACTACTAGCAGAGGAATGAATGTAATTATAAGTCTATAATTTTCTTCATAATAGTTTGTAAGACTCAAGAGTAAGGATCATATAATATTACATATTTTACACACACACACATACACACACACACACATAGATGGTAGCTTTTCTATACTAGTTAAACATATAGCAATTTTCTGTAGTAGTTTTTTTTTTTTTTTTTACTAGCAAAAGTGAAGTATCACAAAATAATGTAATATTGTTTCTTATATATCAGAGTTGAGGGCTCATATCAAGTTTAAGGGTAGGAGATTTGCTTAATTTCTAAAAGAAATTTAGACTTGGAAATATTTTACTTCTTTCAAAATACCTTACTTCTTTTTAGACAATTCTATTTGCAAAATAAAAAAGTATAAACCACTATGCATTATCCCTGATGTCTTAAATATTTTGCTGAAGTGCACTAAACTTGAGTTCAGAAGTTGATAGAGCCAAAGGACTCTATTACAAAGATTCTGTTAAAAATAACAACAGTAATAATAATTACTATAGTAATAGCAATATCTGGTTACACTCTTACCATTTTTTCTAGAACTTTGTTAAGATTTTATTATAGCTAATGTGAACATCATAATAGTTGCAATATGAAGTTGTTATTTGTCATAAAATATATATTTAGTAAGTAATTTTACATCCACATTAAAGGTTGGAAATCTGAAGCTCAGAGATATTATAGATTATGTGAGTTCCCATAGTTATCTAAGTGTTGTTCCATGGACTTGAATATAAGAATTCATATTTTTCTTCTTCTATACCATCTGTCACATATAACTTTAGATTAACTAATAAGGGGCACTTAGTTTTCTGGAAATAGAATGTCCACATTTGTTCTTTAATTTTTGTAATTAATGTAATAATCTATATGTTTAGTACCAGGTAAATACTATAAGAGAATGATTATCATATATAAATACATAATGCATGAAAAATTTTAAATTTTTATACTGATTTTTCACTGAGTTATATTTAACATTTTAAAACAGCTTGGAAGTTTGAAATATGTATTTATTTGTATGGAAGACTAAATGTCAGACTATTACATGATTTAATTTGTTGATACTGCTAACATATAGTATATATTTTGTAAAAATCAATTTACTATATGTCAAATATCATGAAAAAGCTATATTTTGCAAAAACACTTTAAGACAATTATAGCTAAATTTTGCTCTTCTCGAATGACACATAGCAGAACTGCCCCTCTCTGCCCCCCTTGCCAATCGCATCCTAAAGTCAGAAAATACCAGGAGATTAGATTATAAATTCTAATATTTCTTGCTGTAATAAAATTTTAATGTCATTACCAAAAAATAACATTCAGCCCTCTGGTAATTATTAAATTAAGTCCTAAGTGTTTTATAGCATGTGTGAACTTAGAATAGAATCTGCAGTATGAGAAAAATCTGGAAAGAAGTATCTGTTCTAACATTCCTTAGCACCACTACTACTGTCTGATGAAAGGCTTGACCATCCTCAACTTGAATACATCCAAGCTGATGGAACTCATTACCTATCATTACATCCTCTTGAGTTGTCTTATCCCCTATCCTTCAACTATTTCTCTAAATCTTGATACCCTCACCCTCTTGATCTCTGTCTCCCAGAAAAGCTCCAATTACCATAGGTCTCTGGATGGTAGAAAAGAAGGCTGCGTTCATCCTCATTACCCCTTGACTTTTGTTCAGAATATCTTTAGGGTGAATAGATTTAACATCTATAGTTTTGACTACTTAAGAGGAAATTCAAAGGCCCACGACATGCTTTTGAATACTCATGTGATGAGTAATTTTGGCAATTGAAAATTTTGAGAGACTTCTGTACAAATGCAAATAACATGTGAGTACAGGAGTAAACCTCAACTGTCCACATTCAAAGCTCCCTTGATTATGTGATCCTCAACTTATGTATATACGGTAACTGATGTTTGTGTGTGTGTGTGTGTGTATGTGTGTGAAAGTTGACCACAAAAGTAAAAAAACTGCCAGTGCTGTATTGAAAATAAAATACATTGCATAAAATAACAAATGTTCAGGAATGACATGACAGTCATGAAAAATATTTTGATAGTTCATTCTTTAAACTAACCTGATGTATGACATGCATCAGCCCACCATATATATTTGATATACATTTTTAAAGACAATTCATAAAAGTATCAATGATCATTCAACCTGTGTAAATTTTTTCATCTAATAAAAAATAACAGTTCATCAATAAGTAATTATCTTCTGGGTTGATGATATGTTCAACAAATGCAGGACTTCATGCTGAATTGTGAGTTGGGAAAAGGTCAAGAGATTTAAACATGTGTGCCCATAGGAAAATGTAGATTAAGGAGGCTTTGAAGATATGTCCTTCATGAATATCAAATATTGGCAGAATTTCTTATGAAATAAACTTAGATAAGATTGATAATAGACTAAGATAAGATTGTGCAGTCATATAACCAGCAATTGAAAGTAAAGGATGTCAATGAGAGCACTGCAAAAGTCTTCACAATGGACTCTGTTGTGAGCTAGATAAGGACCCCCAAAGATATCATGTTTGAATATATAAGTTCTTAGAGCTCAATAATAGAATTTAAATAACTTAATTAAAATGGACAAATGATGTCTCATATGATAATAAGCCAATTCAATTTAGTAAAAAAATAAACAAAATGGTCAAACGATTAAAATAGGTATTTTTTAAGAAAGGTGTATGCATGATGAATAAGCACATGGAATGATGTTCAGTGTAATTAGTAATCAGGGAAATGCAAATCAAAATGACAGTCAAGATAGCCCTTTATGTCTCCTGAAATGGCTAGAATAAAAAAGTCAGAGTAGGAGCAACCATTCATGTAATCCCCAAGGGACCACCCTACTGGCCTACTGGGTACCACCCAGGTAACTCCATTACAATGAACTTATCCACTGCTGGGATGACAACCCTCACGACTCCACTATATCAACCCTGAATATTAATAAATGAGCTCTGTAGGGGACATTTTATATCTAACTTTAATACCTCCCCACTCTACTAATACACTCCCGCCTTCCTGTACATGTTGGTGAGATTGACAGGGATATCTTCCCATGTGGAAATAACATTATGTGGATGGTTTCCTTCTTCAGTCTCCCCCCTCCCCTGCCCCACCACCTCCCTTCCATCATGTCCCTCCACTAATCTACTGGTTTCTCTCCTCACTTATGGGAAGTCCCTTTTTTCTCCTATTTTCTCTTTAGCGTCTGCAGATGAGAAGAAACATATGACCCTTGACTTCCTGAGACTGACTGATCTCGCTCAGCATGATATTCTCTAGTTCCACCCATTTTATTGCAAATGACATAATTTTGTTCTTTCTGTAGCTGAGCAAAACTTCGTTGTGTGTTTATACCACATTCTCTTAATCTATTCATCTATTGATGGATGCCTAAGTTGGTTCCATAATTTGGCTATTGTGAATTTTGCTGCTGTAAATGTGGATATGCATATATCACTATAGTGTTCTGACTTTCATTCTTTTGGAAAGATACCAAGGAGTGGTATAACTGAGTCATACTTATACATTTTTAAAATGTTGTCAGGATGAAGGAAATCAGTATTACAGAATGGTGGAGTATCCCAAATCCTAGCAAACACAGTGGTAGGACATGTAGAGGAATCACATGGTTTGGCTGCAAGGACTTCTCATTAATCTTTATGTCCTTTGGCCAAGTTAATAAATATCAACCATATATGAGGTCCCATAAGTTACAGAAAGTACTAAGCTGGGATTCTGGTGGGGGCCACGCATCAGGGTCTCCTTGGCCTTGGAAGCATCACTCCATCACGATCAGGCATCGAATGTGGCCAGTGGGGTCCTTACTTCCCATTTGAGTACCCTTCCGTATGAAAACTTCCATTTCCTTCTATTTCCCTCGCAGGAAGCTTTGACAATCTCCTCTTTATCCTTGGAGACCTGAAATTTCACAAAAATACTTCCAAGAATGGATTTTGTTTTTCATTCTGTTTAGCTGTTTAGCCACCAGTCAATTGAAAGGCTTTTACCTCCTTTCTTTTGCATGTTTCCTACTTCCAGTTTTACTCAACTTTGTACTTGATTTCCTTTTATATTTCCAATCAGAATTTTTTGCTTAAAACCCAGGCGATGGCCCTATTCATATCTCTGGTCACTACCATAATAATGTTTTTTTTGTTGTCTTTTGAGATGGAGTCTTGCTATGTCCCAGGCTAATCTTGAATTTGTTTACTCAGCGATCCTCCCACCTCAACCCCCTGAGTAGCTGGGGCTATAGGTACACCCCACCTTGCCCAACCTACAATATTATTTTAAATTACAAGTGACCATTTTTCCATTTTTTTTTTAACTTTTAAGAACCTTTTCTCATTTGATGGTCTTTTCCTCTGTTCAGAAAAGTCTTTTATTTTATGGCTATAAAATCTTTGACTCTTTGTGTGTGTGGTTGAATATACCTATTGGCTTATTTTACTTTAAGGTATGACTAAAATCAGTGACATCTCAAATCAGAATGCAAAGGCCATTACTCTAGCAGGTTAAACTCCCTTAAGCCCTGGTAGTTTTGCTGTAGTGCTCTGTATATCTTAAGAGGATGGTCCTCCAGCTTTCTTATGTTGCAAACCTCAAGCTCATGACCATACTACATCTATTGAACCCTGGGTGGGACTGATGCACCATGGGTATTGCAAAATGGCTTGTCATTGCTTTTACTCGCTAGGGAAGGAATGCATAGCCTTTTTGAGAATCTGCTATGTGTGGAGGCTTTTCCTGGAGTCCCCAGTAAAATTGCCCCAGATACAGCTTTTAAAACAAATTCTCTGTTTACACCAGCTTGTAATTTTTTCTGCTTTATTTCATGTCACCACACACACACATCTGCTTTTTGTCTTCTAGAATTATATTAATAACTTAGTCCACTGTCAGGCATTGGTCCTGTTTTCTGGTTATTTTGGATTCATTCACTTTTATGCATCTTTATTTTTATTTCAGTGGTATTTTTAAGGAGCCAGAAGACATAGGAATGTTCTTAGGTCACCGGTGATGTTGAACCAAGAGGTAACCAAGAGAAATGTTAAATGGTATTTTTAAAACTAAATCCATAAGTATTAAAGATATACTCAGAAGAGTAACAATGTAATTAAGTGGACAATAACTTCTGGAAGAGGCATATTTTCAGTAAAATGGCAAGAAATCTTGATTACAACTAAAAGCTCAACAAGGAAAAAAAAAGAACAGGTGACGCCACGAGAAGTTGTAGGGTATCAGAAATATTGGACCATATAAGAAGAAAAGGTCTATAATGGAGACAGGTTATAAAGAAAGACTCTAGTGACATGGGGCTTTGAGTGCTCAATTTTTGATAACATAGATAAGAATGAGGCTCTGTATAATCTTGAGTAGGAGGCTGACAGGAGGAATGCGATGTTTGGAGAGCATTATCGTGCCAGTTGTATAAGCAATAGACTTGATCAAAGACAGACCGGAGCGAGGGAGATTGCACAGGACTTTGTTGATATAGCTCAGGAATAAGGGTCTATGAAGCTGGCAGTGGATTATAGCTCTGATGATAGAAAGGCAAGAGATGAGCAGCCTCATCTTGTATATTTCTTATTGCTGTGTGATTTAGCTCCTTACTATATTTTATTTCCAAAAAGGTAACAACAACATCAACAAAAACAATACCTGTATTGAAATGTCATTTTCTGTGAAGTCAGAGTTGGTGATAAAAATAAGTGGCTGTTATATATTATTTTTCTACTTTTCTATATTTAGAAAGATCATAAAATCAAGTGATATAAACTAATGATAAAGGGCAGGCATAAGAATTTAATTGGCAGGTGTTGTACCTCAAAGAGGCAGCATGATGGAAACCCCTCCCCTAAAACTTGGCGAAAAAGCTGATAACTGACTTCACCTTTTTGAATCCCAGAGAGCTCATCTTTAAAACGATGCTGATAGTAATAAAGCCAACCTCATAGAATTCTTGGGAAAATAAAATGAGGAGGTGCATTAAAAACCAAGGGGGCCTATTTCCAATATACATGCTTTGCAAAAATTACTTTTTAAGATAAGGACTCTTACAGATACATGAGGCATATCTCAATTTAGGCAAACTATTACTTAAAAATCAAGTGTTTTGCTATGATAATTTATATTAGTAAAAAATAGAACTAAAGAAAACTACATTTGCTAAAACAATTCTAATTATAAAAATTACTCATTGAATCCTCATTCTTATGCCAATTACATAAAAGCATAGTCATTTGACCATGACTAAGTCTCCTTATTAATACAACAAACACAATTTAATTATAGGATGCATTATAGTTTTACATTTTACATACTTCCAAGTTGTCTAAAATTACTTCTAAATTTCCATATATATATAGTCACTAGCATATGTTGTCTACATGCCTAATTCTACTTTCTGATATACTGCTGAGACACTTTCTTATATTATACACTACTTTTGAGGACAAAATTTCCTCCTGGTGCCAAAAAACTCTGAGGCAGAACCAAGTGTACCAAAGTTATTCTAATATAGGAGATATCTTGCATAGAAGTATATTACAATTTATTATGATTAATTTTCATAACATTACTTAATTTTTATCATATATAGAAAATATAATGTCACCAGAATGTAGCATCTCACTTTTATTCATTCTTTACTCATGTGAGTTACAATTTAGAAAAGTTAACAAAAGAAAACTAATTTATGATGTCCTTGTTTTATGGCTAAGAAATTCTTGTGGCTGGTACCATTTCCTATGGTAAGATAGAAAAAAAATTAGTAAGTTAGGAAATTAGTATAAATTTTTTCTTACTTTATACTTTTAAATAATGAGATAATCTCCTGAAGATTTACCAAACCAAAACTGTATATGGGATTTCAATTAAGCATTTACAAGTGATGAAATTAAGAAGTTTTTTTTTTTCTTAGTTGATTCAAAATATTAAGATTATTCTGAAACTTATAATTTAAATTACCAAGCATAATATTATTGTCAATTTACTGTCAAAAAAGAGTTCTGGATTTAAGAAAATACCATTTAACTGACAGTATTACTTCTTGCATAGTTTTCTATTAAAACTTTAAAACCGAAGTAATTCATCAATGAGGGTCAAGGGCTGCTTGGTGTCATTCAACAGAGAAAAGAGTGCTTCTCCTGCGGCGCTGGATCTCGATTGGCATTGCTGTCTTTGGTTTATCAGTCTGTGGCTGAACTCTTCTGCAATTTATTTTGACTTGGTGCCCTTTTGGTATCTTATTTCAGTTTCATGCTCCATCATGAAAATAAGCCATGAATGGACATGTACTAGTGAATCTATGTAAGAATCACTGATCTAATCCTTGTGCTTTGTGATGGATTACACTATAGCAAACACTGAATTTGCTAATCAAATAGCAGAACTATGCAAAGAAATTTGGAAACTGGAACAATATTTGATGGTGATATTTAGGTCTTATACTATAGATTTATAACATTTTAGGAACCATCATTATTATTAAACATTCCAGGAAGAAAAATAAGTCTGTCATTATAGGTCTGCTGATCTTCACTCCAAATCCTGGTTGGTTTGTTTTTCATCAGAATTGCTTTTGGGGCTCAAATGTTTAATAAGTTGAGATTTCACAACTATGACTCTTGATTATACCCTTGAGCGTGAATTCTCTCTGGTAGGCCTAAGCAGCATATGAATGAACTGCATTAACTATGTCCTCCCGATAATTTGACATGCTTTTACACTCACACCAATCTGTGTGCCCCTATGACAGCAGGTGCTCTTCTAAATAAAGAAAAAGTTAAAAAAAAAAAAACTTTATGTATGAAAAATAGCTTAATGTAAAACCCATGCAGAGTTTATGATGGAGAAGTGTTTCTAAACATTTCTCATCTGAAAGGCAGTGGTATCATATCAGAGTGAATGTCAATAGGGCTATAAAATGTTTCCACCTGTCATTATTTTACTCTGGCCAGTTTGTAAACAAGTGCTAGTCCTATGAAACTTGCAGGAACCTTTCATATCCTGATCCATGCTTTAAATGGGAATAGCAATTCATCCTTCGTGATGAAATACTGAGATGCATTTCTACTGATAATGTCTTGCTAGTCATTTTGTGATCATGTAACTCTTTTACCAATAAGTAGGTAAAAATAACTATAACACAAATGATTATTTTTTTATCTGTTTCTTTGATTCAAACTGTACCACATAGGTATAAGTACCCATATTTCCCTATTAAGCTTGCCACAGTTCTCAGAGAAATCAGATGAAAAGGGAAAAAAATGTTGTAGGGCCATAAAATTCCCTGTGTGCCCCCACTTCATAGCAATGGTTGAGGTTTAATTTTTCATGCTGTAAATATTTTTAGCATAACTTGTAAATACACAACATGACCTTGATATTCTTTTTTTTATTGGTGCATTGTAATCATACATTTTTGTTAGGTACAAGCTAGTAAAGGCATACATGCACACATTTCTCATTTAACCCTTCCCCAATTCCTGCCCCACTCCCTCGCCCTCTCTCCTTCTCAAGTTCAGTTTAGTGATTGACTTTGATATGTTTGTGAAAGTACATCATGTGCATTAGGGTGTCCCCCACCCCATCACCTTCAGTTAAGTCACCTTCTTTGCTCATCTAAAGTTTCTTCTTCTTCATCTAGAGTCCCTCTTACCAACATGACCTTGATATTCTTACTAACCTTGTGTGTTAGATTTCTGTTGCTGTGACAAAATACCTGGAGAGGGTGCATCTTAAAGGAGGAAAGATTTTTTTTTTTTTTTGCTCATGGCTTCAGAGATTTAAGTCCATGGTCATTGGCTCCATTGACACTGCACCTGAAGTAAGGTGAGCAAGGTGTGATGGAACAAAGCTGTTCACCTCACAGTAGCCAGGAAGCTGAGACAGAGGAAAGGACTACAAGATATAGTCCCCAAGGGCATGTCCCTGACGACCCACTGCCTTCAACTAGATGTCACATCCTACACTTCCCATCTTCTTCCAATAGTCCACCCAGCTATGAATCCATCAATGGATTAATCTATAGATAAGATCAAAGCCTTCATGATCCAATCACTTCCCAGAGCTCTACCTGGGAATGTTGCTGCATTAGAGGCTGAACCTTCAACCCATGAGCCTTTGAAAGACATTCCATAACAACTTAACAAATATAAGGAGCCACAGACATGATATTTGCAAAGTCTAGTGACTGACTTTGAGGGAGTTGGAGACAAAAACAACACTACAGCCTTGACTGCCTCTTTATGTTTCCTTCCGTTTTATCTACTTGCACAAAACACTTAATATCTGGACACCCAGCTTTAGACACACTGAATCAGGTGGAGGAAAAAAAAAAAGGGAAGATGAACTCTCATGGAGAGCACATACCAGACACTTTTCTACTTAACACCTACCATGAGCAGATTAATTTTAATCACTCAGTCTGGGCAGCAAATGAAATAGACAGGGCTTATATGTTTTCAAGTGCACTTAGAAATCATATATGATGATATTTAGAAAGAGCTACCTCCCACTGATACAAAATTATCAAAAATACTTTTTTTTTTTCTGACACTGGATATTTAAAATAAGAAGCTTCCTCTACACTCACTTTGTTTCTCTCTCCAAAACTCAAGTGGAATAATAATATGAAGGTGTTAACTTCTTTAGTTTATCTTTGCAGAGGTGCTTCTAATTAGTGTTCTAATCGCTTTAGACACACTGAATCAGGTGGGGGGAAAAAAGGGAAGAGAGATGAACTCTCACGGAGATCACATACCAGACACTATTCTACTTAACACTTACCATTTTATTTAATCCTTATAACTATCCTTTGGGAATGATATTAATGTCTTAATTTTTATAGACATAGAACATTGAGTATAGGTTGGCTTAAGTTGCTTGTACAAATTGGCAGAGTGGCGAAATATGGTTTTGAAGAGGCCTGTATTCAAAGTCTGTGCTTTTCTGCTTTGTAATGCTCTTACTGAGCTACGGTGGTTAAGAGAGGAAGGATGGTATTTTCTCATTACACTTGATTTGAAGATACCTTTTCTTTTGAATAAGATTAAATATTTTCAATATCTTATAAATGTAGTAGGAAAGATTACTGTGATTTTTGACAGAATTTAAACTGATAATTCTAGAGTCCGTGCCTGTTAGATAACAAAAGATTTTCCACTTAACATTAAATTCATTAATAACAATACCACAAAATTACTTCTGTCTAAAACCTCATAAAACAGGAACTAATCAAAGCAAACACACTTAACAGCTAATGATGATTTTAATTTAGCTGTAAATGCCTCAAAGGCTAGTAATTAGAGAGTAGTTACACGCTTTTTGTTTTGCAAAATAAATTATCACTGCATGTTTTGCCACAATTTTCTCTACTTAATTTTGCTAAAATAGTGTTCCCTGTACAAAATTTTAAAATAGATTAAATGGCTAGATAACTTAAATAACCATCTTACAACCAGTTTGCTTAAAATAAGGTCTCATAAAGATGTTTTGAACAATAAAACTGGCCACAAATGTGCTATAAAAACAAACAAAAAAAAAAAAGAAAAGAAAAAAGAAAGAAAAGAAACTCTTCCGAGTCCTTGATTTTGTGGTAACTACTTTAGATTTAATGAAGGGTTATTTACTTAGCCACAGGGATGTGAGTCATATATCCTGCCAGTATTATGGTTCTAAACAATGGAGGTTAACTTAAAATTGCATACTTTCTCAAACAGACATAATTATCATTTTTTTTATCATTTAGATCTTTAGCTTCAAATTGCAAAACTAAATTAGAGACTGATGACATTAAGTTATCTTCTCATACATGAATGGTCTATAGGTTTTAATGGAAAGGTCATGGACAGGAATGTTGTCTTCTAAGAGGAGAGCACTGCGTGGAGAATTTCGAATAGTCATATCAACCATTAGTGAAGACAACATTAGTTTTCAGGTGAGTGATCCTCAAAAGAGTGAGGTAAAGGTGCTATAATTTTGAACTCCAGAATAAGAAAAACCAAAGGATCCATAGCAGTATTGAGGGTGCATTGATAGCTTAAAAAAGACAGAGCTAAATTTGGGGTGTGTAACTAGAGTAGCTACTATTTGTTCCCCATTCCCCAATAAAAGTAGTTGCACTGATTTAGTTTTTGTTTCTGTTTTACTTAAGGTACAGATGATATATGCTCATCCGAAAGAATCTAATATGTAAAGAAAAAAGTTAAAACCAGTTGAAATTCTCAATATTACTGTTTTGGTGATAATAGTTTGTGCTTTGTATTATGAATTTTTGTACAACTATATGACTTATTTTATATAAAGCCATCTGCACTTTACATAAGGTGCCACTGGGGATGGTGCCCCTAGGGGTGTGTTATATGGAGCTACTGTAACAAACAGCCTGCTCTTAATATTTTCTTTTGTTTTAGAAGACATTTGATTGATCCTTTACATCTGCACCACATTTTCCATCTCCTCCTACTGCATCCTTTCATTTTTTTTTTTTTTTTTTTTGCGGTACTGGGGATTGAACTCAAGGGCATTCTACCTCTGAGCTACATCCCCAGCCCTATTTTTTATTCTTTATTTTGAAACCGAGTCTCACTAAGTTGTGGAGGGCCTCACTAGGTAGCTGAGGCTGGCCGTGAACCCGGATCCTCCGGTCTCAGCCTCCCGAATGCTGGGATTACAAGCGTGCGCCACCACGCCCGGCTTGCATCCTTTCATTTTTATTAAGGCACATATTATTATTTTGGGGAAGTATTGTGGGTTGAACCTAGGATCACTCTACCTTCAAGCTACACCCCAGTCCTATTTTAGTTTTTGTTTTGCAACAGGGTATCATTAAGTTGCCGAGGCTGATCTTGAACCTGCGATCCTCCTGTCTCACCCTCCCAAGGATTGGACTTACAAGCATGTACCACCATGTCTGCTTTAAGGCGTTTACATATTTAATCATTGTATGGAGCACATATTTTTTAAAAAGGGGGCTTCATTTAAGCCGAAGAGGGACTTAGCTTCCAAATCACACTTGAGTATGTCTCACCACACTCCAGCATGATGTGCAGCATGCAAACATAACTCTCGCAGCACACATAGGCGTGGCCCAGTGCACTCAGGGTGTCAGGGGCAACATACAGGCACCAGACACATGGTGAAACACCCAAGCACTATAGGTAATGCACAGGTGCAATGCCTGCTGCCCAGCTGCCCAGGAGCACCTTGACAACCACATGGAGTCCCTAGCAACCTGAGGACTATAAACTCACAGCTTCTTCTGCCAAGGAGCCTGGCCACCTTGCCACCTTGCCATTCCAACCACAGATAGTAAGATTGAATGCTAATTCTGTTCTGGTTGAACACAGGCCAGACTCACAACTGACCTGGACTTGGGACCCTGACGTAGCCAGGTGAGCTCCAAGATAAATGGACTGCCAACTTGCTTTCCATGTTGTACTAATCTCGCTCTGTCCTAAAATATCATCAGTTGTATAAAGTTTGTATGGAGTGTTAATGAATAAAGAATCTGTCTTGGTCACAATTACAATAAATATTCTTGAAATGACTTAGATGGTTTTGGTTGTTTTCCACAACCTGTCTGCTTAGAACAATCATAAACATAATTTTAGCTTCAGTTGTTTTAAGAAAAATTAAGCAATCATATAAAATTTTCTTGTCCTTATTTTTGTTACTTTATCTTTCTTTTTCTTTCGGTAAAGTCTCACTCTGACATATTGTGGCTATATCCCAATTCCTTCACCATTCCTTTATCTGTAGTTCCAATTCTTGACACTGTAAGAAGGCCAAAATAAATTTTTGGTGCAATACAGTTATACAGAATTATGGGTTTCATTGTGGCATATTTGCACGTACACTAAAAACACAATTTGATTAATTCCATTCACCAGGCTCCTGCCTTCCTACCTTCTCTTCCCCCTAACTCCTCTCCCTAACCTAATTGTCTCCTTCTCCCTTATAACATCCCTTTTTCCCATTTTTTTCATACACTAGACAACATGAAATACTTTTTCTCTTAATCTGACTCATTTTTTCTTATACTTTCCTTGGGGTGTTGTGATTATGCATCACAGTATGGTGTAGTGATTGCAACATACATGCACACACACTTGGTGTGTCTTCTCTGCATCTCATCCCACCCCCTCCTGTGTCCCATACATGTCATTGAGATTGGTACTGATAATTTCATATATGTACATAGCATTATTTAAGCTATTACCTTCATTACATCTCTCTCTCTCCTCTCTTTCACCTAAACCTCCTCTGCTGCTCCATTGGAGTCTCCACTCCTTTATTGGAGGTCTTTTTGGTTACCCAATTTCTCTCTAGCTTCCACATGGGAAAGAAAACATACAACTATTCACTTTCTTAGACTGGCTAATCTCACTTAGCATAATATGCTCAAGTTCCATCCATTTTCCTGCAAAAGGCATAATTTTACTTTTCTTTGTGGTTGAGTAAAATTCCATTGTGTGTATATACTAGTTTTGTGATTGATTCATCTGTTGATGGACACTAAGGCATACTTGTTTTGCTCAAAATTATGCTCTCCATTTCCATCCATTTTCCTACAAATGACATAATTTTATTCTTTATGGTTGAATAAAATTCCATTATATTTGTACTATATTTTCTTTATCTACTCATTTGTAGGCAGATACCTAGGTTGATTCCATAACTTGGCTATTATGAATTGTGCTGCAATAAACAGAGGCATGTATGCATCACTACAGGAATCTGACTTTAATCCTTCTGGATAAATACCAAGGAATGATATAGATGGATCATATGGTGGCTCTATTTTTAGCTCTTTGAGGAACCTTCATACCTATTTCCATAGCAGCTTTACTCGTTTATCTTCCCACCAACAGTGTATAGGTGTTCTTTTTTTCCTGCATCTGTGCCAGCATTTATTGTTGTTTGTATTATTGATGATTGCTATTTCAACTAGAGTTAGATTAAATCTCAATGTAGTTTTGATTTGCATGAAGTAAAGATTTTTTTTTTATGTTCTCCCATCTTAGTGCTTAGCTTTCCATGAAATAAATTCATGAGAGAAATTTCTGAGTCAAAGTCTAAATAATTTAACCTTGTGATACACTCTCACTGGAGCATTGTAATTACACATCATAGTGAGGTTCACAGTGATCAAACATACACATACACGGCACTTTGTCTCTGTCCCTCTGCATCCCACATGGCTTGTCTCTCTCACCATACATGTTAGTGAGATTGGTAGAGTACCTTCTTATATACACATAACATAATTTTTACTGTTTCCTTTATCAAACCATTTTACCCTCCCTACATTCTTCCCTTAAACCCCCTCCACTATTCTCCTGATCTCTTCTCTCAGTCATCTGAACTCCTTTCTGTTTGCTATTTTCTCTCTAGCTTCCACATGTGAGAGAAGATATCCAAACCTGGATATTCTGAGATTGGCTGATCTCAGCATACTATTCTCAAGTTTCATTTACTTTTCTGCAAATTATGTAATTTTGTTCTTCTTTATGATGAATAGAATTCTATTGTGTGTATTACTAATTTTCTTTATCCATTCATCTGTTGATGGACACTTAGGTTGGTTCCATAATTTGGCTGTTGTCTTTATTTATATACCAAATAGACAAAAGTTATAGAATGTTACATGACAAAAAGGTTCACATAAAAATATTAATTTTCTGTAGACCGAAAGGGTTAACTTAATAACATCATAACATCCTTCATAGTTGATAAGGATCAAATTGACGCTCAAAATTCATGAGTGGTCAAACATGTGAGAAAGAATAAGAAAGTATTATATGATCCATAGCCAGTGCCTATACCAGGAAACGGTTACTTCTATACAGTGCAACAAGAAATGTAAAAAGTTACAGAATTCCTAATAAAATATAGATTATTTAGAGGTTCTTCAAAAGATAAGAATAAAACCACCATGTGACCCAGCAATACCACTCTTTGGAATCCTTTCAAAAGAATTAGAATACTATAATGATACATGCATATTCATGTTGGTATATAGATAGAGATGACTTTCATATCTATGTGTGAAGTCTTACATAGGGTGGTCTTCAGAACCTCTTGATTATACATATAGGGCTTTAGATTTTTTTGCAATGGAATTTCTTTTTATCATAGTGCTTTGTGTATTTGAGTTTTTCATTTACTTGGAATTATTTTGGATATGGTATATAATATAATATAATTCATTTACTGTGGAGATGTATCCTTTTTATTTCTGCCTTTTCTGTACATGCATGTTTCTTATGTCAAGAGTCTAATTTTTAATTCTCTGTTTTTCTGAGACATTTATCCACCCCTATATTGGGACATAGGAGGGACTCCAGACGAAGGAGGAGAAACCTTACTTAAGTGAAGAAGGGGAGCTAACTGAAGGGAATTGGAAGGGTGGAGAGAGGGAAACACCTCAATGGTCATGATGTATATACACAACTTATCAAAGGCAATCACTGTGCTGAGTACAGGAAGGAGAGGAGAGGGAGTGACAAGGGTGGGAACTGAGGGAAGCCTCAATGAATGTTGAGTGCATGTATGCCTGTATCACCCTGAACTTCAACAAAATGTATGATTACAATGCACCAATAAAGAAAAATACCCTAATTTTTAATTTTCTATTTTTCTGAGATTACAATGTACCAATAAAGAAAAAAACAACCTAATTTTCAATTCTATATTTTTCTGAAATATTTATCTATTCCTCTATTACTACCACATTAATTTGATGCATGTAGAGTATGTTCTGATCTCTGGTAAGCAAATATCCTTTCATTTTTTTCATATTCATAACTTTGTTTTCTAAGATAGTTATTATCTATTGTGAACTTTATCTTATGTACTTTCAAATAAGTTCTTTGAAATGTATTAATTGGAAGTTCATTGAAATCATTATATGTAACTGGGGAAAATGGCACTTGTACTAGATTTCCCATTCAAGAAATATGTTTTTCCATTTCTTCAGATTTGTTTTATGTCCTTCAACTAGTTAACATAGGTTTCTCTGTCCATATTGTTTTATATAAAATATTGTTTTTAATATGCTAGAGGGTAATTTCCTATTATACGTGGAATGCCATTTCCATTTTACTTTTACGAATTTGTTGTTAGAGTATAGAAAAGCTATCAATTTTGCATATTTACCATTTATTTGTTCACATTATGAAATTCTAAGAATTCTACCCTTTTCAAGAATTTTTTTGGAAATTTAGGTGCAATAATCAGGAAAAAGAAATAAAACTATTCTTTATTTTCAAATACTTATGTCACTTACTTTGGGTTTATTTTGATATATTTCATTTCTAAAACCTTAAAGACAATAATAATTAGTATTACTGTAATTGGAATTTTTCATACCTCCTAATTTTAATTTAAATAATTTCAATGTGATGCCATTTTAAGTATTTCCTTCTAATTTTGATAGATTTTGTTATATTTAAGTAGTTCTGTTTTGTGTTTAATAAAATTTTTATTAGCAATTGCTATAGTGTCCAATAAATATATATTCAGCATCTCTTGACATATTGTGATTTTCTTTTAATTTATTGATAGAATTGATTGAGTAGTTCTATTTCCCGATCTCAAACCATTTTGCATTATTTAAACTAAACCTCAATTATTTATATAATACACTGCAAGTTTTCATTTGCTGTTGCATAGAATTTCTATAACTTCAGTAATAAATGAGATTTATCTATAGCATCACATTTGATTTTCTTTTCCAGGTTTACTTCTAATGCTGATATTATAAATCATGTGTAGAATTTTTCATCTGTGATGATTTGAATAATCCTAGAATATTTTGTTCTTTAAATTTGTTAGGTAAAACCATGTCTGGAAACATTTGTCTATTGCCCTACTTTCATACTAACTTTAATCACCCTTCTAACTTCTACAGTGGTTATTAATGTACTTGAATTCTCCATTTTTTTTCTAACATCAGTCTTGATACTTTGGCAGTATGTTGGCAGGCGAGCATGTGGTTTCTCCAGGTTTTCAAATTTCTGCCAAAGAGATGTCTGCATTCATCTCTAATGGTTTATATCTCCTTTCTCATTTTTAATCTCTTCTATGTTTTGCTCTCTATTTCACAGATCTTATCTGTTTTACTAGTTTTTCTTCTCTTTTCTCTATGAATATAGGCATCTTAAATCATATTGTTCTCCTATCTACTACTTTCTCTCAATCCCATAAGTTTTTTTTTTAAACCAAGTATTCTCTCCATTGGTTTTCAGATAATTAGTATTTTTATTTCTTCTTTGATCAAAAATTGTTTTAATTTCAAAATATTTAAGGCATCTAATCACTTTTGCTACTTATTTTTAAAATTTCTACTATGACAGATAAAGTACATTTTTAAAATACTCTTATTGGTGCACTGTAATCTCACAGCATTATGTAGTTCAGAGAGACAGAGACATGCATGCAGAAAGTACTTGGTGGGCTTCCCTTGGCTCCCACCCCATTCCCTTCCTTCTCCGTACATGATACTGAGATTGATATTGTAATTTCACATATGTATATAACTTCAGTGGCAGGAGAGTACATTTTAACAATATATCATTTTTTTTAGTTCTCATTATAGTGGAATTCATGTTTTTCTTAAATCAATTTATTGAGATGTGATTGACATATAAAAAGCTATGCATATTTCAAATATGCATCTGAGGAGTTTGGAGATAATATTAATCTCTAAAAACGTCACCACCTATAGCCCAACACAATAATATGATCTAGCTCCATGGTCAGGAAGACAGCCACACAATGTTTTGATGCTCTATAACTTCTCAAATGTTGGGTTTTTCAATATCAAATGACACCATATTTATGACATCCACATCCCGTGTCACAATGTGTAGCCCATGCTTCTTAAGCCAATCTCTTTTTAACCTATCATCATTATTAAGGATTCAAACCAGTGTCGCCATGTTGTCTGAGGGCTCAGTGGGACTACAGGATCATAAATGTGTTGGTTTCATCACCATGCCTGGTACAGAAATGTGTGGAGACATAGTTATGTCTTCTCCAATATCTTTCCCTGAAAGCACACTTGTCTTTAATCAGTATATCACGAAACTTTTTTTTTGCGGTACTAGGGATTGAATCCAGGTACCTCTGTGCTACACCCCCAGTCCTATTTTTTATTTTATTTTGAAACAGGGTCTCATTAAGTTGCAGAGAGCCTCACTAAATAGCTGAGGCTGGGTGCAAAACAGGATCCTTCTGTCTCAGCCTCTCAAGTACTGGGATTACAAGTGTGTGTCACCAAGCCTGGCTATCATGAAACATTTTCATCAAGGGTGTTAACAGCTACCCTCAGGCAGAAGTGTGGATGTTTCCTAATGTCTAAGAAACCATTCACTTAAGACAAAGGAGAGAAAATAATGGAGCAGGAGGAAGATGCAGACCTAGAGATAAAAATGTAGGCTGCAAATATAGGTTAACTTTTCTGAAAATGATTATGTAGATAGTAAAGAAGTAGTGAGGTTTCTAAAGACAGATGGAAGTGGTTGAAACTTTAAGTTAAGAGCATACCTTGATATAAGGAAGATAAAGAATTAGAAAAGAAGCAGAAAATGTTAGAATTGTTCACTGCCAGGCGATGAATGCTTAAAGCTTGACTTATGGGATAAGCATTGGTGATAATGATGGTCTTTAGAATAGACTGCAGTGTAAGTACCTGGCAAGCCCTCAGTCTGTACAGTATTTATCCTCATTTGGCAGAAGCTAAGCAACTTCCCTAAATTCACAAGTAATATAATGGCCAAGCTGAATTCACTTCCAGGCTGCCAATTCCAACCTTCATGCTTATAAACATGACACTAGGTAAAATATTACAGAGAATAACTGAATGAGTTCTAGTGACAGGTGATCCAGAGATTCTGGCTTGAGGGAAGTTGGCAATATAAGCTCCTCGTATCTTAATTCTTCTCAGAATTATGATTCATCTCCTTCCCTTAGATTGAGCTCATACTTCTTGTGTTTTGGACAATCTGCATTTTTCTCTACTGTAACAGTACTTTGTGTGCAAGATACATTGTATTTCATTTACAATATTCGGATTTAACTCAGTCTGGCTAAGTCTCTGAACTAGCTTGGGTTTATGAGAACATCAGGGTCGGTCGTTACTGGAATTCCGCCTCCTCTACTGCATCATGCAAGACCTGGAAAAATTAGAAAGGAACCTGCGTTCCAGTCCACACTGGGCTCCTTTGGCCACTTTTGTAGTTCCCACCCTAAGCTCACCGTCAATCAGGCACTGTTTTAATGCTGACAACAAGCATTGACTTTCAGGGCCACCAAAGCAGATCCATGGAGGTGACACGTGGTCCTGTGTGCCTAGAAAAGGCATTGCAATTCTAGTTCATGTATTTGACAGGGAATGACTTTCTTCTACAGGGGAAAGTCAAAGTATCCTGTTCTTCTCAATTTCAAGGAATCCATTTTCTTTTCTTCATCTTCTAAGATCCATGGTGTCCCCATTACCTCTCTCTAAACCCAGTCAGAATGTCAATCATCAAGAAGTTAAACAATAAATGCTGGCAAGGATGTGGGAAAATAGGAACTCTTATACAATGTTGGTGGGACTCCAAATTAGTGCAGTTGTTATGGAGATCAGTGCAGAGATTCTTCAGAAAACTGAGAATGAATCCACCATGTGATCCAGCTATACCACTCCTGGCTATCTTTCCAAAGGGATGGGAATCAGAATATTATAGTAATACTTGCATATCTATGTTTATAGCAGCACAATTCATAATAGACAAATTATGGAATCAACCTAGGTGTCCATCAACAGATGAATGGATTACAAAAATATTGGATATACACACAATAGAATTCTACTCAACAATAAAGAAGAACAAAATTATGTCATTTGCAAGAAAATGGAAGGACCTGGAGAACATTATGTTAAGTGAGACTAGCCAATCACAGAAAGTGAAGGGCTGTATTTTTTCTCCAATATGTGCAAGCTAGGGAGTAATTGAGATACAAGAGGCGCTCCAGATGATAGAAGAGAAACTTCAGTGCAGTGAGAGAGGGGATTGAGGGGAAAGTGGGGGAGGAGAAGGAGAATTCATCAAGGAAACACTTCCACTGACATTATTTACATATGTGAGAATATCAATGTCAACCTCAATATCATGTATGGGGAAGGGGCAGTAGGGAGGGAGCCAGGGGAAAGACCAGCCAGTGCTGTGTGCATGTATGTCACCATCACTGTGAACTATATTACGATGTGAAACTATAATGCACCAATAAAAGTATAAACAAAAGAATATCTCACTTAACCTTTTCATTGGCCTTGAGCCAGCTGTTAAATGCAATGGTTGATGGGGCAGGTTCAACTCACTGATGTGCTTTGTGATGTGTGGACCCACACATTATTATCAGATTTTCTGTAATGAAATATGTGGATATTTCATATAAAAGCTAGAGCCCATATTCACAAGTAGTAGAACCAGATTGGGGTTTTTATTCTTGCATGTGGTGTTGCTACAGGCCGATCCACTCCCCATTACTGCCCTGACACTGAAATGAAGTGTGGGACCCTGAATATATTTAGTCTCTCTTCAGGCCTGAGATAACCCCTAGTAAAACTCAGTCTGTTAGGGTATGAAGCCCCCTGCTACTCTCTTGAGAAAACCTCACTCATTCTTCTTAATAATTCTGCAATTAAGAAAATCGAAACAGATTTACGTTCCCATTGATATTAAAAATTTAACAGAGCATTCTGGTTTTGCTCTGATGATACACTGGCATCCTAATCACTGATTTTTATACCAATAAACAAGGAAGAGGAAGGCATTGCTTGTTTTACCCCAGTGAGCTCTGCATCCAATAGATGAGTAGAATTGCCCAGCAAGTCAATTGTGAATTGTTGTCAGGAAGACTAACCAGATGGGCATCTGCTTGGAGCTGTAGGCACCATGATAACATGACCAATTGTTTGGATTCAATTAGGATCAATTTTATTCTGACAAACCTGAAAAGTCTATATTACTCAGGAAATGTTTTTTATAGAATCATCTCCTAAAAGGCTCCAATGGGCCACACTATTCTCATCGTATCATGTAAAACATATTTCTAATGCAATCATTGGCATAAAGGAAAACTAATTTAGAGATAAGGAAGCAGAGATGAAGACAGGAGACTTGGTGGTGGGAGATCTTTGGTGTGGTGGTGTTTATGTTCTCTGCAAGAGAACATAAACACCACCTGTTCCTGTGTAAAATAGTAATTATTATTTTCTTGTGCTGACCCTGGTTTTTTATATTTTAACACTAACTATATTGTTTGTCTTGTTTTTTTCTCGAGTAATATTTAAAGTTCAGTCCAATAAATTTTTAATATAGATGTTTTTAAGATTTTTAAGTATACTAACAGGAGCATTAACTTCTTCAAACATGTTATACACATCTTATTACATTATAAAACAACAGGATGAAAAATGTTCAACATCATTAGCAATCAGGGAGATGCATATCAAAACTAGACTGAGATTCCACCTAACTTCAATTAGAATGAGAATCATCAAGAAGTTAAACAACAACAAATGCAGTGAAGATGTGGAGAAATAGGAACTCTTCGACACTGCTGGTGGATTGCAAACTAGTGCAGTCACTGGAGATCAGTGTGGAGATTCCTCAGAAAATTGGGAAGGGACCTCTCTTATGATCCAGCTATACCACTCCTGGGTATCTTTCCAAAGGGACTGAAATCAGAATATGGTAGCAATACATGCATATCTATGTTTAAAGCAGTACAATTTAGAGTAGCCAGATTATGTAACCAATCTAGATGTCCATCAACAGATGAATGAATAAAGAAAATGCGGTATGTATACACAGTAGAATACTACTCAGCAATAACGACCACAATTATGTCATTTGCAGGAACATGAATGGACTTGGAGAGCATTGTGTCAACTGAGATTAGCCAGTCACGGAAGTGAAGGACTATATGTTTTCTCTCATATGTGGAAGCTAGGGAGTAATCAGGATACAAGAGCGACTTTAGATAATGGAGAAGAAACCCCAGTGGAGTGAGGGAGGAGGTCCAGGGGAGGTTGGTGATGTGAGGGAGAATTAATGAGAGAAACACTTCCATTGATATTTAGTGCATCTTTGAGAATACCAATGTCAATGCCAATATCATGTGTCGGGAAAGGGAGGGGCTGGGCTGGAGCTGGGGAGAGGCCCACCAAGTGCTGGGTGCATGCATGTCACCATCACTCTGAACTCCATTATGATGTGAGCCTACAGTGGACCAGAAATGTATATTTTCAAAATAACAAAAATAAGACAAGTTGAAGTAAGATAATTAGGCTTGTCATGGTTTACAATTCCTGTGCTGGTGGCTGACTCTGAACTTACATATGATCAACTCATTGAAAAGAAAAAAAATTCTTTTACTTGCACAATAATGGAATTGTAAGTTTTTAATCATTGTTAAGGAAAGAGACTTTAGGAACTGTTGTGATTTTAGTAATACTTAAGACTTTTGCACTTTGTAAATATTTGTCCCACCATTACTCAAGCATGTCTGAAACAAGTCATCACACACTGATGCCATTCTAGTGCACTTTTAGAACGCTTGTGATTTTTTTTGCAGCATCCTCCCCTCCACCAAGGGTCCGTAAATAACACATGGTAACCATCGACTTACACAGAGCATACTTGGAGAGGTTAAGTGCATACGTGTATTTTTTATCCAAATATGTGAGTGTGTTTGAGAGCATCGCTCTTTTACACTCTGCAAAGCTCTAAGAGAACTATTTGAGAAAGCTAGCCATTACTTGTCAACTTGGAGCAAATTTGGCAAACTGTCAGTAACCCACCCAAGGCTCCCGTCTTGACACGTTTCCAATCTGAACAGATTGTGAGTAGAGTTACTTTAATTCAGCCTGCCACAAAGCTCACTACTGTAAATCAAAAGGATGCACAGCCTAGGATTATGTGCGAGGAAAAATTACATACTTTGAAAAGGTGTGCTAGATAAAAATCTATCTTATCGTCTATTTGACAGATCTACCCTTGCAATTCATAGGTACTAAAAGCAAGAAACAAACAAAAAATAGAATGTCACTCTCTCTAATAATATCAGGAGTGCATCTATAAAAGTCTCTTGTATCATAAAGAAGCAATGGCTACACTTTGAAAATATTCCTGGCATACAAACTGACACACAAACTGAGTGTCTCTACCTGTGTACTTTGCTCTCTCTGGTATTAAGATGACAGATTTTACTTTCAGGATTTTAAAACTAATGTTTATACCCTTTATCGCATATTCATAGTTTTTCAATTTAGCTTGAAATTATTAGATTTTGGATCTAGATCTCTGGGATACAAATTTTTAATCACACACAGAAAACATCTGTTTTGTTAAAATTTTTAAGAATACTGTATTGTGGAAAACTTTTGAGAATTATTTTTATTTTAGTTTACATACTGTGAGTATAGTTCAGAAATAATAAAATTCATTATTTGGGTGCATAGTTTTATGATTGTAAACACATACACAGATTCTTGTAACTACGACCACAAACAGAATCAGCATAACTCCATTAGCACATAAAATTCCACACACTTTTCTTTTGTATTTATTTATTTATTTTTTGATACTGGGGATTGAACTCAGAGGCATTCTACCTCCAAGCCACACCCTCGGCCCGATTTTATTTCTTATTTGGAAACTGGGTCTCACTAGGTTACTGAAAGCCTCACTAATTTGCCTAGGCTGGCTTTAGACATGGGTCCTCCTGTCTCAGCCTCTCCAGTACTGGGATTACAAGGGTGCACCACCACGCCCAGCTCTTCCTTTGTATTTAAACCCTCCTCTCCCCCTTACCCTGCAACACTCTTGGATTTTATGTTCCTACGTGTTTGCCATTTCCAGGATGTTATTGAAATGAAATCATACAGTAAGCAAATTTTCAAGACTTGATTCATGCATTTGGCATAATGCTTTTAGGACTCATGCGAGCCAGTGCATAGATCAATAGCATTGTATTGATGTATCACACTTCATCCACTCACCCACTGAAGTGAATTTGCATTGTTTCTATTTCTTTGTGGTTATGAATAATGATGCTATAAATATTAACATACATGATTATGTATGAATATAAGCTATGATTTCTTTAAGGACAATGTGCTATGGTAAGTGTATGCTCAACTTTCCAAAAGCTACAAAACTATTTTTCAGACTGGGTGACTCATTTTCACACACACTGGCAAGGAATGACAGTTCCTCTGACAGAGTACTATTACTATCACTGGGACCACTGGGTGTTATTTTTTTTAACCAGTTGTATTAAGTGTGCAATGCTCTCCCTGGTGGTTTTGATTTGCATTTCCCAAATGTTAGTGATGTTTAGCATGTTTCATGTGATTGTTGTCCTTTCTGAGTAGCTTCTTTGATGAAGTGTATAGTCAGATTTTTGGCCCATTTTGTAAGTGGATTCTTTGCTTTCTTGTTGTTGAGTTTTGAGAACTATTTAAGAAAAGATATTCTGGATATAAGCTCTTCATTGAACATTTGATTTGCACGTATTTTTTCCTAATCTTTGAGTGGGTTGGATTTCAATTATTTTAATAGTGTTGTACTCAAAGCAAAAGTACTTACATTTTTATTAAATCCACTTTCTCTTTTTTCTTTGTTGGGCCTGAGTATGTCTTCTTTGAAGTTTTGCTTATCTCAGTTCAGGAAAGTTTTTGTGTTTGTATTTGTTTTATATAGATCTGCTGCATGGACAATCAAGACAATCATAGACAGTCCAATTTATCTGGATCTGCTGCATAGACAATCAAGTCGTTTACAAATAGAGATATATTTCTTCTTTTCCAAACTATACGACAGTTATTTCTTTCCTTATCTTATTGCATTGAATAAAACTTTTAGTAGGATATTGAATTAGGTGTCAACCAGTACTTCATGTGCCTTATGACTTGAAAAATTTAGGTACTTAGGTGATTCTTTGATTAGTACTCTCCTTCCATCAATTTTCATTTTTGTCCTTCTAAAACTCCTACTATGATCAACTTAGAAATTGTATTCCTATTCTTTCTTAAAAATTTACCACACAACAGTCACCTTTCTATAAATATTATAAAAGTTATTACAATTTTCATCAATATCTATCCTGGTTTTTAAAAATTTCTACAATCATGCTTTTTTTTAATTACAAAGATATTCCTTTTTATTGTTTCTTTTTTTGTAGTAGCTTACCTTTTTCCAATTTTTTGGCTTTTTTTTTATTTTTAAGTAAAATGTTTTAGTCAATTTTGCATCACTGTGACCAAAACACAAGAACAACTTAGAGATGGAAAAGTTTATTTTGGCTCAGGCTTTCAGAGGTTCAGTCCATCCTCAGGCGGCTCCAAGTCAGAAACATCATGGCAGAAGAGTGTGGCAGAGGAAAGCTGGCAACAGGTGTAGATGTTGCCTTCACCACTGAAAGAGTTTGGCACCTGTATTAGATAGCTATCACTGCTGGAGCAAATTACTCTACGCTCAGTGACGCACATAGAGTGCGCGCCCACTTGTTATCTCACAAGTGTGTAGGTCAGAAGTCTGACGCTGATTGGCTGCGTTCTGTCTCAGGGACTCTGTGCTGAATTAATTGAGGGTGTCCCACTGACTTGGAACTCATTTTCTCCTCCAGGGCTGAGGGTCAAAATCCTCCTCACACTCCAAGTCTCTCTGAATTATCTTTCTGTTATATCTCTGTGACTGCCTCCCCTGCCTTCCTAATCTTGTTTTAAGGGCTCATGTGATTCCAGGATACTCTTCCTATTTTCAAGCCAGCTGACTAATGACCTTAATTACAGCTGCATAGTCTCTTTTGTCATGAACAGGAGAAACACCAGGGGGAAATGTTATGGGGCCAAATTCTTCCCATAACAACACTTCTGTTGTAAACCAATGCAGCTATCTTTGGCTGTATTTCTGCCTTTTTTTTTTTTTTTCTGTTCCATTAATCTCTATGCTCCACTTTATACCAATGCTATACTATCTTTATTTTGATTTTACAGTAAACTTTAAAATTAATGTGTCTTTCAAAAAGAAAAAAAGTCTTTCAAAGTCATTCCTTTTTTTAGAAGTTTTTTTTTTTTTTTTTACTATTTTAAGCCTTTTACATTTTAATAGACATTTTAAGTTTCTACCAAAAGTCTCTTGCACATATTTTGTTATATTGATTTCAAAGTATTTTGAATTTTATGATGCTGTTAATTGTATTATTATTTAAATGTTTATTTCTAGTTGACTATTTGTAAGATATAGAAATATGGTTTATTTTTCTTTGTTGACCTTACATTTTGTTACCTAAGTTCACTTATTAGTTCTAATAGCTATTTCATAAACTCCCTGAGATGTTTTACATAAACAATCATGTCACCCATGAGTAAAGAAATTCTTATTTCTTCTTTCCAATCCTTCCTTTTTTTCTCTTTTTATTTCTCATTTACTGATACATTGTTGAATATAATCAGTGAGATCAGACATTCTTGCCTTGTGACTTAGTGTGAAAGAATTCAATCTTTCACCATTAATGATGATAATAGTTATACAGATTTCAAAGACTTTCTTTATTAGGTTGAGAATGTTCTCTACTATTTTGAGGTTGTCCAGAGTTTGTCATTGTAATGGAGGTTGAATGTTATCAATTTTTTCTGTGTTTACCTTTTTAAAAGTAATAGATCACAACACCAAGTAGCATCTATCTCAGAAAGGCAAAATTGTTTCAACTAAAACCAAAACATTGTAGTTTACTAGGTTAACATTGTAGAAAAAAATATATGAATTTGTTTTTGACAGATAAAATTCAACCTCCATTAGTTAAAAAAAACAAAACAAAACAAAAAAAACTACAAATAGAAACTTCTTCGGGTTGTGAAAGAGTATGTGTAAAAATAAATTAAATATGTTAATATGAAGAATTTTTTCCCTTTCTTCAAGAGAGAAATTTTACCCTGTAGTTTTGTTTGTAAGTTCTTTGCCTATTTCAGTGTCAGGGTAATGTTGGCTTGAAATAATTAGTTTATACATACTCCTTTCTTTTTATTTCAGGAAGAGATTTATAGAACTGCTGTATTTTTTCCTTTGACATTTGATAGAATTCATGTATGAAGCTATCAGCTATGAATTCAGTTTCTTCAATAGATACTGGACAGTTCATTTTGTCTACCTTATCTTGTATGAGGTTGGTAGTTTGCTTGTTTTAAGAAATGTGTTCCTTTCCTTTAAGGTATCCAATTTTCTGTTCTATATTCTATTTTTTCACTTGAAGCACTGAGATGATACCCTCTTTCTGTTTAGAGGTATTATGAACTTTGTCTTTTCAAAGGACCAGCATTTAGTTTCCTTGATTTTAAATATTAGTTTTATTTTTCTTACATTAATGGTTACTTATTTCCTTTTTTCCCTCTAGCTTTGTGTTTAATTTATTCTTTTTAGATTTTTCAAAATGGAAGAATAAATAATTGATTTGAGAAAAGTTTACTTTTCGGTTATAGGTAGTACTATTAAACTTTCTATTCTAATCACTATTTTGGCTAAATCTTTAAATTTTTGTTATTTATATAATCATTTTTGTTGAGTTAACTATATTTTAATTTACATTATGATTTTTTCTTTTATTTATCGGTTATTTAAAAGCATGTAGTTGCCAGGTGTGATGGCGCACGCTTGTAATCCCAGCATTCAGGAGGCTGAGACCAGAGGATCCGGGTTCGAGGTCAGCCTCAGCTACCTAGTGAGGCCCTCCACAACTTAGCGAGACCCGGTTTCAAAATAAAGAATAAAAAATAGGGCTGGGGGTGTAGCTCAGAGGTAGAATGCCTCTGAGTTCAATCCCTAGTACCGAAAAAAAAAAAAAAAAAAAAAAAAAAAAAAAGCATATAGTTTAATTTTCACATACTTGGGAATTTTCCATATATCTTTTTGATACTGAGTTTACAGATATTTGGAGACTTTTCAGAAATGTGCTTTATGTTAATATGGTGAGATAACATACTTCGTGTGATTTTAATTGTGTTGGGATTTGTTTCATGGACAAAGTGGTGTCCACCTTGGTAAATGTTGCAAGTGCTCTTGGAAAGAATGTGTATTACGCTTTAGTCATTTCTATAAATATCAATAGTAGTCCAGTTGGTCAATAAAATATGGTTCAGGTTTTCCATGTCCTTACTGATATTCTTTGTTTGTACTTTTCATCTATAGTTCTTCTTAGTTTTAAAGTGAGTTTCTTGTAAACAGAATACAGAGTCCCTGCTTTTATATCCAATCTGAAAATATCTGCACTTTTACTGGAGTTTTAAAGCATATATATTTAGTGTCATTGTGGATATAGTTGCATTTAAGTGTATCATATTTGTTTTCTTTTCTTTTTATCCAATCTTTTCTTTAGTCTTCTTTCTTTTGTTTCCTAACTTATTTTAGAGTAATCCAACACATTTTATTATTCAACTCAAGCTTAATATTAGTATTAGCTATGACTTTTTCAGTGTTAATGGTTGCTTAGTTTTCCAATGTATATATTTAGCTTATCACAGTTAACTTTAAATAGTATTGTATCACATTTCATATATAGTGTGAAGAGCAAACTTTCAATTCCTCTTATCTATTCATTTAGAGGTTAGAGTTTAAATAAACTAAAATGTACTAAGAGCAGTTTTAGATTCACAGCAAAATGGAACAGAAAGTACAGATAGTTCCCATAGCCCTTGTTCCCAATATACACAACCCTCCCCACTATCAACATCCTACATCAAAATCCATTTATTTTTTATTATTGTCACATATATAATTTTTCCAAATGTTATAATTCCGATGATATAGCATTAGACGCTTTGCTTTGGTCTGTAAATTACCATTTTATTATATTTTAATTAAACTAAGAAAAATTGGTGTTTTAATATAATTTTATAAATTTTCAAACATGTATTGACTTATATACCAGCAGTATAATTAAAACAGTTCCACTAATATATATATATATAAAAAAAAAAAAAAAACTCCCATAGTATTACTATGTAGCTCTATTCTTTCCCCACTGGGAATCAGTGATCTGTGTTTTATACTCCTATAGTCTTGTCTTTTAAAAATGAGATATAAACAACCTGGCAGCAGTGGTGCATGCTTCTAATCCCAGTACTTCAGGGGCTGAGACAGGAGGGTCACAGATTCAAGGCCAGCCTCAGCAACTTAGCAGGATCCTGTTTCAAAATAAAATAGGGTTAAGAATGTAGCTCACAGGTTAAATGCCTCTGGTTCGACCTCTAGCACCAAAAGAAAAAAGAGAGTGTGATATAAGTGGAACTTTACAGTATGTAACCTTTTGAGATAGGGTTCTATCACTCAGTAAAATGAATGAGATTAACCCAGCTTGTTGTCTGTCTTGAGGGTTAGTTAACTTTATTTATTCATAGGAGTAGCGTTATTTTATATGTCATAATTTGTTAATTCACTACTTCACTGAGAAACATTTGAGCAGTTTCCAATTATTGGTCACTGATGACAATAAATAGGAATAATATACACATTGGTACAAAGTTTTTTTGTGTGTGATTAAGCTTTTATTTTGCCAAAGTAAATGATTAAGAGCTCTACAGTGTGTGTTTATTTTTATAAGGAAATGATATACTGTGCTCTAACTATACTCTAAATTATTTTGTATTTCCACCAGAAATACATGAGAATTCCAGTTGTTCCACATCCTCTCTACTACCTTAAAATTTCAAAATGTTTGTCTTTTAGTCATTGGTAGGGCCATCTCACTGTGGTCCTAATTTGTGAAGCCCTAATGGCTAATGATCTTGAATATCTTCTAATGGTCCTGAATGCCGTTCATCTATCTCTTTGGGTCAAATGAGTATTCTAGACTTTCATGACATGTTGGATTAGACTGTTTTTTTTTTTTTTTTTTTTTGAGAGCTTTTTCTATATTATGGATGCAGGATCCTTTGTTTAATGAGAAATTGTCAAAGTTTTCCTCTCATTGTGTATCTCTTTTCATTAATTTTTTTCAGCATTTTTCTCATATTAAAATTGTTTAATCCCAATGGGGGTGAATTTTTTTAAGATACCATTCCACAGAACTCTTATGATTTTTTTAATCTAAAAGCTTTATCATTTTCCATTTTATTTCAATTCTGTGGTTCATTTTGAGTTGACTTTTGTGTAAAATGAGAGGTTTAGGTCAAGATTCATATTTTGGATAAGTATATCCAATTTTATAACCCCATTGTTGAAAGAACTTTGTAGGTATTCTATCTTGGTAAAAGTCAACTGATAATACTTTATAGGTCTACTTATGTACTCTCTATGCTGTTGAATTGTTTCATCTAATGTTCTATCTATTCAAAACTATAATTTTTAATGACTGTAAGCTTTTTTTGAATATAGCTTTCCTGATTTTTTTGTTGTTGTTCTTGTTGAAAGCTAGAAACTTGAATAATACAACCTGGTAATTGGAAATCATTCTCCCACTCCCCAGGGTTTACTATTTGATTATTGAAGCCTGTGGTCATCTGTTTAGCTACAATTTCCAAATAGATTTTTAGACTTTTTTCCTAGTAGTGCATGGTCACTGAATTATTTTTTTCCTCTCATTGTTGTCAAGTAGTGTTTTGACAGAAATTTCCTGGAATGCTAGAAGCTAAAAGCAAAACAAAAATAAAAATCAAGCTTCTCACAATTTTCACAGATTGTCTCTGAGCTGGGTTCCTGATTCAACACTTAGTCCAGGCATTCTATTTCCAACTTAGTCATCACTTCCTTTTCGCAGAGGGGAAAACTTAGGAGGGTAGGTCGATGTGCACGTGAATGCTGCCCTGTTCGTGTGTATGGCCTCCTGAATTCCCAGTATACACAGATACTTTGGGATGCTTTGATTTCCCAGAGGCACTTTCTCTCCAGCTTTTCCTCTCCTGTTTAGCTGCTGCCATTTTTAGCTCCACCATTCCCTCTTGCCTCAGGTGACTCCAGGTTTTTCATTCACTGCAATGTTTTTGAGCAATGGCTACTGCTTTTCCTTCCTTCCTTCCTTCCTTCCTTCCTTCCTTCCTTCCTTCCTTCCTTCCTTCCTCCCTCCCTCCCTCCCTCCCTCCCTCCCTCCCTCCCTCCCTTCCTTCCTTCCTTCCTTCCTTCCTTCCTTCCTTCCTTCCTTCCAAGTGCCAGGTAAGGTGACATAGGAATAAACATCCTGGGTCAGTCCTCCAGGTAGCTGTCACACAGGATAGGACAGGCACACTCAATAATTTGTGAATAAGGCCTGTCATGTTCCCTCCAGAATCAGGAACCAGGACCCTACTCAGGGAACCAGGCCCCCATTTCCAAGACCACAGAATGAGGCAAGAGCACAAGCTAGTAAAAACATCACAGAGCATTGCTGTCATTTTCAAGTTGCACCTTAGTTTTGATTCTGCTTTTCCTTGGTTGCTATAAACTTTTGGCTATTATCCAGGGTTCTGACAAAGTTTGTTCTGACAGTTTCTGCTTGTTTTTCAATAATTCTGTGGAGAGACAGGTCATTGGAGCTGCCTACTCTGCAATTTGCTGGTATCCTATTTTGAGCATTTTTAATATAATGCTGAGATTTGGGGTCTTACTTACATTCTAAATGGAAATTGTTGATCCATGTACTTTTGTTTTAGAAGGCAATTAACCCAGATGAGTTCTGTCTACAAGTTTGTTTTAGTCTTCTTGTGTCGTGGTTTCTATGTCAGCTCCATTTGTTTAAACTTTTTCCATGTATGGCACTTCAGTGTTCAGTCTGAGAGGTGGATGGTGTTCTATCCTTTATTTTTGCCAAGTTTATGGTGTGCTGTTTAGGGTCAGACTTGCATACTGGTGGCTCAGAATGGGGCCAGAAATTCACAAAAATTAAGAGATGGCTTTCCCCAGCTCCTCGTTGTATGTGATCCTTTCAGTTGTTTCTAGATTCCTGCCTTCTTTTTGTCTTCCATCTGCTACACTTTTCTCTGGGACATGTTTTTGGTGACTGTCTGTGCCCATATCCAATGTCAAGTGATGAGAAGACAGAAAACACATTGGGGAATAGAGATTTATCCCATGCTGTGAATTTATAGGTCCTCAGGGGATACTATTTTGCCCTCTTCTTTTTCATAGGTGCCTGTAGATCCCTGATGCAGTTTTGTTAATACCAAGATTGTCATACCACTCCTTGGTAACTTTCCAAAAGAATTAAAGTCGAATACAATAGTGATACATGCATACTCATGTTTATAGCAGTATAATTCACAATAGCCAAATTACAAAACCAACCTAGGTGTCCATCAACAGATGAATGAATCTAGAAAATGTGGTGTATACACACAGTGGAGTTTTACTCCACCATAAAGAAGAACAAAATTAGCCGGGCGTGGTGGCGCACGCTTGTAATCCCAGCATTCGGGAGGCTGAGACCAGAGGATCCGGGTTCGAGGCCAGCCTCAGCTACCTAGTGAGGCACTCCGCAACTTAGTGAGACTCGGTTTCAAAAATAAAGAATAAAAAATAGGGCTGGGGGTATAGCTCGAAGGTAGAATGCCCCTGAGTTCAATCCCCAGTTCCACAAAAAAAAAAAAAAAAAAAAGAACAAAATTTTGTCATTTGCAGGAAAATGGATGGAGCTAGAGAACATTATGCTAAGTGAAATTAACCAGTCTCAGAAAGTCAAGGGTTGTATACCTTTTCTCATATGAAGAAGCTGGAGAAACAATAGAAAGCAAAGGGGCTTTAGATAATTGAGGAGAGTGATTTGTAGAACAGGGGAAATGGACCTTGGGAAGGAGTTGAGGAGGGGAAAAAGAGGGATTGAGGAGGAAAACAGTTCAAATAATGTTGTTTCCAGATATGAAGGTATCACTGCCGACCTCACTAACATGTATGGGGACGAAGGGGGGGGGGAGGCTAAGACAGGATGTGGAGGGAAACACAAGTGCTGGGTGCACGTATGTTTGTGTCACTTTGAACCTCACTATGATGTAAAATTATAATGCCCCAACAAAAGTATAAAAATAGAATCTGTTCTCTTCCTCAATCACATGAGTCTCTAAATAGCTAGTCCATGAATTCTTTTAGGCATGCCTTGGAGTAAAGAAGCCTGGTAATACTAGCCTGGAACTTATCAATATGTGATCCATTTGAAGTGATTAAAAATAATCCCTGGCTTCATTCAAGAAATACCTTTTTAGCGTTAGTATTAGCAATTTGACTATGGTACTTTGGTCTTTCGTTAATTTGAAAATTTCTTAGCCATCTTCTGTAACTCATTCCCTTTTCTTTGTGGGATTTCAATTATGCATATGTTAGACCGCTTTATAGTTTCCCACAGCTCTTGAGTGACTTGTTCTAGTTTCTCTCTTTTTATCTCTTCCTTTTAGTAGAGATGGTTTCTATTACATGTATTATTTTAGAGGAAATATGGTCCCAGGAATCCCTTAAAAGTGGACAATGTGGAAAAAGAACCACCTACCTAACCTTTAATCTTAGAGGAGTTCCTCTGCCATAGAATCAATGCACTAAAGAAGGAAGGGAGAAATAAGTGCTACTTTTTTTCTACTTGAATTCTAATCTCCTGTCCTTACCTGCGAGTGGCTGAATCTTTCTGAAGCCAGCTGACAAGGAAACCCAGTGATGCATGCTATTGACCATTTTCTATGGATACAGAGGGATGGAGAGGAAAGTAAGGAATGGATGAAAGAAAAAAAAAAAAAGAATTATCATCATTTTTGTCAATTTGAAGCTAAAAAATTATATGTCACCATGGTTTCATTTAATATGAGTAATCTCTTAGTAGCAGGAGGTTGAACTTCTGTCATATTTAAAAGCATATTTCTTTACTTTGTAAAAACTATTCTTTCCCCAGATTTTCTAGGGAGCCAAAACAATATTCTGTTTTTATAAAAAGCATATATGTGTAAATTTTCCTACATAAAATTATAATTTTGCATAAAATTTTATGAAGTGATTGCTATAACAAATTACCACAAACTTGGTGCCTTGAACAAAAGACATGTATTCTCTCACAGGTGTCCTGGTTTACGGCTCCACCCCTCCAGTCCTTACATTTCCTCCTCTTCTCTGTGTAGTCATCTTCTCTGCTTCTGTCTCAAACACCTCTCTGCCTTTCCTTAATAGTACATTGGTCATTGAATTTAGAGCCTCCCTTGATATTGCAGAGTCATCATCCTATCTCTGGATACTTAATTATATCTGCAAATTAACTTTTCTCAAATAGAACAACCTTCATAAATGCCAGTGATTTTATATGAGTATTTATTTTTTGAAATATTTTTAGCTGAGAGAAAGAGAGAGAGGCTTAATATAGGTCTATCTTGGTGATTATGCTATTGTCTTCTTTTATTCTCACATAGTTTTGTGTACTTTAATTTTCTCCACTTAACATATCATAGCTTGAGTTGGAGAATTTTATTTAAAAAGTCTCTTTTTAATATGTTTCCATTTATCCTTGAATCTCCTGTAATTTCTACTTTATCAATATTGCTACTAAATTATTTGGTGAACAAAAATTTAAAATTGTTCTATCTTCATTGTGAATTCTACATTTTATGGCTATTCATCTTCTTCTTAGGGTTTTTGTATTGAATTCAAATTTCTGATTTTGATATTATAATCTATGTTTTATTTTCATTGAATTTGTCAGGTTATCATTGTTTAATCTTTAATTTTTAATTGTTTTTGATTGCTTTAAATTAGATCTTTTTAACATATAGCATATCATTTTATATTTTGGTTAACACAAAATATTTTATTATATGTATTTAGTCCATTTATAACCACTTATTTGACAGATAATTTTGAGCATAACTGTTATATTTTTCTGGGTATTTTTAATTAAATCAGACATCCGTTATGTAATTTCATCCCTTCTCTTGCTCTTGCTAATGCTCTATATGGCTCCATCTTTATATTGACATAACACCACAGCACCTTAGTTCATCTCCTGTTCTATACTACTTGTTTTTGTCTCAAAGTCACAATGTTAATCTCACCATGGAGCCCTGCTGGTTACTTTTGCATAATCTCTTGAGTCATTAAATTTGATTTTTTAAGAAAGTTCTTAAGGTCACAATTGCACTGTTGAGCATAATCATGACTGGTACTTGACCCGTCCATTTTAGTCCATGCCTTTTCACCTGTGAGTATTAAAATTAGGAAATTATTATACATACACTACTTCCACCTTATCCTCCCCCCCCCATTTCCCCCTTATCCTTATTTTCTAGCAAGTCAGCATTTGGCCTGAGCATGTTCTGTTTCATCACAATAGTCTGCCCTTTTGTTTGAGTGTCTCTTCTGCATTTACAGAGTGTCACCTATTCCTATAGTTTTTCAACCATCTTTAGTTTGGCCAATGGTTGTTCTTGAGGTGATTCCCAAAGGAAGATCAGGAAGCTACATTTCCAAAGCTAGTAAATATTTATAGCTGTGTAGAACTTTTATACTTGCATTCTAATTTTGCTTGATATAAAACACTTTGGAGCCAGGCATGGTGGCACACGCTTGTAATCCCAGTATTTGGGAGGCTGAGCCCAGAGGATCTGGATTCACAGCCAGCCTCAGCTACCTAGTGAGGCCCTCCACAACTTAGTGAGACCCTGTTTCAAAATAAAGAATAAAAAAAAAAAAATAGGGCTGGGGATATAGCTCAGAGGTAGCAGGCCCCTGAATTCAATTCCCAGTACCACAAAAAAAAAAAAAAGAAAGAAAACACTTTGGTCATTCTTTTCATGAGGATTTTGTAGATTTTGTTCTGTTGTATTTCTGTGAGAGTTTATATAAACATATGCATTCCATATATACATATACATACATATGGAATACATACATATATAAAGTCTCTCTCTATGTGTATATATGTGTATATATATATATATATATATATATATACATATAATTTCTATTAAGTGACTTACTCATCTGTATAACTACCAAAAAATTTATTTTAAATGTTTGATATACTAGAATTTTTCTTACAAAAATGTCTTTATTTGGCTTGGGATATAGCTCAGTGATCGAGTGTAAGCTTAGACTGTGTAAGACCCTGGGTTTAATCCCAACACAAAAGGAAGGAAGGAAGGAAGGAAGGAAGGAAGGAAGGAAGGAAGGAAGGAAGGAAGGAAGGAAGGAAGGAAGGAAGGAAGGGGAGAGGAGAGGAGGGGAGAGGAGAGGAAAGAAGGAGAGGAAGGAAGAGAGGTAAAGAAAATCATCTTTTAAATTTAATGATCATATTCTTCAATTTTATATTTAGCAACCATTTTGTACTACTTTGTATAGTTCAACTATGTATATAATGATTGATCCTATCAATGTGTCTCCCAGTCCATTACATTTTTATTCATTTCATTTTACTTCTTGAATATTATTTCCCATTTTTATTCTCTATGAACTTAAATATTTAACAATGATGTGTGTGTGTGTGTGTGTGTGTGTGTGTGTGTGTGTGTGTGTGTGTGTGTTTATGGACATTACTGGATAATGAACCCAGGGGGTTTCTTCCACTGAGCTATACCCCCCGCTCTTTTTATGTTTTGCTTTGAAACAGAGTCTCAATAAGTTGCTGCACACTGGCCTTGAATCAGGAGGCATTCCTCCTTTCTCAGTCTCCCAAGTCCTGGGATTGTAGGTGTGTGTGCCACCAGGCCTAGCTCAACAATGGTTTTTGTTATATATTTCCAGACCGCTCCCAGTTGGCATTTCATCTGTAACTCTTATTTCCCACTCTTTCTTCTCTGAACTCTTATAAATTTTATTTATGCTTTTTCTTCATAGAGGCAGCTATTTCATTAAAAATCCATTTGTTTTGGTTTTTGTTTTCTTAAATTTATTGAAAAACATTAGTTCACAATTTTCTTCTTTATGACAACATTTTGTGCTTGCTATCTAATTTCCCTACTCATTTGAATATGTCCTGTACTGTTTTATTTGAATCTTCATCTTTGAAGGAAAAGAGTTATTTCTGGACCACCTATTTATAGGAATCTCTGGGGAAGGTCTATGGCTGTGTCCCAGACTAGCAGCGATTTTCCATAAGACAAAGTAGCTGGAGTGTGAATTCTTTCAACTTTATCTCCCAACCCAACAGAGACAGGAAGGTTAGAATTGTGCACAGGACAAAATTTTCCTTTTAGTGTCAGCAGTTTCACCACTTTTTTTTTGTTTTGTAGCAAGCGAGAAATTCGTGTTCAGTATCATAGGGTAGACTCGCCTCGAAGAGTCCATGTGCAACTCTTTCCGAGCTTGGAGGCTGAGAATGTCTTTTCGTTTGCTTGGTGCCTGCCTCCCATGACTGGTGGACAGCTGTCCTGCCTATTTTATAGTTTAGAGTTTTTGCTAGATCTTATTTTCTCCAGTGATGGAGTTTGCATATCTGTATTCTGTCCTCATAACTGCTTTCAGGTAACTTAAAACAAGAGCAGAGGAACATAGTAAATATATGTGGTATTTTCAAACATTGTGTAAGAGCTACTCTTTCACCATAGGTACAGGGACTGGAGTTTGAAATTCTTTATCTTGTACAAGAATTTTGAACAGGCCCCTAGGTCCCAAATTAAAAAGCAATGAATGAGAAATATCATTTATGAATGAACACACAAAACATATGCTTACATACAATTATTATTTTTAAAAATTCTTATGCAAATTAATTTGTTTTCTGGAATTGAAGCTAATGGGCATTTGTCCAGACCCATCTCCTCCATGAGTTGTTTTCCAGATTGTTACCCTACCTGGAGAAGGAGTGGCTAGAAGCTGAATTCCACAGGAGGTAGGTGCTTGGCAGCCCTTGGAAGAAGATTAAACAATTACAGCTCTCTGAAGGAGAAAGTTCTCAGCATTTGAGATGAGGCCAACATGAAAGCCATGCAGGTGACTTTCAAGCTGTCATTACCAGATCATAGAATTCCCCTCTGATGATGATTTTTAACTCAAATTATTTATTACTGAAAAACGCCCAATTATAGTTTCTAAAATTCATCTTAGTACCAAAATGTATCATTCTAATGTAGACAAATTTAGGTAAATTGAAAATTAATTAGCCCTTTCACTACAGAGCTAGACAGTTCTACTATTAATCTGTCAAGTGTTTCTGTACAGATTGCCCACCAACAACTGATACTATAAAACAACCGGGATGGAAGAAGATCATGCCTCACATTGCTAGCAAGTAAACTGGCTCATCGGCATGAGTAATAATTCACTGTGATTCAGTCTCCTAGTATGTACAATCTTTATTCTGTCAAAACTTCTTAGTAATATTAGAAATATGACAGAGTTTAAAAGGACAGATATTTTCAGTCCTTTGATGATTAAATGTATATGAGCACATCTACATTTTATCTTGATTCAGTATTCTAGTGCATGCGGAGAGGCTAGACTCACCTACATGAATGTTGTGAAATTGTTGAAGACATATGGCACCTCTAGGCATTTGTTCATTTTTTCTTTTGTAAATGTGATGATTTAACAAAATAAAATAAAATTTTTTATTCTAGTATACAGAAATGGAAGGTTTACAGGGAATTAGTATGTCTTGTTCAGGTCTAAGATGTCATACTTTAAAAATTATTAGAAAATTATAAAGTCAGTTATGCTTATTTCATTATAAATACCACAAATACAAGTTGAATTAAAATGTTTTAATAAGGATAAAAATGAATACATTTTAAAGAAATTACTCTATATAAATATACACATTATACTGCATAGATATATATGTGTAATATATACTATATATATATATATATATAGTGTGTGTGTGTGTGTGTGTGTGTGTGTGTGAATTTATTTCAACCTGACTTTTGGTAGAATTAATAGGAGAAATTGTAAAATTACCAAAATAAAGAAAATATAACTAAAGCAATATTATTTACAATACCATCAAAAGTGTAAATTACATAGGAATAACAAAATATAACAAAAGATATAAACTGTATTGAGAAAATATGAATTTTCACTAAAATTAATAGAAATCAATTTCACTAAAATTAAATAAATGGAGAGATATCATATTCATTGCTATGAGAATAAAGTATTATGAAGACACAAGTTTTCCCCAAATATATTTGTATATCAATGCTATATTTTTTGCTTTCATAGGATCTATCTATCTATCTATCTATCTATCTGTCTATCATCTCTGTCTGATCTATTTATCTGTCTACCTAACATATTGAAGTAGCTACCCAAATTATCAAGGTTAATTCCCTTCACATAAAGACAATCAAGTGAAGATGTTAGTCAAATCTATGGAATGCCTTCAGAGTAACATCTAGGTCAGTACTTGATTAAATAATTAGGTAAAATAGCCTAACCCGATTGACACAAAAATCTAACCACCATGTAGGTTCATCAAAATAAATAATAAACTGATATGTTCACAAATCATGGATGAATCTCAGAAACATAATTTTGAACAAAGAGACATAGCACCAAAGAAGAATATATATTTTATTAATATAAAATTCAAAACCAGATAAATCTACATTCTACTATATATATATGCATATGATAAAACAATAAAGAAAAGTACAGAAGTGATTGTAGGAAAAGTTAGGATAATGGTAACTTCTGAAGATGAAGAAAGTTGTTTTATTTCTAATATGTATTTTAATTGACACATAGTCTGTACATATTTATGAGGTCATTATATATTTCAATATATATTCAATTTGTAATCATCAGAACAAGATAATCAGCATACTTATCACCCAGATATTTATCATATCTTTGTGTATTGAGCATTCAAAATCATCTCTGTTTACTATTTTGAAATATCTATTTAATTGTTGTCAACCACAGTTATCATACCATGCTATAGAATGCTAGAAGTTATTCCGACCATCCAACTTCATCCCTATACCCTTTAACCATCCTCCACCCATACCTCCCTCCTCCACACCTGCAGGGGGTTAACACCGGAGTTATTCTAGAGAAGACATAGGAGGAGAGCTTCTGGGGGTTTTATTTCCTTGCTTTGATTTGTACTGTATATACATGCAATAAGCTTCCCATACATGGTTGGAGTGTATTGTATTGTGTATGCCATGTTTTAGGTAAATAAAGAAAAGCAAAATATTATTCACAATATCAATTAAGCCTATATATCATTAAAGAATGACCTGAAAGATGTACAAAAACTTTATGTTATGGAGCAAAATAGGAATATTGTTGAAGGATATTCAGAAGAATCCTGATCAGTGGAGAACTACTCCACGTTGCTGGGGGTGCGATTCTCAACAAAGAAAAAGATTTGCTTGTTTTGCATGTAATCTTTAAATTCAGAGTAATTCCAACCCAAATCATAACAGGAGTTAGAATTACTTAAGGTAAATACTAAATTATTTGTTCACATGCTACGGATGAATTTTACAAACATAATTTTGAGGAACTAACCTATTTTTGAAAGACGTGCATCTCCAAATAAATTGAAAAATAGGCATACTCGGAAAATCTACTTGTCTAAGGAGAGAGATGTCCGAGGGAGATATGAACATGCCCTACAGAACACAGATGCATGAAGGCCCTTGGCATCATTGATCATTACATCTCTCAGGGCTTGCCAGAGAAACAGAAGAACCGGGGCCTATCATCAACCCATTCATCTATGTTTAGGAAGGCTGATGAAAAGGTTTTAAATTTTATTTGGGAAAAAAACAGTATTCCAAGAAGAGCCAAAGTCATTAAAAAATAGGGTCTCACCTTGAACCTGTGCTCCTCCTGTCTCAGGCTCCCAAGTACTGGGATTACAGGGGTATGCTGGCACACCTGGTAAAAATCATTTTGAAATGAACGAAATATATTTTGGTAGTGAAAATGTTATTTCAGCCAAGATCCACTTTTGTTACTTTTAAAATGAAGTCAGAGGTATTTAACTTCCTTTATAGAATAAAAGAATACTTCTACTTTCTTCTAAAGACCTCTAAAGTAGAAAGACATAAAACTTCTTTTAGTATCCCATTTAACCATTACCGACTTTCATTTGCGGAGTTATTTCTGAGACCTAAACTAGATCTCTTATCCTTAAGCTTGTTTCTTATTTTGTCCCTTTCTTCTTTGTGCTGTAAGACTTCAGCTTCTTAAGGGCAATTACTAAATTCTCATTATTTTTTCTCCCAGTGGAAAAAAACAAAATAGTAACTCCAAAAGCTTTTTCTTACTTCCATTGCTCTGCTGTTTCCTAAAATTTTCTTTCTTTTGGTTATGTTTCTCTCAAAGTGGATCAGGGCAGGCATGTTGTAAAAAGATGGAGGGTGGGTGGAGGGTAGGGATTATATTCCAGTTATGGGGAAATTTTTGTTTTATGAAGTGGATCCTCATTTTTACTGGTCCTGCAGTTTAGCAGCATTCAAGTGTCATAAACACTAATAAGTTTGTTTTAAAAATTTTCTGAGGTCTAGCCAAGAGCTTATTTATATAACACAATGTTGGAATAGCACTCTACAGTTTCAGTGTATTTTCACATATACTGTTTCACTTCATTGTCTCAAAAACTTTTTGAATTATTGCTGATATTATCATTCTCACTGATGAAGAAACTCATGGCAAGGCCAGGGGCATTCAGCAGAGCAGAGCCACACCTGAAGCCAGGGCTTCTGTGGGTTTAGCTGCTAGTCTTTCTTTTTCACATATGCAAGTACTCGTTTGACATACCAGAATTCGAGCATCACAAAATAATTGTATAACGTCCTTTCATTTAGGTGATATCTTAAACTCTAGGTTGCCAGGTAACCAGGTTATTTTTCCTGTGAAAGAATATATTACCTACTATCACCACTGCCTGAATACCAAACTCCCTCCAAAAGATACCTATATCCTAATGCCCCCTAAAACTGTGATTGTTATCTTATTATAGCAAGAAGGAATTAAGGTTGCAGATGGAATTATACTTGATAATCAGTTAACCTTAATGTAAGGAGATTACCATGAATTAGCCAATGAGCCCAAATTAATCTCAAGACTTCTTTAAATATGGAGAATGGAGAGAGAAGAGTCAGTGTTAAGGTAATAGGAGGTGAGACAGATTCAACCAGCCATTGCTAGCTTTACAGATGGAAGGGACCAGGAACTAAGGAGAGCAGGCGTCTTCTAGAGATTGGAAAAGGCAAGAAAATGGATTTTCCCTGAAAGGATTTTTTTCCTCAACATGAAATACATAGTATTGCTTCCAAAACTAATTTTCTTATTTTCCAACACAAATGGGTGTCCAACTGTTCAAGTTCAACTGAACCCTGACATCAACGCCTGATGCATCATGGACCCCACAGGTTAAGGACTCAGTCTCATACTTCAGAGGCCAGCTGCAATCAGGATGCCCAGGATACACACATTTTTATTGGCTAACTACAAATTTGAGAGTTCCTGTGACCTAATTCTCATGCTTCCAGGTTTGATGTTTTACTGTAAGTACCCACAAAATACAGCTCAACGCATTACTTACTCTTCATGGTTTATTAAAAAGAATGTTACTCAAAAATAGCTAAATGGAAGCCATGTGTAGGGTAAGGCAAGGGAGGCAGGTGCATGAAGCACCCTCTGAGCACCTCCATGCTCACCAACCAGAAGCTCTTCAAACACCATCATTTAGAGGCTTTCATTCCATAGGCATAATTGATTAAGTCATTGGCCACTGATGATTGAACTTGATCTCTAGTGTCTCTTTCTAGAGGAAAAGTTGGGGTTGAAAGTCCCAACACTCTTAACTAAGGCTTTCTGGTGCCCAGTTCCCATCCTGAAGCTGTCTAGGGGGCCTCAGTGAAGAGTCGTTCATTGACGTACTAAGGACCAAGCCTCTCCACTATGGAAATTCCAAGGGTTTCAGGAGCTCTGTGCCAGAAACAAGGGACAAGGACCAAATACATACACCACACTGCCCTAGACCCAATACATATACTGTATTGATTTCAGAAATTAACACAGCCCTGCCAATGTCTTCCTGATAGCCCACTGAGACCATTTTGGACTTGTGACCTCCAGATCCATAAGACAATAAAGCTGTGTTGTTTGAAGCCACTAAATTTGTAGCAATTTGTTAGAGAAGCACTATAAGATTAATACAACATTTTGCTAACAGATTATCACACTTCAAAAGAGAGGGAGAATTTCAGATATCCTAAACACAGGGACAGCTTTGAATTTTTGTTTGCTTTTTTGTTTTAGTTACTGTGTTTACAAAAGGAAGATTTTGTTTTTCACAGTAATTTTCCTCTTGTATAGCTGTTTATATCAACGCAATGCAAAGTGACAGGAGACCGATATTTGAAGGAAAATACTCTATTTTCAGATCAGATATCAGCTGTCAACTTGGATAGAGTATATTGCTTCTGATATTTTACAGCCCAGTTCACAAAAATTTTACATGCTTACAATTCATTTCTGGTGTGAAATATTTGTTGAAATGTGTTACATATGGAGTTCACAATACAGACTCTGACGGTCATAGTCTGTAGAGATTATATTGGGTCTGAATGTGAATGGACATATGCTAATGTGAAGAGAAAATGAGAGATTGAAAAAAAAATACTCATTCAAGTAATTGGAATGAGTAATTTATCTCAAGAAGTTTTCTCAAACACAACACTCAGTAAATATTTGGCATTGTTTATTCATAATTCTTCATCCAGAGTATTCTCTTTAATTGGTTCCAAATTTACATAGTAGCCAAAAATTAGAAAATTGGTTACTATTTAAACCCTATTTCCTGTTGATCAAGTCAGAAAACTATGACAAGCTGAAATTATGGGAAAATCCTTTCAGTATAATGATGTATAGACTGATTATCATCTGTTAAAATCAGCTGTTAAAGCTCTTACACATTACTTTCAATGTGAACAAAACATGAAAATACAAAGTACTGACATTATTATTTTGATGAAAGGATGTAAATTGTTAGAATTTCCTTTTCACTTTGATGTAAACGTAGATAGATAATGCAAGCCCATTAAGCAAGTTGCTAATTTACAATTTTTAAAGAATCATATTTTAAAATATTAAAGTTCTAACTATGATCTATAGAACCATGGCTTTTGATAGTGAATAAAACAATTGGGCTTAAATTATATTACTTCCCTAAAGCAAAGGTTACATTGAATCACTTTTAACTTTTTTGTTAGACATAGTTTATTATGCATTTATTATATAAATATAATAAACATGCTTTGAATACTGGAGACTGAACCCAGGGGCACTCTAACTTTTACTTTTTTCGCATGAAACAAGGCCTCCCTAAGTTCATGAGGCTGGCCTCAAACCTGCGATCTTCCTGTCTCAACCTCCCAAGTACTGAGATTACAGAAGTGTTCCACTGTATCCAGCTATTATTATATATTGATTCAACATAATAAACCATTAATTATTAAGGCCACATGATTAAAACTGCAAAAATTAACATTTTTAAGCATTTTAGGGTTTATATGTCTTTACCTATATTGTATTTTTTCATACTAAATCAAAACAATGTCACATATCATCGAATTAATAGATTTAAATTATGTTGAAACTCAACTCCAAGCTATGTAGTGTTAGTTATAAACAATTGCCCCTCTCTTTTGATGGAGGCTTGTCAGGGCCCCTGCCTGTGGCTAGCATTTTATACCCTACACACGTGTTCCCCATTATTGGAACACGGAGGTATTGCTGTTTAGCCCAGCTTGCCCTTGCAACCTGAATCAGCCAAGAGGAGCTGCCTTCTTTCAGTTCGTCCTTTCAGAAGGAGCGCCTCTTTTCAATCCACTAAAGATACATTGGCATTATACTTGACCTGGCGTAGGGCAACAAAATCTCTTTTTAATTTTTTACCTTATTTATCTTACATCATAGTTTCTAGGCTTACCTATTTACTGCAGTAGAAACATGCTAACTTCATAGTATTATATTTACATTATTTGTAATTTTCTTTTAGGCATGAAGGAATTTGTATTTTTTTGTTGTCATTTTAAAGTGTTATTGGCTCAAAAAATTATTCATAAACAATTTGTTATAAAAATCACATTTTTTCCACAATGACCATGCTAACCATAAAGAGGCGGACAGAGGAAACCCATGAAGTTGCTCCCTCACAAGGTGATAAAATATAAACAAGCCCATAATCTTGCATTTGAAAACGCACATTCTTTAGAGATTCATATGATTATGTCAACTTCATGGATAGAATCCAGAGTTCATTGATCCAAAAAAGCCCAAAGAATGCCAGGAGTGGTGGTAAATGCTTGTAATTCCAGTACTTGGGAGGTTGAGATAGGAAGATCACAGGTTCGAGGAAGTCTCAGCAGCTTAGGGAGATCCTCAGGAACTTAGTGAAACTGGTTTCAAAATAAAAAATAGAAAGAGTTAGAGCTCAGAGGTGGAACACCCAACTTCAATTCCTGGTACAAAAGAAAAAGAAGTCCAAAGAGTAGCAAACACTTTCTTCCCCATTCAGTAATCTTCCAACCCTCCCCTGCAGAGTTAACATTGAGGTTCGAATCATCATTCCTTTAATCTTCCCCTAACCATCCTATTGATTAACCGAAAGATTAAATACACATTTATATTGTTCTTATTAGGGACTGCACACTGTTTAAATCACTTGATAAATATTAATCTATTTAATCCTATTAAAATGTGGCACATGCCATCGTTTCTTCCATTTTATAGAGGAAGAAACCAAGGCACGGAAAATAACGTTTGTCCAATCATACTTCCCCATAATTATATACTTCTTCATCAAATCTGGCATCAGAATGCACAGGTTTACCTGTTTCTTTGGGTCTTCCTTTGCTTGTGAAGTCTCCTATGTTATATAAAAAAAAAGAAAGAAAAGAAACAAAAAAAAAATTAGCTTCTCTTTCTTTAATCTATCTTGTTATAGGAGCCCAGGCTGTGAAACTAAGATGGAAATGAAGGATATTTGCTTTCCCTACACTGCACACGTGGAAAAGAATATGAAGAACCCCAAAAAATGCCAGAGCTGGAAAGGCCTCTTGCACCACAGAAGAGACCAGCTTATGGCAGGGGTCAGGAAAAAAATTAGCTTGAACATAGGTGAGTAGTCTGGACTTAACTCTATTGACAGCTTTCAAAATACATACCACTTGGGGCTGGGGTGGAGTTTGGTGGTACAGCACTTGCCTAACATGCATGAAGACTTGGCTTGCATCCCTAGCACCAGCAAATACAAAAAGTTCAGCTATCACCATGAATTCCTGGAGTTCTGTGGAGAATTTTGAGATTTCCCCAAACACTTTCTTTTTTCTTTAGATACCATGTAGGTTGCATTTTAAATAGTTCTTTTCTCTCTCTCTCTCTCTCTTTCTCTCTCTTACTCTGTGATCAAGAATTATGTAGACAAACATAAAATCTAACAATTTTAGCCTCCTGGGGATCTTCAATATAATAACTACAACCAAGTAATCTCATTACAGGTTACAAATTTGACTCTCTCTATGAAATTATTTAGATTTTTAATAAAAGAAATCATTGATTAGAAAATTTACAGTGATGTATTTATAATTTTTTAAGCATTCTATCCTAAGTATGTCTACTCATATCAAAAAATGTCAATATATGTTAAAACTCTTTTCAGAGTTTATGGTAAGATGTGACTTTATTATGTATATATTTTATATTTATAAGTTCTGTATTTTATGTTCTGTGAGGTAAAATAAATACCTTTATAATGAGATATTAATTTCCATTTATCAGTAATTGATAAGGTATCTTATAAGTTGGACAAGTTTCAAGAAAAAAATGACAAATTTTGCTATTACCTAATAATTCAACTAGTGTTGGCTACAGTGACAATACAAAATAAAATCAGTTTGTAAAAAATAAATGCAAACTTAAAAAAAATCCTTACCTAAAATTGTTGACAGTAATAACTACTATGATCTTATTTATTTGTCCTTCAAGTTTGTCTTTAATTGCAATAAGGTATATTTTCTAGAATGTATAGTGTGCATGAAAATAAAGCTTTTAACTATTAACTCTAAGATCTGAATAGCTTAGTTAGTAAAACAGATGATTTAAGTTTAAATTTGATGATATGCAAATAAATGAGTGTTTTACATGTGTTATAAAATCTACATTATTAGACAGGAGCTTATTAAACTTTTGGTTATATAAACTGCAAAAATGTTACATAAATCAGCTACTAGAAAATGGAATCTGCTAATTCTGTTAAGACAAGAGAATCCATTGTTATTGATTTGTGTGAAATCTTCACAGAGGCTTATTATTTTGTTGGATGCTTAACACACATTCACTAGAGAAGAAACCATAATATGGGACTTATTTTGGAATTTCTCAGATTGAGTCTATTAAAGATTGATGCTATTTTCATAGTTCTAACAAAACAAAATGAAAAATAATGATATTTTGGTAAAAAGAAAATGTGTTATATAAGTAATTCCAATCCAATAATATAAAATAGGTCTTAACTTTCAAACTTTACAAATGACCAGATTACCTAGAAGTCATGAATTATGAGTTATTTTATTGGTCATCTCCAAATCAATTCATAGTCTGTTTCACAAGTGACATAATGAGAAAATAAAGTGGAAAGAAGCATTATTTTGTTTGTATGTGTGTAGTACTGGGGATTGAAACCCAGGGCATTCTAACTTTGAATGATAGCCCCTGCCCTATTTAATGCTTTATTTATTGTTTGTTTTGTTTTTTTTGCGGTACTAGTGGTTGAACCCAGGGACATTCTACCTCCGAGCTACACCCCCAGCCCTATTTTTTATTCTTTATTTTGAATCAGGGACTCACTAAGTTGCAGAGGGCCTTCCTAAGTAGCTGAGGCTGGCTGCACACCTGCGATTCTCCTGTCTCTGCCTCCCAAGTCCTGGGATTACAAGCATACCCACAGATAATAATTATTTAGAAGGTGTCTTTTAATACACCGTTGGTTAATGGCACATAGCTGGTCCATTTTGTTAAGGCATAGTTTTTAAATTGAAAACTTTCAAAATATTTGAAATTATTCAGTGATTTATAGAATTTGAATCAGTCTGAATATTATTGGTTGTCTTAAATTAAAGATAGTAATATTATAAAGGAAATAAAAGTAATCACTCTTTTCTACAACAAAATGATTTTCCTTTTGGTAAAGAAGACAACTGTTTATCTGTAAGGATATATACTGGAACATCCAAATAGTAAAATTCTTCTAAAAGAATTTTTAAACTGTTCTTTAAAAAAAAATCTAAAGAGATAATTGAAAAAATAATTTTCTGGGATATGGGTTAAACATTATGAATCTGTTTTATAAGTATATCGGGACTGAACGAATAAAAATGGATAATGTTTGGTATAGGAGCCACATTTCTGGTTATTAACAAGGGAGTTTAAGGGGAAAAATACTAGAATGAGTCATATGGTCTGCATTAGAATCACAGACATCAGTATAAACTCATTTTTAGCATAATGCTGATGCAGAGAAATATATACAGAAATAATGAAAGGTATTTGTTTGTAAATGGCTTGTAAACACTTCCTACCCCTGTTCACCGAGGGTCCAGAAGCAGTTATAGTAATAGAACACCTAGTGCCTAGCTCTTGATTTCTGATAAGAAATCAGAACTGAGAAAACAGCCAGTTCTAGGACTAAGGGTATGAACATCCAAGATGAGCTCTAAGTATCTCTATATGCCAGACAGTAAGGAAGTGTTCAAGCAACCTCCAAAGGCTGGGGCATGTTGTGGGAATACAAGAGAAAACCTGAAATTACTCTTTCTGGTCAAACTTCATTTTTCAAGTGGAAGAGGTCACCAAGTTATCAGTTTAATTTCATCATGTTACCAGAGTCCTAGGCCAGAGGTCTTATTCTGGGAGTCTCAAAAGATCAGATTCAGCCACCTACCACTCTGAGAGTCCAATTAGCAGGAAGAAAGATGAGTGGTGGTAAATCAGTATAGTTTGTTTCAGAGTGGTCATACCGGGAAGACAGTGGGTCTAGTGACCTCCTAAGAAAACATTCTTGTATTAACAATAGCTCCAGGATTATATGGGGAAAGGACAAAGGCAGAGGTGGGAGGAGAGACAGCAATATTGGTAAGGCAGCGGGCTGATGGTCCAGTTCTACAGAGTTCTGCTTGGGTGCTGCTTGCACCAAGGGACTTGTTATTGTTTGGGGAGCAATTTTGGTTCCTATTATAAAGTGGTTTCCTGCATAGCTTGCCTTTCCTGTAAAGAGAGATAACTTTAAAAAAAATCACGTTAGAGAAACAGAACAGAGTCAGTTAAGGCAAAGACAGAGTCTTGCACGAGCAAAGGACAATTTTGAAGGAGCCGCTGTTGCAGCAGAAGACGCTGACTTAGAAATAATCCAGCAGAGTACTGAACTCCAAAGACAAAGGAAAATCTTGCAAGTTTCTTGAGAGAGCAAGAGAGTCTGAGCGAAGGAGCATCATTAGAGTACCACCAGATTTCTCATCTGCAGTATTGGAAATTAAAAGATAAACTTTGAGGAAAAGGGACGGTGTCTTTGAAATTTTGTGTCTAGTCAAACGTTTATAAACAGGCATGTAGGAAGTACAAGCACATCCTAATGTGTCAAGATCCATAAATACATCACCTATCACAGCTGGTTTTTTTGAAAGAAAGTATAAAGTGGTAGGGACAGAAAAAGAGACTATAATATTCTACCAAATGAAAAATATTAAAAGTTAATCATTAGCCAGGCGTGGTAGCCCACACTTGTAATCCCAGCATTTGGGAGGCTGAGACGGGAGGATCCGGGTTCGCGGCCAGCCTCAGCTACGTAGTGAGGCACTCCGCAACTTAGTGAGACCCGGTTTCAAAATAAAGAATAAAAAATAGGGCTGGGGGTGTAGCTCGGAGGTAGCATGCCCCTGAGTTCAATCACCAGTACCTCAAAAAAAAAAAAAAAAGTTAATCATAACACACAGGAAACAAGAATGGGTAAATGGTCCTGTGACAAATTAAGTCAGAATAAATGTTGAAAATGTGTTTGCAAACTATAAAAGTTTTTCTCCACCAAAAATAAAGTTTGAAATTATCCAAGAGATTCAGTGGAAGATTACCACCATAATGCAGAAGAAACTTGAGCAGTTGAAAAATAAAATTTATCACTATTCTTTCCAAGCTTCTATATCAGTTAAATTACTTAAACCATGAGTTATAAACTGGAAAATAATGGACTTATTATCATTCATGACTACTTGTCTTTGTGAATCAACATTTTGTCTCTTCTGCACAACCAAAAGACTAAAATTACTTCCATGCTGAGACTGATACATGAATTCACTATCATTCTTAGCTGTCAACTGAAAGTTATTATAAAATACATTAAAATAACTACATTCATTAAAAGAGCCTTATTGTTCTTGTATTCTTGCTTCCTAAAATGAATGTTATAAAGTTGAATTTATAAAGTAAGTTTATACTACTAAAATATTGCTTTTTAAACTCATTTTATATGCAGATTTTAAAGGATTATTTGCTATGTTATATTAAAAACTGTAGTTACAGTTTTTAATATAACATAGCACAGTTGTCACACCCTGACATGACATTTGTCCTGGTGTGCTAGAGTTCTGAGGCAGAATTTGCTGGTCTTGATTCACTGGTGGCAGTAGTCAGTGCCCCTATTAGTGGGTCCAGATCAGAAATACACCCCACCCTGGAGCCTAGAAAGTTTGGGTTGGCCTCTTTTCTCATGTCCATCAGGGAATTGGTACCTACCATCATATATTGTAAATCCTTCTCTCTTTTTCTGGAGTGAAATAAAATAAATAAAAAACAAAATAAAATATCTGAAATCTGTGGCTATTGACTTTGAGTGAGAAAGTCACATTAACAGAATATTGGTTTTGGACAGGTAATTATGGTGGTAATGTGATGAATAACGGCAAGAGAAGAGAAAGAGACAAGACATACTACAAGGTATACTGTGTCCTATTAACTATTTTGATTATTAGAGCATAGGAGAGCAAGAGACGCCATCCTGAAAGCTGTCAACCAGATTCATCATCCTAAAATATCCCTCTTTGGTATAAGATTTGGGGCTGATTATTTGAGGAGACTAAAGGGGTGAGGAACTCTGAAAATGAAAGAAGTTACCTTTTTGCAAGAGAAATTTACATCTAGCCAGATATAGTGGCACATTCTTATAATCCCAGAACTTGGGAGGCTGAGACAGGAGAATTGTAGGTTCGAGGCCACCATCCATCAGCAACTTAGTGAGATATTGTTTCAAAATAAGAAATAAAACAGGGCTGCGGGTGTAGCTCAGAGGTAGTATGCCTCTGGGTTCAATCCCAAATACCACAAAAAAAAAAAAAAGAAAGAAAAGAAAAGAAATTTTTGTAAGGGCATCTCCCTCCCAGTATCAGGAAGAAAAGGATAACTAAATCAGAAGAGATTCCTCAGTGGAGAAAGGTGCCCACTTGCATGGTCTTATCTGGTCAACTCTCCACTACTGAACTTCCCTACATCCTTCTTTAATTCAAAGCTGCCTCTCATTCCTCTGAGTATCTCTCATGTAAGCATGACGCTTGGGTTATTAAACTTCTGCTTGTTTATCTCTTATCAATCTGACTTTTGCTACAGGGGATCATCTCAACTAAGAATTTGTAAAGAAAGGGTAAAGAGAAAGTTATTTGTCCTCCCTGTGAAGATACAATTTGTCCAGTACTTACCATGTATCTGGGATGGGTCCAAAGGACTTTATGTAAATTATCCCTTTTCTCTCATGTTTACATCCTGCCAGCCAGGCTGGGAGAATGAGCCCAGAGACCTTAAGTTAATTGTCCAAAATGGAGCCAAAACCCAATTCCTGGGAGTAGCTGATTCAGACTCTTTAGATTGTACAGCATGGAACTGTTTACCAATAATTTTACAACACTGCAATTTTTTTTTTTTTTTTTGCGGTACTAGGGATGGAACCCGGGGGCATTCTACCTCCAAGCTACAGCCCTGGTCCTATTTTTTTTACTCTTTATTCTGAAACAGGGTCTCACTAAGTTGCGGAGGACCTCACTAAGCAGCTGAGGCTGGCCTTGAACCCGGACCCTCCAGCCTCAGCCTCGAAAATGCTGGGATTACAAGCATGCAACACAATGACCGGCTACCGCAAATTTTTTTTACTACAAAAAATTGTAATTTAATCTGGGAAAAAGATGTGTTATTTATGGCATTTGAAGTTACCATACACTTAGTACAGGGAAGCAGCAAGTAATTACCATATATTTGTGGATAGATGAAATAATAATCAAACCTCCCAAAATTTCCATTATGTCTTGGTTACTTAGAAACTAGCCTGTGATAAATATTAACTGACTACCGTGCATACTTTCCTGATATATTTTTTCTTTTTGCTCAGTGCTTGAAACCTGAGCCCAATTATGTTATGAAATCCACCATTCAGAAGACTTTAAAAGAACTGTCCCTCTCCACAGAGTCACTTATCAATACTTCCTCCTCGGAAACTGAAGCTTCAGAAACAAGTTTTGGATTGAAATTTTATCTTAGTGTTTTGAAGAGAGTAAAAACGAAGCAGAAGGACACATTTGAATGTAGGAAGCCTTTAAGCCTTTTCTCTCTTTTCCTCTCCCCTCCCCCTATTCTTCCCGTGAAGCATCAGAATAAAGATTCCTCCTCCTTTGAACTAAATCACCCACTGTGCGTAACTGATATTTCTGGCACAGAAACATACCCCTCAGAAGCTCAGCGCTCACACATCATCAGAATGTTCTCACCGGAGAAGATGCTGGAACCTGGGCTGTTTCATGTGGCCATATCAATTAGGGGTAAAGAGAAAAAGTGCCCGGGGTGGGGGGAGGAGTTATTCAGGTTTGTTTAGACTTCACTTAGCTTTAGTTTATTAGAGTCTAATCCCTTCTGTGTTTTACCTGATGATGCACAAAGCAGCTGAACGGTATATTTCTTTGCCATGCTGACATTTTCTTTGCACAATTTAAAATTAAACCTTTCATTAGTCCAGGAAAGGCTGGGGCAGGAAACAATAGCAGCTCAGGGAGAGTGAGGATTTCTGTTCTATTGTGTAGGATGTTTGAGCTTGTGATTAGTTGTAGTATACAGTACTTAACAGCTACCCAGTCTTACCACGACAAACAATATATGTGAAGGTTTTAATCCGAGCAGCGTGCTGCACACCCCTGAATTGTTGATTGCATGTAGTTCTTGGTGACTTCAATCTTGTTTTAAAAAATACCTCTCATTTTCTGGGGTGTGTTTGAAAACGACCATGCTATCTACGGCGTGGAGTAGTAAGCAGCAGGCTAGGCCAGGAGGATCACTCTGAAATGGATGCAAAAAGCTGTGGGTTGTACACCATTAAGTGTTCCCAGTGTGATTCTAATGAGCTTATGATGGCCTCACCGAATCACTGTTTCCACTCCAGCCCAGTAAATTACAGTATGCCCAAATTAAATCAGTGCGACTCCATAGAAGCCGGTTTTCATCAAGCTCCACATTTCTAAGAATTAAAAAACATACTTAATCATATGTAATCATGTCCATTGTCTCAAGAGCATTAGGTGTACTTCCTTCCCCCAAATATTTGTATTTGGGTGGTAGATATGTGTGTGTGTGTGTGTGTGTGTGTGTGTGTGTGTGTGTGTAGATATATATATATAATTATGTATGTATATTTATCTATCATGTATCTATACATAGAGAGAAGGAGAGAGAGAGAGAGAGAGAGAGAGAGAGAGAGAGAGAGAGAGAGAGAGAGTTCTATAGCTATATAGTTGTTTTAAGCTCAAGGAACAATTTCATTTCCTATTTGACTTAAGTGCAATTGGTATTCCACTTTTGATCATTCCAAACCACTTGTGGTGTGAACACTGAAGATGAATTCCAGTTCAATGATCATTATTAAGTAGTAAGATTATCATTATCACATCTGTATACATACATTTGTTACTGAATACATGTAGCTTTCACTTTAATTTTAAAGTGTGCTAAAAGCTGGGATTTGCTAAATTACATATTATTATATAGCAATAATTTATATGAGTTGGGCTAAAAATGTTCTTTAAAAGCTTTAAGGAGTGACTGCAAAATGTCTCATCAGCTGTGATGACTGAGTGGCCACGTTATATAGATAAAACAGGCCACACTGCACAGATTGGTTTTCAAGAATAAAAAAAATAAAATGTTGCTAAGCTTTAAACTGGGAAAAATAAAATGTACAGTAAATGGAATAATAACTACTTTTTATTCCTTCACACAAATATTATGTTAGGCAATTAATAGGTGCATCACTTCTTGTCTAAGACTAAGAAACATTATAAACATTAACCAAGTTTGACTCTTAATCTTTGGGTGATACTCATCGCTATATAAACACTCAGTTTGGGCTACGGAGGGAGAAAAAAAAAGTGCCCAGAATATTCAAGAGAATTTACTTTTACATTCCATTTTCTAAAACAAAACTACATAATCCCCGTCCATCATTGTAGTAATTGATTATCGTGTTACTGGGAGGGGTAGAATTAGACTATTTAATTTATAGCAGGAAATAAAATTGCTTTCTTCTTTCCCACAGAATTCAGCGATCTTTTTACAGAGCCTCTCCCTGCCTGGTTCATAGCACTCTGTGTTTTTCATAGAGATCATCTTAACAACAAGACTTTACACTGTTTTAAATAAATAATGCAGGTTCTCATTCCTAAAAGAGAAGGCCGCACGGAGCTGGTTTGGACGTTGGCATCCTGTGTCCTGCCTATGAGAAACATCAGTGTTGATTAGCAGGGACAGATCAGAAAGCCATGAAGCACTTTTGAAACCTTGATAAGAAGTGACGCTCTCTGGATGCAGATTTATTGATACTGACAATACTGCTTTTTTCTCAATTTTTTTAAAAAAAAGTGAAAGTACTTTGGACATGGAAAAATATGGAAACCAAATGAATAATGGAAAAAAGAAAAAACCCAACAGCTCAGTAGAACTGAATGTCTCAGCTCCTGAAAGTACCTGCATGTACAGCTGGGGAAGGGGTCAGAGACAAACAAGGAGGGAAGAGAAAGGAATACATGGAGGGAGGAACAAAGGGAGGAGAAAAGTTGGAAAGGAATGTAGGAGGGAAGGAAGAAAGGTAGGGAGGGTTGAATACAAAATGCTTTCAGGTGAGGTGTTTTGTTTTTTTTTTAATAAATATCTTATATAATATTTAAGTGTTTTTAAAAAACCCAGTTCTTGGTTCATCTATTTCTTTAAAAAGAAAGCCTAATAATAATATTCAGCAACATTGACTCGAAACCTGAGATCCTTTGTGAAACATCATCTCACAATGATTTTGTTTATCCATACTGCCAAAGAAAAATAATAATGTAAAAGAAAAGAAAGAAAAAAAGGAGAAAGGGGCGTTAAAACATCACATAGCAATCTTTCCAAATGCCAGAGTCTCAATATTTTTGTAGGAAAATAAAATAAAAAGGAGAGAGAGAGAGAGAGAGAGAAGGCTTTTTTTTTTTTTTTTTTTTTTTTTTGCCAAGTCTTTCAAAATTTATTTGTGGGTAAGTCAAGTACTGAGTTACTAAATGGCTAAGTTACCAGAAAATCCCATCCTGTAATTCAATCTTCCAAGTAAGGTCAAACACCCCATCTATTGACACCACAAGGAACACAACTAGAATCATATTCAACAGTGGAAGTTCAAGGTCTCTGACCTTCAACCCCGCTGGAGGCTGTCTGCCCCACTCTAGAGCTATGCTCCCTGGAGAACGTTCACCTTGAGTACAAGACAGCAATGTGACTCAGCAAGTCTGAAAATGTTCTTCTGTCTCACACCAAAGCTCTGAGTCCCTGGAATAGGTATCTATACCCAAAACAGGATTTCCTTCACCTTTATAACCTTTCTGTCACAGTAAATCGACTTGGAACAAGCAGATCTTCACCTGCATTCTTCCACTGGGAACAGTGACCAAGTTAACCCTAAACTTACCTATGCAGTGCATGGACAGAGAGAATTGAAGGAACTAAGCTCTGACTTAGAACCACCACGTTCACTATAACACATACGGAGCTGAGGATAAAGACTCTCGAAGACCACTCAAGCACTGCAGAAAGGATGGTTAACACCATTGTATGGCCAGGGGCACTGCATAGCACATCCTTAGAGACCAAGTGCATTATAAAGTGTCATGGGCAACACCTCATAATCAAGAGACAGATTAACAAGAGAAAAGCCTCATGCTCTATTTAATCATAGCTTTATATAGTCAGAGTGCTATGGTTTAAGTAATTTGATCTAGAAGTTTGAAAACGATAGTAGTGAATTTTGTTTATTTTTCAACTGCTTAAGTTTCTTCTGCATTAAAGTGGGAACCATCCATCCATCCTCTGGATTCCTTGGGCAGTGTGTGTGTGTGTGTGTGTGTGTGTGTGTGTGTGTGTGTGTGTGTGTGTGTGTTGCTGGGGATTAAATCCAGGGACACTCTACCTGTGAGATACATCTCCAGCCCTTTTTAATTTTTGTTTTGAAACAGGGTCTCCATAAATTACTGAAAGCCTTGCTACTTTGCTGAGGCTGCCCTCATACCTGCAATCCTTTTGTTGTAGCCTTCCATGTATTGGGATTACAGGAATGTGCCACCACATCCAGATTCCTATGAGCAATTTCAAACTTTATTTATAGCAGACAAAAACTTTTACAGTTTGCAAACACATTTTCAACATTTATTCTGACTTTAATTTCATTTTTGGAATTCATCGCTCTGCTGGATTAGGTGAGATTATGAAAGAGTAAGAGAGACCCAAGGGAGAAACATCATTAAACTGTGTTTAGATTTCTCATATGCAATATTGGAATTAGGAAGATGGGTTTGAAGAAAGGGATTGTGTCCTTGGAATTTGGTGTTTAGTCAAAGTTTATAAACATACATGGAAAAATCACAACCACATTGAAATAGCTCAAGATCCATAAATATATCACCTATCACAGGTGAGGTTTTTGAGGGAGAGCACAAGCTGGTATGGACAGAGGAGAAGACCAAAATGTCTACCAAATGATTGAAGACCCAGAGTCTCTGGGCGAATCCTGCATATTTGTCTTGAGGTTGATGAAGCATAGGCAGCTGTAGAGAAGTGAGATTGGACAGAGGGTATGGTCTAGAGTTGCTAGGTTGAGAGGAGAAGGCTAGCAAAACCTGTGTGTTTTAATTCTTCTTGACCTCTCTGTGTAGCATTCTTTCCTTCTGCGTATGGGGCAGGACACTTTCTGGGAGGGAGTGTTACGGACTTTAATTAAACAAGTTAGGTTGAAAAATTCTTCATAGACAACTCTTGCAAAGAAAGATGGGAGAAAGTTGGAATGATGTTTATAGATTTTGTGGCTGTCTTCATAGAAAAAGAATTCTGATTTCTATATTTTTTGAGGGAAGAAGAATTGTAGTTTCTGTGTCTTTCCTTAGGAGAAAATGAGGATGAGACAGGGGTCAGAAGACCAGAGAACATTTTTTTCTCTGAAGTTTCACTTTTAAAGTTTGGATGTCAGATGTCTCTCAAAGGTTCTTGTGTTAAAAGCTCAGTCACTAGGGCGGTGCTGTTGGGAGGTGATGGGCACCTCAAGAGGTGGGGTCCAGAGGGAGGGATTTAGGTCTTTGAGGGAGTATGCTGAAAGGAGACAGGGAGACCCCAGGCCCTTCCTTTTCTCTGACTTCGTGGTCATGAGGCCAGCAGCTTTGCTGTCCCATGTGCTTCCTTCCACCACGATTCACAGCTTCATCACAAGCTCAAATGCAACAGGACCAACCAATCCCGGACTGTACCCTCTAAAACTGTGATTCAATAAATCTTTTGTCTTCATAAGCAATCTCATGTATTTCATTATAGTGATGGAGAGCTGACTATCACATTATCATTTTCTGAGTCCTCAGACAGGCCATTTTCCACTTACCCATATTTTCAACATTTGTAAAATTTCCTTTGACTTTGTCATGTGCATAAACTGTGTTTCTTGCCCTCTGATAGGTGCATAATAAGGATAGGTGATCTGTGCCCTCTCCGGGATGTGAGGCTACAATGGAAGAGGACATATGATTTTCAAAAACATCATTATTTGTGATGTTGAAAAACATTGGAATAGTAAGAGAATCTGAATGTAGAAGTAAGAAGTATCTTTTAAAATATAGAAACCGAATGAAATGACAAGTACTTAGCAGTTGCCACTAAAAAATATATATAAGTAGTGATATGAAACTGTATAAGCTGTAGTGTTTCTTACATGAATTTTTATTTGACATAATATTGTCTAACTTCAATTTTAAAGTTTTAGGGAATTATTTGCTATGAATAAGTGCCTAGATAAGACTAGAGACTCTATATTATTAATTTAGTATACAAAATGCCTAGGAAACCATTACCAGATATGAAAGAAGAAGCAAGCTGGTGAACGTCTGAACATGAAAGAGCAGCGAGGGCCACTCCGGCCACTTACTTTGTCTGGATTTAACCCTGAGCTCATGCTCAAGGGTAACATTTTTGTGAGACCTCAAACATTCGGGGAGCCTAAGAACCAGCTGTGCTACCTTCATCCTTGGTACCTGCAATAGGTGATTCTCTTCAAATTTCTCAGTACAAATAGAAACCATTCAGTCTCACTGGAAACAGACACTTAGAGGCCACAGAGATGTGGCAACTACTTGAGAAGGCTGAATTCTATAATAATACCCAAGGACTAAGTTTAAATATTTTAAAAATAGAATACCAAAATATCGCAGGATGCATGTCCATCTCATCCTTCAACTTCCCATAACATGTATAAAAAAATATGTTGGGGTCAAATAGGGTTTGAGAGACCTGTGGTAAATTACCGTATTCTCTGAATCAATAAAACTTCTGAAAACACCTTTCTCACATGCATAGCTGAATAATTTAATGAGATGAAGGCACACAAACATGCCATTGCCATGCAAAATCAGAGTCATGGTCAAGAAATGGAATCTGCATGTCTTTCTCACCTCTAAGTAGAACCCTAATTTAAGAAACGGGAAAAAAAAAAAAGAAGAAAGAAAAAGTAGAAAGCTTGTTTTCAATTCAGAGCAAGGCTCTGGCACTTCTTCAGAAAATGAATTTGGAAAGTGTGATTTTTTTTTTAACTTACTGGATACCCATATAAATTGATAAAAGATAAGAAAGGCTCAGTGCCACCAGGGGCAATTTAATACTCAATTTCAAAGACAACATGAGTTTGGAACTTTGAAGAAGAAAAACTGGTGATACATAATTTAATCTAGTTCTCAAATGCTTACATTTTAATTTGGACTGTTTAAACACCACTCATGACACAACGGGGACTTTAAACCACATCACAAATCACAGGATGAAGCACTTTATTTTTCAGGCAAGTTTATTAAACCCAGGCAGTTGAATGACAAGTAACTAGAGTAATCATGAAAACATTTTTTCGTGATTAAGATGGATGGCGGCACTCTTGCTTAAACACGGCAGTCAGAGAAGCAGGTTGTACTTTCTAGAAAAATGTCATCACAGGAATATTCCTTCCTCTTCAGATAAGATTCTGGTTTCTAATTGTGATACAGCACTTAAATTTACCCTATTGTGTATTTTGGTGGTTAAAAATGAAAGCGTAGGCATATCGTAGAAATATCTAAGATAACTCCATAATAAGGTAACTGCCTAAAAGGATAAACAGACAAGTAGTCCATTTTCTGTTGCCATATCAGAAAACCTGAGACTGGATAATTTTTTAAATATTTTTTTTACAGTTCTGGGGTCTGGGAATTCTATAGCTGAGAGGCTGTATTTGGTTAGGGCCTTCTTGTGGGTTGGAACTCTCCACAGAGCTTGGAGATAGGGCAGAGCATCATGGAGTCTCTTAAAAGATGGCTATATTGACTTTTATAACTGACCTACTCTTATAATAAACAACCCACTCCCTGGATAACTTATAAAAGGATGAATTCATTCATACGCATCACTTCCCAAAGATCTAAACTCCTAATTCCACTAATATATGGATTTTGAGAGTAGTATCCTATGAGTTTGGGCGGAGTCAAACATTCAAACCGTAGCATATGCGATGGTCAATTTTGTTCCTACATGGCAGTATCTCAGAGAGCAGCTATTTCAATTAATTCAGAATGAGTGATCTCTCAGTGATTCCATTTTTGTAAAAAGACAGAAATGCATGATACAAAGCTTTTAAAGTCTATTCATAAATATGCATGTAAATGCTAAGGAAATCAAGATTTGGGGAGAAATACATCAAACTCTGGGACTTTTGAAAAGCACTGCAATTTTGGTGTTGGAGAAACACCAAAGGAAGACAGGAATTAAGGGCTGGACTCACCTATAGTAAGGTAGGTTTTATACCAGAAAGCCAAGGATCAGAAAAATTGGTGTCTTTGAGTTCTAGATAGGAATCAAAAAATGGGCCTCAATGTCTCAATATCTGGTAGGGAGTTGTTAAGAATTCATTTTAGGAATCAAAATTATATATGAAACTGGACAAGACAGAGTCAGTATTACACTATGCCCTTCCTATATAGTTGGAATAAGGAGATTGCTTACATTATTGTAAAATATGACTAGTCCAGTGAGTTGGTAACTTTATGTCTTGTTTTGTTTGTGGTATTGAAGATTGAATCCAGGGTCGTGGGTATGCTAGGCAAGCTCTCTACCACTGAGCTGCAGCCCCAGACAAGCCATTAGCTTTTGATGAGGAAGAGTATCAGAACAGTAAATAGCATCTGCAAATACTGATGGTTGGTAACAAAGTTTGTATTTTTTATTTGTGATGAAATAAGAACAATGTGAGAAATTTACTGAGATTTTCATCAATTTATCTATTTCATTAAAGTGCTGTTCTTTATTTTCAGAATGGATCCTTCCTATTTTGGGTGTATGTATTAGCTTTCCACTGCTGTGACAAAATCACTGAGAAAATCAACCTAACGGAGGAGAGATTTATTGTGGCTTGTAGTCTCAGAGCTTTCAGTGCATGGTCACTGGGCTCCACTGTTTCTGGGGACGGTCCAGGCATAAGATCTACCTTTCAAGGACACATCCCAGTAACCTATTTCCTTCCATTAGGCTTCACCTCCTGAAGTTTCCACTACCTCACTAATGCCCTTGTTTAGTAAAATAAAAACTGTATTTTTGTGTGTGTGGTATTGGAGATTGAACACAGTGGCATACACTTCTGAACTACACCCTCAGCTCTTTTTTTTTTTTTTCCTTTAATTTTTGTTTGAAACAGGGTCTCTACAGGATGCTGAGAATCTCTCTAAGTTTCTGAGGCTGCTCTTGAACCTGCAATCCTCCTCTCTCAGCCTCCCAAGTACTGGGATTACAAGGCATGGCGTGTACCACCACACCCCAGAGGTACTTTTTATTAGTACATGTATTTTAGTTTTTGAAATGTTAGCAGATGTTTAAATCCAGGAATATAAGAATAGTATTAAAGAGTATAAAGGAAAAAGATTATTATTTTCAAAGATCAATTTTGCCAGGCCTGGTAGCACACACCTGTAATTCCAGCATTTGGGAGGCTGAGACAGGAGGTTGCAGGTATGAGGTCAGTCTCAGCAATTTAGCAAGACCCTGTTTCAAAATAAAAAACTAAAAAGGGCTGGTGGTATAGTTCAAAGGTAGAATGCCCCTGAATTTAATCCCCAGTACCAAAAAAATGAATTTTTTTTGATGAGTTTCTCTATTATATATTTGTTGTTTTCTGTTTTATTTGTCCATTTTACTATTGCTATTTTTTACCTTCTACTTTCTGGTGGGTCTTTTTTTTTTTTTTTTTTTTTTTTTTTTTTTTTTTTTTTTTTTTTTTTTTTTTTTTTTTTTTTTTTTTTTTTTTTTTTTTTTTTTTTTTTTTTTTTTTTTTTTTTTTTTTTTTTTTTTTTTTTTGTGTGTGTGTGTGTGTGTGTGTGTGTGTGTGTGTGTGTGGCTTCTTGAAACAGATGTATAGCCTGTTGATTTTCATCCTTTATTCTAATAGAATCATTTAAGCCTAGACATTGCCTTCAAGAAAGGCTTTCACTTCTTCTCGTATGATGTTGAGATGGGGGTGTCTCCTCTTAGGGTTCTTGTCCAGTGGATCTTGACAAATGAAGTCCAAGGACTAGCAAAGGGTATAGAAACATGAAAGTCTATTTTAAGTTAGGGAAAGATTGAGGACAAAGCGCCCCCTCCCCCCCAAGGAGGTATCCCTGGAAAGAGAATGACCTCTAAGGCCTTGGGAAGTAGGCTTTTAAACCTTCCTGAGGTTTTCTATCTGTTCTTTTATGATTGGTCAGAATTGGGTTTTGGGCACCAATGACTTGGACAATTTCAGTCCTTAATTTGAATGGTTATCTGTGGGCTGACCAGGGCCCGGATTCCCTGGTGTCCTCCAGTCCCTCACCTCCACCAACCTCACGGCAAGGCGGATGCAGATGGCTGCTTTAATTCTGCCTATTCCCAGGTCCTAGCCCTGCCTCAATATCATGTTGTCTTTCTTTTCAGAATATATCCTGAATTCTGCTCTGATATCTTTTATCATTTATACATTAGAAGAAAATTACTTCATTTTAAACATTTGGGATTTGTGCAGCAGCATAGGATCTATTTTGGCAACTACCCAATTTTCTCTTAAGAAGGGTTTTCCTTACTCAGTATTCTCAGAATATCAGAGGGGAAAGAGTTCGGGTCAGGTTCAGACCTTCCTCATCAATTGCTGATGTTTTCAATCTGCTTATTCTCGAAGTCTCATTGAGAGAGGGGAGTTAGTCTTTCATGCTGATTTCTCTCTATCTCCCTTCAGTTCTGTAATTTTGGATCTTATGTATTTTAGGACTATATTACTGGCTGTGCAAGAATTCAGAATTATTGTTCTTCCTGATGGATTGACAGTTAACGATTATGAAATGTCTCTCTTCATCTCTATTAGTGATATTAGCTTAATCATCTCCATGCTTAGGAATTATCCTAGCTTGCTTATAGAAAGCGTTAGTCTAGTATTTTTAAGTTGTGTCTTAGTGAGCAGTATATACTTGTTTTGTTTTGCCACAATGATAGTGTCTATCTTTTAATTATAGATTTTATTACACTTATGTCTGATATAATAAACTCTTGTTGATCTCTAGATCCTACATGATTTTCATCTCAGTTTTTTCTCCTTTTTTGTCCTCTTTTAGAAAATTAATAATATTTTATTCCATTGTTCTTCTATATTAACTGTTGATTATGAGTTCTTCTATTTATGTTTTTATTTTAGTGGTTACCCTAGAGATCAGACCATTCATCCTTGACTTTTTAAAGCTTACTTTAAATTAGTACTTTAAAAACCTTTCAGATAATAAAGAATCTTTGAATATTGTTTAATTCATTTACCTTCTCGTATCTTTTGTGCTATTATTTTCAAATAATTGATTTAATCTATGTACCTTAGTTTGGTTTCCCCTGAAATTCATCCTGAGATGAATTAGGGTTCTGAAAGTTTACTTGGAAAGTAATCCCAGGAAGAAGGTGATTAAGTGGAGAAAGAAGAAACTCCAAAAATGAATATCTTAATGACTGAGTCACAGATTTGGGGCTTACATATCAGAAGCTGTAGTGTGTAAAATGGAGATACTCAAGAAAATGTGCCTATGTCCTTACCTCAAGACCCTGTGATCCTATTTGGAAAAAGGATCTTTGTGGCAATAATCAGTTTAAGAATCATAGAAGCTTGGCATGCTGGAGCACCCTTGTAATCCTGGTACTTCGTAGGCTGAGACTGGAGGATCATGTTTCTCGGTCAGCCTTAGCTACTTAGTGAGGCCCTCTGCAACTTAGTAAGACCTTGATTCAAAATAAAAAATAACAAATAGAACTGGGGGTGTAGCTCAGAGGTAGAATGTCCCTGAATTCCATCCCCATGACTGCAAAAAAAAAAAAAATCATAGAGGTCACCTTGGATTAGGGTAGACCCTCAATCCAATCACAAGTCTTTAAGAGACAGAGAGGAGACAACAGAAACTGAGAAGAAGAACCCATGTTAAGACAGAGACAGAAACAGAGACAGGAATAATGCAGGCACAAATAAAAATCAACATGGAGGCAACAGAAGTTGAAAGAAGAAAGGAAGGATTCTCCTTTCTGAGAACATTCACAGGTAGTATGGTCACAATGGCATCTTGGTTTCAAACTCCTAGCTCCCAGAACTATGAAAGAATGCATTTTACATGGTCTTAATCCACCAAATTTGTAGCAATTTATCACAATAAGCATAAGAAACGAACACAGGGCAACTCTGTAAAATATATCACAGAATCTCTCCACAGATGCTGAGCAGACCAGGGAATTTATCCACCGATTTCCATCCAAAGCCCATTGAGATTTGCCCCAGGGCATTACTTCTCTGAATCTCTGGGCAAACACCTGCATGACCAAACAAGCTGTTTCACTGATGCAAGAGAGAGGCCTCGGGCAGAGAGGACCAGGACACTGGAGGTGGGAAGGCTGTTAGGGTGAGTGAACTGTCAGCGACTGCGTGGAAAATCAGGTGTGACAATGGGCTCTTGGATAGGCATCAACAATGTGCATTGTGCGCCCTTATGCATTAGTATTACTGTTTCATACAATGTGTAATCATTTAAATTTGTCAGCATACTTAATTCATTTCATAAGTATGTGTTCTTTCTTGAATTTCTGTGATTTTATGTAGCTTCATTTTTTCTTTTGTATAAATAAAAAGCAATCATACACTTTAATTTGGATTAATAGACAAGATTCCTCTTTGTCAGTTTGTATGAAGATATGTTAATTTTATTTTATTTTTTTTTAAGAATATTTTGCCTACATACAGATTTTCAGATTGGAAGTTATTTTCTTTCCCTGTTTTCAGATGACATTTTATTTTCCTCTGGCTTTCATCCATTGTTTGAAACTTTAGGTAACAATCTTACTTTTGCACCTTTTATGGGAATTATCTTCCTCTGGATCTTATGCTTGGCTCGTTGCATTTGGTTTTTGGCATTTTATAAATGTCTAAGTATATTTTTTCTTTATTTTGCTTAAGTTTCATAGTATTAATTGAATCTGTAGCTTCATATCCTTCTTCAGTTTGGAAAGTTCTCAGTTATTGATGATTGCTTATATTCCATTTTCTCTCTTCTCTATGTAGAATTACAATTATATGTGCATTAGGCTTTGTAACTCATATGATTTTCATCTTCTTCACATTTTCATTTTTTCTTTTACTGTGCTTTTATCTTAATATTTTTTACTCATCTATCTTCCAGTTCCCAAAACCTGTGCCTATTCCACTGTTTAAACCATTGGCTGCATTCTTAATTTCAACTACTTTATTTTTCAGTACTAAAATGTGCGTTTGATTTTTTAAAAACTAATCTGGTTTTTGGTGGAATTCAGATGACAAAATGCCACATTTTACCAGAGAAACATCATTTATAAAACTGTCATGTCAAAGTCTATTTCTGCCATTTCCAGTATCCAGAGCATATGTTCCTCTTGTTCATTTTCCTGTTTATTTTCAGTCATTTGGTCCTGGAGCTAGGGGAAGATTCGATGATACCATGTTTCTCCAAAGAAGATTTTCTGCTCTTCTGCTAAGCATAATAATCAATGCTGCTCCCCTTAGTCCAGTCAATGTCTCAGCATTTGCTGTAGACCCTCTGCTAGCACTGAGTCCTCAGGGCAGCTTTTCAGAGCTCCACTGGAATCCAGGGCACTCACTTTCTTAGTGGGCTTTGATACTCCATTTTCTTTCCGCTTCTTATTACTGCTGGAAGTTGCTGACATTTTAAAGCTGTAGCTGTCTTCAAAATTCCACTTGATGCTGTTTAGGAATTGAAGGCCACATCCAGGGGAAAAGAAAGAAGATGACCTTCAAGTAGTTTCACTTTCTCTGGAATCTCTTTGTGTGTGTATATGCTCATTTATTTATTTGTTATTATTTACTTGTAATTTGTTATTGCTTGTGTTTTATTCTTTTTTTTTATACTTTTATTGGTGCATTGTAGTTTCACATCATAATGTAGCTCATAAGCTGGGTATGGTAGCACACCCTGTAATCTTAGTACTTGGGAGGCTGAAACAGGATGATTGCAAGTTCAGCAATTTAGTGAAGCCTTCTGCAACTTAGTGAGAATCTGTTTCATAATAAAAAATCAAATATGGCTGGGAGTTTGGTTCAGAAGTAGAATACCCCTGGGCTCAATTCCCAGTACCACAAAAAACAAAAGGAACAAAAATGTAGTTTGTAGTGATAGTGACATCCATGCACACAGCAATTGGCGAGCTTTTCCCCAGCTCCCTCCCCACTCCGTCTTTCCCATACCAGATATTGAGATTAGCATTGGTATTCTCACATATGTACAGAATATCAGTGAAAGTGTTTTTTTATTAGTTATCCCTCTCCCTCACCACCTTACTCACTCCACTGGCTCCACTGGAGCTTCTCCTCCATTACCTAAAGCCCCTCTTATATACCAATTACTCCCTAGATTCTGCATATGAGAGACTACATATGATCCTTCACTTTTTGTGACTGGCTAATCTCACTTAACATGATGTTGTCCAGGTCCATCTATTTTTCTGCAAATGACATAATTTCATTCTTCTTAATTGCAGACTGGAATTCCATTGTGTATATCCCATAATTTTGTAAGTCACTCATCTGTGTATAGACACCTGGGTTGGTTCCATAATTTGTCTATTATGAATTGTGCTACTATAAACATGGATATCCACGTATTATTATAAAATTCTGATTTCAATCCTTTGGAAGAAAACACCCAGGAGTGATATAGCTATATCAAAACCCAGTATCATAAAATTGTTTTTTAACTCAGAAGTTATTTGATTGTTGTCTCTGGAGATTTAGTATCCTCATAATCAACAATATTGAGTACAAATGTCATACTTTTATGAAGGTGGAAATGATACAGGAGGAAAAGGTCTAGATTCCACAAGAGATTACTATTATGTTATCCTTTTTTTTTTTAACCTCATAAAACACTATACAAAATAGCCACAGGTAGTTATTTGTCTTAATTTATTAATTCAATCAAAACAGAAGTTTATAAACAAATGGCAATTTCCTGTCACAGTGTGCCCAGAACTATTCTAAGCACTGGAAACAGGTAAATGAGTAAAGTGGTATTGATAAAAATAGAATTATGATGAATAGATTCTTATACCAATGAACTTACAAGTTGGTGAGAAAAGAGTAAGCACACACAAAAAAATAAAAATCGAAGAAAAAATAAATGTGGGTCATATCATACCATTTAAGTGTAAAAAAATGTAACAACAGGTTCACAGGATAAGAAACACTATCTAATGAGTTGTGAGAGCTGTTATTCTGATAAAGTTATTTGATTATTTGCCACCAAAATGTCTACTCAGATTAGTTAGTCTTGATGAGGTAGAATGGAAGGGATAAAAATTTAGGCAGAAAGGAGACAGATTGGGAAGGAAAAGGAAACAATATAGTTTTGAGATCTGGAGTGTTCATAATCTCTAATTCCATCCTATAGGGTATGTCTGTTCTTCGGCAGAAGCCTCAATGGGCCCACACCCTTAACCTTGATGTCCCCTCTCCCCACCTGAGATTCCTGAGATCCCTGGAGAGGACAAAGGTCAGACCTCAGGCAGCCACTTCCCTTCATTGCTAAGAAACCTGAGGAAGGGGAGGTCCAGGTCTTCACTGTCCTCATCCCTCTTGGTGGTTCTATAAAGGAACTGCAAAGGCTGACAAGACCCTCCTGGCCCTAATGGTCTCCTCTCACTTGCCTTCTCCCTTGAGTCCCTCATTTTTCTAAATAAAACTGCTTTTGTCCCTAACTGGCATGTGTTGAAATTCTTTTCACCAGGGAGGCCAAGGACCCACAAGAGATATTATGACCCAAAACAGTCTCATATCTTATGATCTTCTCAGGGGTAAAGTTCTAATTTGTTCAATGTATTTAATTTTCTAATACATCATAATCACTGTTTTAAGTCCCAGAATAACCTCCCAGTCAATGAATAAGCCCTGGGAACAAATTGTCATATGAAGTTACCATTCTCAAATAAGTAACACATTAGGAGCACTTACTATGATGAAAATTTATATTTTTATGTAAGTATGAAATAAAATGAGCTTCTATATGAATTTTTTCTCAAGGTAACCAGACCATTTCTTGTTGTGATGTTCTAGTTTTGTTTTAGGCAAAGATATTAAAGGACTCAATTATCCAAAATCATTTTTAAGGCTACATGCTTTCCATTTTCATATTTATTTATGATCTTACTTTGAAGAAAATCAGCAATAATAATACATCAACAAAATGTGTTATTTTTAAATAATAGCAATAAAGTCATGGGATATAAATACTAGATGCTTAAAAAACATATTTTGTGATAAAAACCATTACTTTAAATGTGAAGTTTCAGTTTATTTTGCAGCATAACTAGGTAGAAAAGCACTGTAAATAGCATTTTTAAATGTCTGCATTGATGCATCATTATGCTAAATTCTATAGCAAAAATGATGGAATCTATATATAAATATATATGTATATATATTCACATGTTACAGAAAATATCACAGTGCTTTAAAAACCATGATAAAATATATTGAATACTGCTTAAAGTCTACTTGATGCAAATAACAACCAGTTTTAAACTATAACGGGAGATAAAAGCATTTATAGTAGCAACAAAATAGCTAAACTACTGAAGATAATCTTAACAAGAAGTGGGCACCTTCTATAGGAAGAAATTCTAAAATGCCAAAATTTACAAAAAAAATAATTTTCATTTTGAAAATTCTACTATGTTATTTTGTAGTGCTGAGAATCCAACCCAGGACCTCATACTTGCTAGGTAAAAGCTCTATCACTGAGTTACATACATAGCCTAGTTCTTCTATTGTTATGTTTAGATATAGAATGTCTCCTGCAGAGCTCTTGTTTAGAGTTGATATAATTACATCTGAGAGCTGTAATCTATCAGTGGATAAATTCATTATAATGGATTTACTGGGTGTGGCTGGAGAAGGGGAGTCCCCTGGGGTCTGCCTGTAGGGTCTGTACTTTTGCCTTTGAGTCTCCTTGCTTGTTTGCTCTCTTGTTTTCAACCTCTCTGATGGGACAGCAGAGCTTTCTTCTCTCCCTCTCTCTGCTTCCTGTCACCAAGCCCTGTGCTCTGAAGATCTGGACTGACACAGACTGAACTCTGAAATCTCCAAAATTGTGAGGAAAAAAATATTGCTTCCTCTGTGTTGTGTGTGATCAGGCTTGTTGGATCATAGCAGTGAGAGTGCTGTCTGAAATCGCTATATTCTTGAATACAAAAACCGAGCAGTATAATGAGTACAACTCTATCAATATTAATCTTATTAATTTGTTGACATACTATGTGTAATAATTCTAGAAACAAGATAATGAATAGGACTACCTCTCATTAATACCAAACCACATTATAAAGCTAACAGTATGAAAAACACAGTGGGGCATGCTTATAAGTTAATAGAAAACTCAGAAATCCATAAGACTCTTTTTTCATTTGATTAAAAAATTTTTTTTCAATTTAAGAAAGAAAATATGGGCTAATAATATCAGTAAATGTAGCTAAGACAATACATTAGCAATTTGTAAAAATAAATTAATTTGAATTCCTACCACACACACTAAATTGAAGATAGATCAAACAATAAAAAAACCAACCATAAAGTGATAAGGGAAATCAAAACAAGCCAATAACACATGGAGAGTTCCTTCTTAATCTCAGGAACATGAAAGCCATCTAAGTATGGCACAAAATTCTAGGAGCCATATAATTATATATTGATTAATTCGACTATAGTAAAACATGATATTTCTGCTTGGAAAAAATTAATAACAAGCAACAAGTTGGGAAAACAGTTGTAACTCAGATCACAATGTATTAATTTCTCTAACTTGTCAATGATTCTAGAAATTACTAAGAAAATATTTTCTAAATTATAAAATTTGTCAAGTATATGAAAAAACAGTAGAAAATGTAATACAAATATTTGTCTCCCAAACATATTAAAGACATGAAAAGACACAACAGTATTTATAGTAAGAGAAATGCAAATTTTCATTTACAGGAAAATATAGTTTTTCCCTATGCATATTGGCAAATATCACAGTTTGGAAATAAGGAGATACTTTAATACTCATTGCTGAAATTATAAATTGGTGCAACTTTATAGAATACAATGTAACATTTAGATGGAAGGAAAAAGTTTAATGCCTTTATTTTTTGCTCTTATCCATATTCTACTTTTGAGAATGTATCCTACATATGTAAAATGCTCTACCCTTAATATTCCACATTGTATTGTCTTTTAATATCACAAACTTTTGAAGGAAAGCTGCTTTCATTATTAAGGGAATGATTAGAATATTGTCACATTTATATAGAAAAGCATACAGTCATTAAAAAGAATTAGGCAGAACTTTGTATATCTGAGCAATCAAAGACCTATAAGATATATTTTTAAGGGAGCACTAAGATGAGAACATTCTTTGGCAAACCATGTGTTCTGGGCTGAGTTATGTCTCCCCAAGTCTTAACCTCAGTGTTTCAGAACACAATTATTATTTGAAGTTAGGGCCATTAAAGCGATAGCGAAGGAAAAGATGAAGTAAAATGGATGCACCTTAACCCAGTATGGCTGGTGTTCATATCAGAAGGGGAAATTAAGAAACAGATAATACACACAAACTGAGGCGTGGTCCTGTGACTTTAGAGGGTGACAGTGTTTATACAACGCCGAGAGAGAGGCCTCAGAAGAAACAAAACACACGAACACATTGATCTTGGACTTCTAACTCCAGAAAAATGAGAAAATAAATTCCCATTGTTTACGCCACGTAGCCACCTGCCGTATTTCCTTATGGCCACTCTAGCTGAGTACTACACTATCATTTGTGTAAAAATAATATCAATTCTGTATAGATGTATTTGTTTGGATGGAGAAAACAAGTGTTATTGATGAAGATATGAGAGAGAAATTTCTGGAAAGAGGGATGTCCTTCAAACCAGAGGAGGGTTTGAGCCGTAGCCCTGGTCCCTTTATTAGCATGTCATCTGGAGGGAAGTCATCTGGCCATACAGCAGCTCAGCTGGAGCTCTCTGGTACAATATGACCACTAAATGACTTCCCATTATCTCCAAATGAATGCATAATGAATATTATATTATTTGAGAAGTTTTTATGCACTCAGGACTGAAGGGACAACCAAGGAATGGTAAATACGAGAACAGGCATTATCTAACCAAATGATTAGTATCACATCATAAAGACTAAAGTTCAGAAGAAGCTGAGGATAAGAACATGCTCTTAGTTCTGTCCTGTGCAAGGAAAAAAAAAAAAAAAAACACTAAGCAGTAATCCTATTGATTATGAGCAGATGGCATAAAGTTAGCAAACACAAAAGAGAGGCAATAGGAATCCCCTATTTTATTTCCTTCTTCCCTGTCAGAGAGAATGATCTTCAGACTGGAAAGAGTGGGAAATATATTGGGTATGGGGAATTGAAACTGAAAGATAAGTGAAGAGATTGTAAAAGAGCACCCAGCTACTCAAAATGAATCCAATTTTCTGGACCCAGATGAATTGTTCTAAGGTACCGTGGGAACTTGTGTCTGAGAGCCCTCGGCTGCCATCAGGAATCATGAAGGGCGTCTTAGAGAAGAATAAATGTTATCCTGGGTTCAAAAACTTTCAGAAGATTCTTTCGACAAACTATAGGTCTTTTCCTTTTTTATTCTTTTATTTCTCAGACCTGTTTTTGCTACAGAATTTAGGCAACACTGCAAAAACCATGGTAAATCAGTTGAGATGTGAGTCTGTGGAAAAGAAATTAGTAATTAGTAGGGAGCAGACTAGGTTCTCAGGGAATAGATCGTGGTAGACCACTGCAGAGTTGCCGTGTCATTTTCTTTTGTTCTTACAGACCACTTTGCCTCATGTCTCTGTTTTGTCCCTAGTGGTGTTCTGAGGGAGATCTGTGCTTATATACATGTTTTCTTTTCTTTTCCTTCCCTTTCCCTCCCTCCCTCCCTCCCTTCCTTCCTTCCTTCCTTCCTTCCTTCCTTCCTCCTCTTCCTCCTCCCTTCCCTCCCTCCTCCTTCTCCTCCTCTTCCTCCTCCTCCTCCT